>JARQOC010000003.1:413826084-413993493 GCA_033576535.1 Allobates femoralis | reverse complement strand
ACAAACACACATGCACATTTTAATTGTGTTTGTTGAGGATGCAGGTAGTCATCAGTATCGGAACACACACGTAGTTCAGCCAGAACAACACACAATCCATGCACATATGTCCTGAGTGTTGTTTGGAGCTTCCCTACGTTAAAAACAGATGCACACATAGCCATTCATGGTGTACTCCACAGTGCAACACACGAGCCGTCCTTTGTGGCTTTTATCCTACGCAAAAATGTGTTTTGGGAGCCGCAACACATGTCACGAGTGTGCAGTAGCGAGATAGTAGAAAGGGCACTTGCGTCATGTAGTTGGCAGACTTCCTCACAAGGCTGACCAATGGCGACGCAGTTGTGTAGGCCAATCGGAGTGGTAGGGGAGCGGTGTACGACACTCTGCCTTGCCTGTGTCCTCACCGTGCTCACACTGTGCGCCCACATCGCTGATGAGGTGGTGGCGTGTGACGCGGCGATTTGGCGGCGAGGTGGCAATGTGAAATTGCTTCCGGTCTGCGCCAGGCCATTTCCGGAACGCAGGATCGCCAAACATCGCACATGACATGTCTATGTGTGACAGGGCGACGGGGATGTGCAGAAAAGTGCCTGGAACGTGTGCGCTCACGTCAAATTGCCAGCCATATGGTGGCGATATTGCTACGTGTGAAAGTATCTTTAGAGGCTGGCACTTCAGTGCCTTCCACTAGCTATGGCCACAAGTATAATTTGGTGCCGCTATTTAAGGTGCTGAACGGTACCTGTGGCCATACCCAGATAAGGCATTGAAGTGCCAGCACCTAACAGGAACCAGAATCAAAAGCATATCCTCACATGGGCTACTATACACCCCAGTGTAAGACGACCGAGAAAGGACAGAGGGAAGGGGTACCGGTTGAGTGTCATCCCATTGCACAGTGACTGTGAGTAAACATCTTAAGACTGCACTGTGTCTGTGGTCTTCTTGACGTGTCATCAGCCTTGCGCTGGAACATAACTACCAACTCACTCAGAAACATCTGCTGCCCTGGGGGTCAGCCCTACCCGTGGAGGGCATAACATCTCTGCTGCATCATCACCATCGGCCCCAGAGGAACTGTAGTGCAGCGGCCGCCATCTATAGCTGCAACCTGCGGGTGGTGTCACGTGAAAATAAGCATCCGCAGGTCCGGATACCCCCCCTCCCCGATGAAACCCCCTATCCTCATGACCTTCGCAGGGTCATGGAGCCCGGTCTTGACCCCCTGACTCCCAAGAAGCATCATAGCCCGGTTCCGAGTATCCTAAGGCCCTGGAGGGGCGTGTCACATAGAGTTGATCATACTGGAAGCGGGGGTCTGGGGGTAAGACCCCCCATATGGGGGGTGCAGGGGGAACTCTATATCCACGTGGATTGTAAAATTAAGGTTTGTTCCCTTAATAAACACGCCCACCACATGGGACCAGTTCCACTCACAACACAGGGGCAATCGGCTCAGTCGAACTTAGGGTACGGTCGCACACTGAGGATTTGGTCGCAGAAATTTCTGTACTAAATCTGCAACTCCTGGCAGAAAATAAAATGCACGTTTCTGACACATTTTTTTCCCTGAGTTTTGTAAGCATTTAGGGTGGAAATACGCTACAGAAATTAACATGCTGCAAATTTATTTCTGCACCAGATGTGCAACTGGAAAAATAGAAACATGTGCACAAAACTTTTGAATCCCCATTAACTTTGCTGGCATAAGGATTTGCATGCAGTTTTCTAACAAAACTGCACTCAAAAAATGCATAAAAAAGGTGATAAAAATGCAGTGTGCACAGAGACCTAAGGATGCATACTCGCCATCCTGCCGCTGTGTCCAAAATGATGAATTGTACTGTAGCAGCATAGTGGATGGGATTTGTAGAAATCCCATGGTCACTGTGCTTCTCCCCACCTCAGCGTTATTTCAGCTGTGGTGCAGATTTCCCAACTTTCACATCTTTGCAGCATGTTCATTTCATCCTGTGGAGTCAGAAGCGGTCTCCATCGGCTGCACGCAGGGAGAAGCTGCTATGGTTTTGTCAATTCCTTCTCTTTAGTCTTATTGATTCCTCGTTGGCAAAGCAGCACCCCCATCCTTATGGTACCTTCACACGCCGCAATAACGCCTGGCGGTATGAGGCAATCTAACGTGCACGTTATTCATGCTCGCCTCAGATCGCCGATGGCGGCATCACACACCGCAATTGCGCCCCGAAAGTAAGGCGATGTGTTGCTCCGGAAATCGCCTCACATACAGTGGAAGCAATCCTGCCTAATCCCATCCCTGGTTCACGCGCCGCAATCTCAAAGGCAATGTGGGCGTACCTGTTCAGCGCCGCGAAGAGATAGGCGTGCCTCAGTGGTTTACACCGCACCCCATACGCGCTCATTGGACAGCGCAACAGGATTACGATTGGTCAGCCTGCTCTGGTAGGCTGGCTAATACATGACGCCATTGCCATTGTGTGGCGCTGGACGGAAAACTCTTCAAATATGGCGCGGTGTTAATTAGCCAATGGGAACACAGTATCCCACACCAATCAGTTCACACGGGGCACGGACTACAGCACGCTGTGGCACGCCTACGGGAAATCATAGGCGACGCTGATTCCATCACTATCGCCCTATCACACGCCACAACACTGAAATATCGCCTTCATGATTGAGGCTGATTTTAGAGCAAGTGCTCAGGAATCAGGCGACAGGCGATTTATCGCCGCGAAATTCCCCAATCATATGCCGCAACTGTGAGGCAATTTCACGGCGATTGCTCCAGGGCGACATATCGCCTTTAGGATTCCCAGGCGAGATTGCGGCGTGTGAAGGTACCTTTACAGGGACAATTCATTCATAGTGCACCCCACTCTCTCTTTACAATGCAGGGAGAAGCTGATCTGCACCCACCGCAGATCGTGAGTACAGGGCGACTGTGGGCTTCCTGTGGGTTCCTGCACGTCCAGAGGCACTGCATCCAAGATGCACTGCCTCCAGACCGGGAGCATGTACCCTTACAGGTCTTGTCAGTCTGGATTAAAGGGTCATTAACCATTGACCCTTTAACCACTTCATGACCAATGATGCATAGGTATGTTATTGGTAGTGTCACCCATATTAATGCAGGCTCACGGGCTGAGCTCACATCTTTCCCTGCCCATGTCAGCTGATATGATCATCAGACATGTGCAGCTAAAGGCCACATCACACGCTTCAATATTGTGAACGATGTTGTTAGCGATCTCATGCCCCTGGCACTGAGCAGTCACAGACTGCTCCTGCTGGGGACAGAATGGTGGGGTAAACAGCACAGGCGGCTTTTTTGCTCTGTGGTTGGGCAGTCGGTCTCCAGCTGATCGACAACCGGCTCCCCGCTACCTGATTGGGAGGGCTGGCTGTCAGTCAGTTAGCTATGCACCTGTTGACAGAGGGGAGAAGCTGCCTCCTCTGTAGTTCTGATGTCAGTGGCAAAAATCGCTGACAGAAGCGGTCTGCGACCGCTCTATGTTGGTGGTGACTGGCGCCGGGCACAAGTAGGTGTCAGCTACCTGCCTGTTATGCTTAGGCACAATTTTTTTCCTATAAATCCCTAATTGCATTTTTGTGTTGACAAAAAATGGCAATAAAATGCAATAACAATACATCGTATTTACCCAAAAATAGTGTCATTAGAAACGTCATCTCTAGCCGCAAAAAATAAGCCGTCACACAGCCCCAGATGACGAAAAATGAGACCAGTACAGGCCGAGGAGAATGGCCACAAATCTGATTATTTTACTTATTTTTACAAAGTTCTTACACTTTAGATAACAGTAAAAGTATACATGTTTGGTATCTACAAACTCATACCGACCTGAGGCATCACACCGTCATGTCAATTTTACCATATAGTGAACATGGCGACTTAGGGTGAGTGCCCACATGACATTTTTGCTGCGCTTTCTGCATGCAGTTTACCATTAGTTTTATGGTAATTTGTTCCTGTGGTTTTGATTCCCAGCAAAACCAATGTGTTTCACAGAAACGCTGTGCCCACACATTGGTTTTGCAAGTGTCAAGAACTGTCAAATGCCTGCGTTTTTGGTGCGGATGGGAAAGAATTGACATGTTAATTATTTTCCTGCGTATTTGCTAAAGTCAATGGAAAAAATGCAGGAAAAACGCAGCTATCAAAAACGTGCAAAAAACACATAGCTAATCTCCTGTCAAGGACTCTAGGATCCTTATGTTCTGCTGCGTTCAGGACTGCTTATAAAATGTCCTGTGGGCACATACCCTAAAAAGCCCAAATCAATGTGTAAGGCTGCCTTCACACTTGCGTTCCACTCCGCAGCGTCCTGCGGAGGGGGACCGCAAGCTGAGCGCATACACCGCACCCATTCACTGCCATCTATGATTTTTACGCATGTGGATGCTTGCGTACAAATCACACACTCTCTTCCGCACCCTGAACGCGACATGTCCTGGTGCAAACAAGAGTGTGTGATTTGTACGCAAGCATCCGGATGTGTAAAAATCATAGATGGCAGTGAATGGGTGCGTACAGCAATCTGCACCCGAGCGCATACACCCGCGTCCCCATGTTAAACATAGCGGTGTATGCGCTCAGCTTGCGGTCCCCCTCCGCAGGACGCTGCGGAGGGGAACACTAGTGTGAAGCCAGCGTAATTGCACTTTTTTTTTGCAGTTTCACCGTACTTGGGAATTTTTTTTTCCATTTTCCAGTACCTACATCTATAAAAGCCGAAGGCACTTCCGTCACTTTGTCCGCACTTCCGTCACTTTGTCTGCACTACCGTCACTTTGTACAGACGCACACACAGCTATACTTACCACCGACCCTGCATCCGCCGCCTGGATCCTCAGTCGACATGTCGCCGCCCCCGAACTACTGGATCCAATATGGCGTCCGGGAAGTCTCGCGAGACTTCCCGGACGCCATATTGGATCCAGTCATCCGGGGGCGGCGACATGACGACTGAGGATCCAGGCGGTGGGGAAGACGCAGGGCCGGTGGTAAGTATTGCGGTATGTGTGTGTGTGTGCGCTGACCACTCTGCCCACGGCACTGCGCTGACCACTGTGCCCACGGCACTGCGCTGACCACTGTGCCCACGGCGCTGTGCTCACCACTCTGCCCACGGCGCTGCGCTCACCACTGTGCCCATGGCGCTGCGCTCACCACTCTGCCCACGGCGCTGACCACTCTGCCCACGGCGCTGCGCTCACCACTCTGCCCACGGCGCTGCGCTCACCACTCTGCCCACGGCGCTGCGCTCACCACTCTGCCCACGGCGCTGCGCTCACCACTCTGCCCACGGCACTGGGCTGACCGCGCTGACCACGGCACTGCGCTCACCACTCTGCCCACGGCACTGCGCTTACCACTCTGCCCACGGCGCTGCGCTCACCACTCTGCCCACGGCGCTGCGCTCACCACTCTGCCCACGGCGCTGCGCTCACCACTCTGCCCACGGCGCTGCGCTCACCACTCTGCCCACGGCACTGGGCTGACCGCGCTGACCACGGCACTGCGCTCACCACTCTGCCCACGGCACTGCGCTTACCACTCTGCCCACGGCGCTGCGCTCACCACTCTGCCCACGGCGCTGCGCTCACCACTCTGCCCACGGCACTGCGCTGACCGCGCTGACCACGTCGCTGCGCTGACCACTCTGCCCACGGCACTGCGCTGACCACTCTGCCCACGGCACTGCGCTGACCACTCTGCCCACAGCACTGGGCTGACCACTCTGCCCACGGCGCTGCGCTCACCACTCTGCCCACGGCGCTGCGCTGACCACTCTGCCCACGGCGCTGCGATGACCACTATGCCCACGGCGCTGTGCTGACCACCCTGCCCACGGCGCTGCGCTCACCACCCTGCCCACGGCGCTGTGCTGACCACCCTGCCCACGGCGCTGCGCTCACCACTCTGCCCACGGCGCTGCGATGACCACTATGCCCACGGCGCTGCGCTGACCACTATGCCCACGGCGCTGCGATGACCACTATGCCCACGGCGCTGCGATGACCACTATGCCCACGGCGCTGCGCTGACCACTCTGCCCACGGCACTGTGCTCACCACTCTGCCCACGGCGCTGCGCTGACCACTCTGCCCACGGCGCTGCGCTCACCACTCTGCCCACGGCACTGCGCTGACCACTCTGCCCACGGCGCTGCGCTCACCACTCTGCCCACGGCGCTGCGCTGACCACTCTGCCCACGGCGCTGCGATGACCACTATGCCCACGGCGCTGCGCTCACCACTCTGCCCACGGCGCTGCGCTGACCACTCTGCCCACGGCGCTGCGATGACCACTATGCCCACGGCGCTGCGCTGACCACTCTGCCCACGGCGCTGCGATGACCACTATGCCCACGGCGCTGTGCTCACCACTTTCACCGCACTCACTGCTAACCACTGAGCCACCTGTATACACACAATTCATTTCACCGCACTCCCCTAACTATTAGTAAATAAACTATATATGGATTCTAGACTACCCGATTCTTTAGAATCAGGCCGCCATCTAGTATATAATAAATGGTGTGATTCAAAAGTACAACTCGTCCCGCAGAACACAAGCCCTCATATATCTATATTGATGGGAAAAATAAAAACGTTATGGCTCTTGGAAGAAGGGTGGGGGGAAATGGAAACTGGCCCGAGGGTGAAGAGGTTAAGCAGTGTAGTGACCGTCCGCTCCGCCATCATCATGACGTGTGTGTTCTACATCAGCCTACACGTCACATCATCGCTCCGCCCGCCCTATACTGAAGACACGCCCCCTCTGTGACATCACAGGACCGCCTCCTCAGCTGCTGGGAGTTGTAGTCCACATCTCCGTGATCCCCTTCCCCTCTGCCCCATCCACTCGTCAGCTGCGTGTTCAGTGACATGTCCTGACAGCACCCCTCACCCCCCGCCCATCAGAACTACCGATCCCAGCGTGCAGTGCGCGGAGGACACCGGAGGAGGCCCCAACAAGAAGATCGGGGAGCAGTGACTATGGCCCGGCCAACATTGCCGGTGCCCAGCTCCCAGAAGGCGCTGCTGCTGGAGCTGAAGGGGCTGCAGGAGGAGCCAGTGGAGGGGTTCCGGGTCACCCTGGTGGATGAGGCGGATTTGTACAACTGGGAGGTGGCGATATTCGGCCCCCCCAACACCCTCTATGAAGGGGGGTACTTCAAGGTGAGGAGGGGGTAGGTGCCACAGGGTTATAGGGGGAGCTGACTGCCCTGGAACAAAGGAAGCACCATTGTGGGAATCACACTGCTCTATTGTCTGCTCCACACAAATCCTCTGGGACACCAGGGCCATGGCAGGGCTCAGAGGGGCCACACTGCCTTGTAAGGCCAGGGACCCCAAAGATGGACACCCCGAATCCCTGACTCCTTCATCACTGGTGCCAGTAGTCTAGGGACCATCCAAGACTCTGCACATGTTAGATTATGACATGTACATCCATCCATAGGGAACATGTATATGTACATCTGTCATCGGGGACATGTACATCCATCTATCCATAGGGAACATGTATACGTACATCTGTCATCGGGGACATGTACATCCATCTATCCATACATCTGTCATCGGGGACATGTACATCCATCTATCCATACATCTGTCATCGGGGACATGTACATCCATCTATCCATACATCTGTCATCGGGGACATGTACATCCATCTATCCATACATCTGTCATCGGGGACATGTACATCCATCTATCCATACATCTGTCATCGGGGACATGTACATCCATCTATCCATACATCTGTCATCGGGGACATGTACATCCATCTATCCATACATCTGTCATCGGGGACATGTACATCCATCTATCCATACATCTGTCATCGGGGACATGTACATCCATCTATCCATACATCTGTCATGGGGGACATGTACATCCATCCATCCATACATCTGTCATCGGGGACATGTACATCCATCCATGCATAGGGAACATGTATATCTGTCATCGAGGACATGTACATCCATCCATGCATAGGGAACATGTATATGTATATCTGTCATCGGGGACATGTACATCCATCCATCCATACATCTGTCATCGGGGACATGTACATCCATCCATACATCTGTCATCGGGGACATGTACATCCATCCATCCATACATCTGTCATCGGGGACATGTACATCCATCCATCCATACATCTGTCATCGGGGACATGTACATCCATCCATCGGGAACATGTATATGTATATCTGTCATCGGGGACATGTACATACATCTGTCGTCGGGGACATGTACATCCATCCATCCATAGGGAACATGTATATATACATCTGTCATCGGGGACATGTACTTCCATCCATCCATAGGGAACATGTATATGTACATCTGTCATCGGGGACATGTACATCCATCCATCTGTCATCAGGGACATGTGCATCCATCGGGAACATGTATACGTGTACATAGTCATTGGGGACATGTACATACATCCATCCATCCATCCATAGAGTATAAGTATATGTACATCTGTCATCGGGGACATGTACATCCTTCCATACATCTGTCGTCTGGGACATGTACATCCTTCCATACATATAAATACACAATAGTTCACTTAGATAGTAACACATTATACTTTAAGGAGCTCAGGGTATAGTGTACCCCTTCTATCCACCCCTATGGCAGACTCACCAAAACAATATTTATACAAACAGATACAGAGTCTATATCATGCTCAAAAGGTTGTTTAAGGTTTATTTACAAAAATGCACTCAGTTAAAAATGCAAGTTTGGCTGTCAATACAGGCAGTATGATTTTACACAGCGTAATGTTACAGTTACATCTCAGGTTTTGCACTCAAATCTATTGCACATTGCCACAGTAAAATATTGCACATATCCACAAAAGGAGGTCTGACATGGTGTGTACATAATTAACAACGTATGGCCCAATCAGCCCCACATCATTGGCTCCGTTTAGCAAAGCTTGTGGCAAGTGCAGCTGCACTTGTGCATACCGAGAGTAGCTGCACGCTGTGATGAGAAAGACCCCCAATAGGCCTCCACCTCCTACGCCGTTTCGCTGCCGCTTTCTCGCTTTCCTTGAGAAAGCGGCAGCGAAACGGCGTAGGAGGTGGAGGCCTATTGGGGGTCTTTCTCATCACAGCGTGCAGCTACTCTCGGTATGCACAAGTGCAGCTGCACTTGCCACAAGCTTTGCTAAACGGAGCCAATGATGTGGGGCTGATTGGGCCATACGTTGTTAATTATGTACACACCATGTCAGACCTCCTTTTGTGGATATGTGCAATATTTTACTGTGGCAATGTGCAATAGATTTGAGTGCAAAACCTGAGATGTAACTGTAACATTACGCTGTGTAAAATCATACTGCCTGTATTGACAGCCAAACTTGCATTTTTAACTGAGTGCATTTTTGTAAATAAACCTTAAACAACCTTTTGAGCATGATATAGACTCTGTATCTGTTTGTATAAATATCCTTCCATACATCTGTCGTCTGGGACATGTACGTCATTCGGGAACATGTATATGTAAATCTGTCATTGAGGACATGTACATCCATCCATAGGTAACGTGTATATGTACAGTATTGGCCAAAAGTATTGACACCCCTGCAATTCTGTCAGATAATACTCCGTTTCTTTCTGAAAATGATAATAATACCAAAGAATTTGTGATTGCAATCTTCATTTAATTTGTCTTCAATAAAAAAAACACAAAAAGAATTGTCCTAAAGCCAAATTGGATATAATTCCACACCAAACATAAAATCTTGCGTTGAAATCTCTTGTCAATTTTTCTTTTCCGTCCACATCTAGGGAGGTTAGCCACAGTGCCATGGGCTTTAAACTTCTTGATGACACTGCGCACGGTAGACACAGGAAGATTCAGGTCTTTGGAGATGGACTTGTAGCCTTGAGATTGCTCATGCTTCCTCACAATTTGGTTTCTCAAGTCCTCAGACAGTTCTTTGGTCTTCTTTCTTTTCTCCATGCTCAATGTGGTACACACAAGGACACAGGAGAGAGGTTGAGTCAACTGTAATCCATGTCAACTGGCTGCAAGTGTGATTTGGTTATTGCCAACACCTGTTAGGTGCCACAGGTAAGTTACAGGTGCTGTTAATTACACAAATTAGAGAAGCATCACATGATTTTTCTAACAGTGCCAATACTTTTATCCACCCCCTTTTTTATGTTTGGTGTGGAATTATATCCAATTTGGCTTTAGGACAAATCTTTTTGTGTTTTTTTTCATTGAAGACAAATTAAATGAAGATAATAATGCCAAAGAATTTGTGATTGCAATCATTTTCAGGAAGAAACTGAGTATTATCTGACAGAATCTCTGGGGTGTCAATACTTTTGGCCAACACTGTATAACGTGTACCTATAGTAAAAATTAAGACCTCTCCATTCTTTGTAGGTGGGAAAACTTGCAAAATCAACAGTGTTTCAAATAATTACCTTCCCCCACTGTACACGCACCAGCTGGGGAATTGTACACGTAGCTAAGGCTGCTTTCACATCAAGATTTTTGTGCATCCATGGCTATCCGTTGTAAAATGGATAGCCACAGGTCCGATTTGGCCCCCATGTATCCCTATGGGCATGTATTGGTCCTATATGGCCATCCGATTGTGTCATAATTGTCACAGATCCAATTGTGTCCGATTTTTTTTTTTGCTGTACCTAGAATTGGGAGACTGCTCTGATTTTGAACACAGCAGACCAAATCGAACAGAAAAGGATCCGGCGTGATCTGCGGCAATTAACATGGGGGCCTATGGCGCGCTGACCTTGGAAAAAACAGGATTGTTTCCCGGATCCGATTTTAGTGTACTGAGCATGCTCAGTACACTAAAACTGCTCTGTTCACGTGTAATTTCACTTTTGCAATGTATATACATACATTGTGGACGTAAAATAAAACAAAGTAAGTGTTAAAAAAAAAATCCTCACCCCTCTGCCGTGTGTCTTGCGATGTGCAGCATTCAGCTTTGGTGGCTTAAGGACCTGAATCAGCTGACTGGGAATGGCAACCCGATCAGCTGATTGGTCACATGACTGCAACAGTACGGTTTAAATCACCCGCCGAACGGTTTTGGCGGGCGATTTAAACTGCTCAATTGATGTGGTCATGTGACCAATCAGCTGATTGGGTTGCCCTTCCCAGTCAGCTGATTCAGGTCCTTAAGCCATCAAAGCTGAATGCTGCACATCGCGGGACATATGGTGGAGAGGTGAGGATTTTTTTTACATTTTTTTTTAGCACTTGCTTTGTTTTATTTCACTTCTGCAATGTATGTACGTATATACATTGCGAAAGTGAAAGTGCCCCGCTTGTCTTCGCTTTGCAGACTCGGACTCCTCCCAGCTCTTTCTGTGTCCGGATTCGTGAAAATCCCATATCCAAACACAGAAATGGCATCCGGAGGTACACGTCCGTTCCTGGCCGTGGGGTCCTGCAAAAAACAGAATCCCCATGGACAGGAAAAAATCGTGGTGTGAAAGTAGCCTAAAGCTTTGGGCTCTTGCATATGTTCTTGCGCGTTAGGGGAATTTTCAGCTCCAGATTCTCTCTGCAGTGGGGGATGAGATCCATAGCTCATCCACAATCCTGACACTATATCTCACATGTTCCACCCTGTTTCCATTATCCCACCTGTATGGATGTACCTTCTAGAGTTGGTTTCACATAAGCATCGTCTGTAGATTATTATGCAGTTTCTTTGAGCAGAAGCCAGGAGTGGATGGGGCAGGAAGAATTATTATCTTTTTCAGGGTGGAAGCGCTCTAAATGTCTTTTTAGATTGGAAGCTCTTGTAGGAGCATTTTTATCACTGCCTGAATATGCACTGAATTTGGCATCACAGCATTTGTTTTCATCTGGGTCACTTGTCATACATTGACACACACACAATTTTTCATCTTGAGTCACTGTGAATTGCTCAAATACAGCTGATTTCATAGGAAGCCTCTTATGGTACCTTTACACGCCGCCACAGAAAGGCAGAAACCGCCAGGCCTGTTGCCATGAAAACACCACGTTGTGGCGGAGTGTATATGCGGCATCGGCAACCGTTAGCAACAGGTAAAAACACGCACGTGCGTTGCCTACCTGTTGCTACCCTCTGTGGCGACGTGTAAAGTTACCATAAGACATTTTGTAATCATATAAATTCACTCTCAAAATAACTATAAATAAAATGTATATTCTAATTCCAGCAAGAACAGGGAACCATGTACAGTGGGGAAAATAAGTATTTGATACACTGACAATTTTGCAAGTTTTTCCATCTACAATGAATGGAGAGGTCTGTAATTATTATTGTAGGTACACTTAACCTGTGAGAGACAGAATCTAAAAAAAATCCAGAAAATCACATTGTATGATTTAAATAATTTGCATTTTTAGCATGAAAAAAGTATTTGATACAATAGAAAAAAACAGAACTTAATACTTGGTACAGAAACCTTTGATTGCAATTACAGAGGTCAGATGTTTCCTGTAGATTCTGTCTCTCAGTTGAAGTGTACCTATAATAAAAATTATAGATCTCTCCATTCTTTGTAGGTGGGAAAACTTGCAGAATCGACAGTGTGTTTAGGTGATGTGTTTTTTTTTTTTTTTTTTTTTTAAAAAGCTGATCTGCTTTTGCAGCTGAAAAACGTATCCTCAAAAATCGCAGCAAAAATTCTGTGTGTGAATGTAGCCTTAGGTCAGGAATAGAACAGCCATTTATAGGACATTTCATAACTTTTCCAAATTCTTATTAAAAAAAATATTCAGCACATTCTGCATTGAACTACTGTATCCAATTGATTTATTTTAGGAGCCAGAGTCGGTCTATTTTATTCCGACTCCACCAAAATGGACACTGACTCCGACTCCTCGACTCCAACTCCACAGCACTGGAAGAGAGCCAAAGGCCTGATTCAGCAAAGTCGCTTAATTTTTGCTCATCAAAGTTGCACAAAGAAAAATTTAAACTCTTGATGTTTTCACTGCACTTTTGCGGAGTGAGTAAGATGGGGTATAACAATACTCACTGAACAATTTAATTAGAAAAAGGCAGTGTTCATTACATCAGAACTATTACTTCAGTGCCTGACTGGAGTAGCAGGTCTCTTGAGGCGCACAGAAGTGTATGCCTCTTAACCTCTTAGTGACGTAGCCAGTTTTGACCTTAATGACCAGACAATATTTTAGAAATCTGACTAGTGTCACTTTTTGTGGTACTAACTCCTGGAAAGCTTAAATGGATCCCAGTTTTCAGAAGTTGTTTTTCACTATATATTTCACTAAATGTTAGTGTTTATTTCACAAAATATAAAAATATCATAAAATTATCAGAAATTTGGCGTAAAAGTTGAATATTTCAAACCTTTAATTTTTCTGCCCTTAATAAGATTCTTGTCAGGTCATTTTTCAGTATGATACAAATAGTACCCTTGAATAGTGTTCTGGCAGCCCTTTTAAAACATATAAAAATCATTACTGTACCCTCTGTAGTTTTCTTGCTATTTTTATATTGTCCTGTGTTTCTATATGTACACATGCTAACAATCTTCACACACTGCAGGCAGCTGGCACCATAGTCCGGTCCATTATTTGCACTGCCGACTAGTCAATAGAATGTAAATGTTAATTATATATTCATACCCACCCAAGCTGGTATTCCTTCCCCTGTGCTGAAGTCAGTCATTGAAAATCTCAGGCTTGTGCAAGTTGCTTCTGAGAGGGATATAGAGGGAGAGATATGAGAGGGAGGAGGTGTTTTGTGCTACAACTCTTGTAGTAACATCACTACAGTGTGCTGTCTGTGAGAGATTTCTATGTGTTTATATGAACATTTGTTTCCTGCATACATGTAATGTATGTATCTGCTGAGTAAATGTACAAATGTTCATATAAACACTGAAAGCACATAGAAATATCTCAGACAGCACACACTACACATATGCCCCAGATACTCAAAATGACACTGCTTCACACTGGAGGTAAATGAAAATGTCAGAGCTGCAGCTGCTCGGCTTCTGCTAAGAGCACACATCTTCCCATCTTCTCTCCTCTACAGTGAGTGCAGACAAGACAGGATCTGCTGCCTGATAGAGCAGGGCAGATAGGAGGATACAGAGTGATTTCCACTGAACTTTCTTTGTGTGCTTGCAGAGAAGGGCGGTGCATAGGGCGTGACAGAGATGTCACTACATGAATATTCATTTTTTGGGGGGTGGGCAGTAGAGAAGTGAGTGATCACTCACTGTGATTGACAGGTGGAATTAATCTTTTATTGCAGTTTACAGAAAATAGGGGGTGAATATACGAAAGAGCTTCAGCAGAGGAATTAGAAAATGATAGCAGTTACGTATGGATTTTTGACCTAACAGATTCCCTTTAAACAGAGAGTTATATCACACAAAATAGTTAATAACATTAACCATATGTCTACATCAGCATCCGTCAGGTCTGGTGGTCCTATACCCGAGCGGGCCCCTTGCATTTGTGGATGTACTCCAGAGGGTCACCTGTCGCTCTTCATTGGCTGTGAGGGGAGGGCGGAGCTAGTGCAGGTGCTCTAGCTCCCAGAGATCATGCTGTTCAAGGGTTCCTTACTGTCAGCTGTTGCCAGCAGATACAGGACATTGTATGTGCTGGTTTAACTAGTTGGTAGGAGGTTCCTTCTATTCCACCTGACTCACCCTCTCCTTTGCCTCCCTGGGCGTTTCCTCAGCAATGTCAGGTGATCTCTGAGAGGAGGATTTAAACCTGCCATATCCTGTGCTTCTCTTGGTTGGCTCTTTTGCGCTGACTGTTGGGGGGCTCTGTCTGTCTATATAATATATATGTATATATATACACTACCATTCAAAAGTTTGGGGTCACTAAGACAATTTTGTGTTTGCCATGAAAACTCAGTTTTATTTATCCAATGAGTTCCAAAGTGAATAGAAAATATAGTCCAGACATTGACAAGGTTAGGAATAATGATTTTTATTTTAAATAATAATTTTCTCCTTCAAACTTTGCTTTTGTCAAAAAATGCTCCCATTGCAGCAATTACAGCATGGCATGGTGTTGCAAAATGGAGTGATAGCCTTCCTTATTCAAAACCCCTTTTACCTTGTACAAATCTCCCACATTATCAGCACCAAAGCAACTCCAGACCATCACATTACCTCCACCATGCTTGACGGATGGTGTCAGGCACTCTTCAGTTGTTCTGTGTCTCACAAATGTTCTTCTGTCTGATCCAAACACCTCAAACTTTGATTTGTCTGTCCATAAAACTCTGTTCCAATGTCTGTTCTTTTGCCCATATTAATCTTTTCCTTTTATTAGCCAGTCTCAGATATGGCTTTTTCTTTGCCACTCTGCCCTGACGGCCAGCATCCCGGAGTCGCCTCTTCACTGTAGATGTTGACACTGGCGTTTTGTGGGTACCATTTAATGAAGCTGCCAGTTGATTTCTCAAACTAGAGACTCTAATGAACTTGTCTGGTTGCTCAGTTGTGCAGCGGGGCCTCCCACTTCTTATTCTACTCTGGTTAGAGCCTGTTTGTGCTCTCCTCTGAAAGGAGAAGTACACACAGTTGAAGGACATCTTCAGTTTCTTAGCACCTTCTCGCATGGAATAGCCTTCATTTCTAAGAACAAGAATAGTCTGTGAAGTTTCACATGAAAGTTCTCTCTTTCTGGCCATTTTGAGAGTTTCATAGTACAAACAAATGTAATGCTCCAGATTCTGAACAAGCTCAAAGGAAGGTCAATTTTATAGCTTCTCTAATCAGCCAAACCATTTTCAGCTGTGCTAACATACTTGTACAAGGGTTTTCTAGGGTTTTCTAAACATCCATTAGCCTTTTTACACAGCAAACACAATGTACCATTAAAACACTGGAGGAGTGGTTGTTGGAAATGATATTCTAACATTATTTTAATATTGCATTAAAAGCCAGATGTTTGCAGCTAGGATAGTCATTTACCACATTAACAATGTATAGAGTGTATTTCTGATTCATTTAATGTTAGCTTCATTGAAAAAAAAATGTGCTTTTCTTTCAAAAATAAGGAAATGTCTAAATGACCACAAACATTTGAACAGTAGTGTGTATATAGAATATAAAATCATGCTAGAGCTTATTTACAGGGAAATGGCACCTGTGGTGTTTTTTTAATTCTTGAGTCAGATCGAGCCCTCTCAGTTTCTGCACTGGACATAGCAAAGTAGTAAATTATATTAGCTTGGCATGAGGAGTACCATTAGGGAACCGGTCATCTTATCCTTGCTACCAAAACCAGAACCCAGTGAGCCCCTACAATAAGCAATGGGGGGATAGGTCTGCTTCCGTTGCATTAATAATGCTATGGAGCCATTAAGCACATTAATTTCATTTGTCTGTTCCTCTAAACAGAACAGGTAAATGGCATGTGCAAACTTGAAAGTAATCTTAGACCGTTTTTTTTTTTTTCCCAACTTAGGTGTCATCCATTTTGTTTTTCTTTTATTATAGCAGTTGAATGCCAGAATTTTATTTTTATCCAATGACTTGTAGCAATGGGTTAATCAAAAATGGTTAAAACTCTTGATAGAGTCTGTCTTCAGTGTGTTGTCCTTTTCACACGGATCCCCACAGATCATCATGGCAGAGTCGATCCGCAAAAATAATGAAGACATGCTCTTGAGTCTCCCGAACAGAAACACTGATCAACTTTTAAAACTGATGTGTGTATGGGACAATGAAACTCTGTGGGTCCTAGAGCTGTCCAAACAAATGCCCAGCACTAGGACCTGCCACACGGATGTATGAGTAGCCTAACCCTGATGTCTCCCGCAACTGCATAAATAACTGCGTGCACGCGCACCTAGTGTTTCAGTAAGGCCCCTTTCTCACTAGCATTTTTGACAAATTGCGGCAGATCCGGCAGGTTTACCGCATCTGCCGCCTAACGGCTGCACTTGGGGCTAGCCCCATGCATTGTCTATGGGGCTTGTGGTTGGGTGCGGCAAGTGCAGTTCTGCCGGTTGCGGCCGCAAAATAACGCGATCTGCCCCGGTTTCTTTTTTTCGCCGCCGCAAGTACCACATCTGCTGCAAGCCCTATAGACAATGCATGGGGCTTGCCGCAAGTGCGGCCATTAGGCGGCAGATGCGGTAGATCTGCCGCAATTTGTCAAAAACGCCAGTGTGAAAGGGGCCTAAGAAACAGCATTCTGTGATGTACTAATTTTTGTTATGCATTTTTCAGGCACGCATAAAGTTTCCTATTGATTATCCGTATTCTCCCCCGGCATTTCGATTCTTAACAAAAATGTGGCACCCAAACATCTACGAGGTAAGTGTATGATTATATTGTATAATACCTTTTCTAATATACTGTATATACTGAAACACTAAAATTATTCTAACATACTCCGATTCATAATTTATTAGCAGCACTTTTCCAGATATTAAATTATTGATGTGTGAATGTTTTGCTATGATCGGAAAATGGTTGGGGGGGGGGGTTTTGGGTTAGGGAGGAGTATTTATAAGGGCCGCTTTACACACACCAACTTCTGTGTCCAACTTCTGAACAGATCTCTGGTTGCAGTGAAATCACGGACACATTGCTCCATTTTGAGGCTGTGTACAATGGAACAATGTGTCCATGATTTCACTGCAACCAGAGATCTGTTCAGAAGTTGGACACAGAAGTTGGTGTGTGTAAAGCGGCCCTAAGCCAAAAGCAGGAGAGGAGCTTACCGAGGGAAAAACTGTATTTGAAGTGTTTTTAGATTGTTACATCTCAGGTGCACTGTTCACACTGAGGGATGGGGGCTGATTTATGTGCATCCAAATTCTTTGGGAAGAGGCTTGTTCCCATCACACAATCGGAGCACGTCATTGTGATATACCACCACTTGCAGCCTTGTGATTGCTGAGAATACCACCTATCCTGAGAATTGACATGAGCGGCATTAACTGAGCACAGTTTCCCTTTTTCCTGGACAACATTACTGTAACGGAAAATCATTGCTCAGGAAAAAGCAGTCTCCAAGACTTGAATTGAGGTGTTCTGCATTTCTTCTGCATGGCATTATCCCAATGCGATGCATGATCATCAGGGGCATGAGGGTAATATTTTAGGTGCTTTTCCCTTATGTTGTTTGGGAAAATATTTCATAGCACATGTTAAAGAGGTTGGCCACTTTCTCTTATTTTTCTCACAAACTGACTAACTCATCTGTCCATATAATAACTACTGATGAAGGAGCACGTGACCAGAGCCGTTCATCAGTCCCCACCAATAGTAAAACACCTGACATGGGATTGCTACATTTCTAATCAAGGAGGCTATTGGATAGGTCTGGTTGCTTGCTCCTATACTAGCTGCCATTTTATGACTCTAAACTCTTCGAAATAAAGAGGCTTAATTCACTGCATATCTCTTTTTATTATTATAATTATTATTATTCACTGCATATCTTTTTTTTATTTATTTATTTTTTTTATTGAGCAATAAATCAAGAATACAGACAACGTCCGAAAACAGTAAAAAACAAAAGAACAAAGATCCATGAAATATACATCTACATTTTAAACATTAGACAGGGTGTTTTTTTTAAAACTATAACATTCTCCCCTTCTTCCCTACCTCCATTCCCCCCTCCCTGGAAACATATCACAACCTCATATCATAAAATCAATCAAACCTAACAGGTGTTCTGCCAGCAATTTGCTCTCTTATATACCAGTCTGTAAATTGAAAGCAACCATGTATCGCTTGGCATGTAGATAATGTCTGGTTATTAATGAAGGAGGGCCATGTAAGAAAAAAACGTTCAGCATATTTTTCTTAACTATAGATTTTATCCAATCCATCTTGAAAATATAGGCTACTTTCGTAGAAATTAACCTTAAGGAAGGGGTTGTATCCTTTGCCCACAAATGAAGAATGCTTTTGCGGTGGCTGCCGCCCAAACCAATAATATGTGTCGCTGCTGAAAGTTTTAACAACTGATCTTGTAGGAGAATATTAAATATGGCCCACTTCAGAGAGAGGGAAAAATGTATGCCAAAGGTATTGGTGAGATGATGCAAGATTGTATCCTAGACCTCCCGTATTTTTGAACATCCCAAAGACAATGAAAAATATTAGTTGGAGAATAGAGTAGCTATCATAAGGTAACCTAAAGTTTATACATAGTGTGGCCTTCAAAAGATCTTTTACCTGTCATTTGATTAAAAAGAGATACTTACCCTGGACCCGGTGAGGAGTCTGACCACAGTATGGAAGGCTTTAATAACGAATACACAATTATTCAGAAATACTCAGCATCGGATATCCTTAAAATGGTTCTATATTATTTACCATGTTCACACGTTAAAAGACAACAGGGCATGCAGGCTTTTATCGTGAGAACATGGATAATTAATAAAGAATGACCGTTTTAAGGATATCCAGTGCTGGCTATTTCTGAACAATTATGTATGCAGTACATGGACGCCAATCACAGCCGTGCACTGGTGTAATCATCCAAGGCAAAGGGTGAGCTTTTTCCTATCCCCTTCCTCTGATATATTTAATAACTTACAGTCCAAGTATAGAAAACAAATAGGCGGCACTCACCGTGTGTTCGTAGGTGCTTTCTTTATTGAAGAGGTGCGGGGAGGGGGTGCATGAAGGTACAGACGACAGGTCCTGTTTCGCGGTTTGCCCGCTTCTACAGGTCTGGGGGAGGTGACGTCATGGCAGAATTTATAGGGAAACTCCCTTAAACGTCTACTGAGTCTACATAATGTCTAGTGATGATGAAATTATCCCCTACCAAAATTGGATATTTGGAATCAGTATCTTCTGGGGTAAGAGGACATTGATTATCCGCCAATACATTTCAAACCAGTCTGCAACTGTTCTCCCCAAGCACATGATAAATAGGAGGTGACCTGCTCTGTCAGAAAAAGGGATTGCCCTGAAAGGGGAGAAACACAGATATAGGGGCCAAGTCCACCGAGCCATCTTGCATGGCGCCATCCCAAGACAACTGACCATAGTAGAGGATTGTCTCTAACCTCAAGCGGGGACCCTAGCTTGTGGCATATCATTTTAAAGGCCGACATACGTAGAATAGCACCAAAAGACTTTAATTCCTTGGTGCCTATGGGCAAAACTATGACCTGTGCTGGGGTCCACAAGTGTGGAGTGATCAGACGTTGAGCTACTTCCACACATGGAAAGTGCCCACAATATTCTATAGCTGGCATTTAAATTACGTAATTTGTAATACGAGACACCGATGGGTCACCATGAAAGCCAGGGGCCTGCTGAAGGGCCTTGTTGTTACCATCTTGGTAATCCTGTGAATTTTCAAAAAATTCTTATTATTTAAAAGGGTTTTTGCACCGCACTCTCTGGAAAAGGGACCCAAAAAAACTCTAAAATAACAAACCGAGCACACACTCCCTCTCTGGGTCAAACGCTGCCTGCCCACCACTGCTAGGGTCTCAATGTTTGGCTGCTGTGACTTCATATCTACAGTACTCATGGCCATTGCTGCAGCTAAACACTGATCCCAGCAGCTGTGCTACAGTTTAAAACAAGTGTAAATCATGTACGGTATTTTTTTTTTTTTATTTAATTAATTCTGACCATTTTTTTTCATATCAAAATCTGTTTTAAAGAGAAAAATTGAAATATTGCTATTTTCACATTGGCACTTAAGCTACCCTTTTCCCCCCAAACATAAGACACTGTTGTATATTATTTTTTTTTCTCCCAAAGATGTGCTAGGTCTTCTTATCAGGGGGTATCTTATTTTTCCATGAAGAATTCACATTTATTGTTGAACAAAAAAATGAACATTTATTATATACTGTGCAGTAGTTGTCATCACAAACCAGCATAACCAAACTGTGTAATACATCATCCATCTGCAGCCCCCATCATTCACCACTATCCCCATCATCCATCTGCAGGCCTCATCATCAATTTTCAGCCCCTATCATCCCCCTGTAGCCCCCATCTTCCATCTGCAGCCCCCATCATCTCCCAATATCCCCATCATCCATCTTCAGCCCTCAACACACAGTACCAGTGTTGCCGGAGCCCGCACGCCATTGCTTTATTCATTCCTCCATGTCCTGTATGTATGATATCATGGCACCGCTCAGTGTAGGTGTATGGTAGTAAGCCGCCGGCTAATCAGGTGGCGGATGCTTTTGTTTGATTAGCCTGTGCATTACCGTACATGTATGCTGAGCGGCACCATTATATTGTACATACAGGACGTGGAGGACTGAATAAAGCAGCCTGGGGAAGGCTCCCAGGAGTGGACCCACTGGGCTGTGGTACTGAACTTCCCTTGGTGAGCTGGTCCTATTTTAACCAACCCCTATACAGGGATTGTCAGGGGCAAGCCCAGGGGGTATAAATATCACAGCTCCTAGTACCAGGGGGGCGGCTCGTAGGGTTAGCCTATACTACGGTATAGCGAGGTAGGAAACACAGGTACAGAGCCCGAGGCTGGGAGAGCAGGAATGTGTCTACCAGAGGAGAGTACAAGAAAGGCCTGACCAACAGGCAGCAAGGCAGAAGCAAACTAACTTAATAATCAGGCACTTCCCATAAGTGGAGGTGGCCTGATATACCAGAGGAAGAGCAGCTATTGGTCAAGGGGAGTGTCAGGTTGGGCTGGGCTGGCCCCAAGAGTCACAGGGGTAGGACGTGGCCTGAATACCCTGCTCCTTTGACCAGCAGTCATGCCTTTAAAAAAAATTTTTTTGACAAGTCTTATTTTCAGGAGGTGACTTATATTAAGCAGCCTGACAAAACCTGCAGTAGGTTTTATTTTCGGGTAAACATGGTAGGTCAGACTCGTGCCTACCTCCTTTTCTTTTTTAGAATTGCAATAACACCTGTAGATACCCAGGGCAAATGATAGCTTTTTTTGCTGTCTGAAGCATACATTGAAATGGCATTTAAAAAGCTTTAATGGTCTTGACATAAATACCGAAATACTTATGTAGTAATCCTTAAAGGATAATCCTTTTGCATTTCTTCCAGAATGGAGATGTATGCATTTCTATCTTGCATCCTCCAGTAGATGACCCACAGAGTGGAGAACTTCCTTCTGAAAGGTGGAACCCAACTCAGAATGTGCGGTAAGCTATTATCTATAGGCATACAATGTAGCAGTATTACAATATATCTTTTTTTCAATTCTCAATGAAGATATGACCTGTGAACATATTGTGCTTAGGTGTTTTCATACAAGGTAAAAAATGTTTGTACCGTGTTAGTCAGTAGATAGAAACATATTAGAATCTGAAAGTCCTCAGTGGTTAATACCTTTTAACGGCTAACTGAAAAGATGGTAACAACTAGCAAGCTTTCGGGACACTGTGGCCTCTTCATCTGGCTAATAATGACACAACCTCTGAAGACATATATACCTATGCAGGGTAGGATGATGCAGAAAATTGTAGTCAGTCTTGGGAGGGGGAGAGCAGCTGGGGAGGTAAAATCAAAGTTCCGAGATAAGAAGCCCAGATTGTATTATTGTTCTATGATTAGTGGTTGGTCGAGACCTGAACTAATTCTAGAAAAAAAAATTACGTGGGGCTCCGCCATATTTTTGGCCCAGCAGGTACAACTAGGCAGCTGGGGGCTGGAATCCTCAGCATGGAGAGGTCCAAGCGTTCTGGGCCCCCCATGCTGCGAATTGCAGCCCGCAGCCGCCCTAGAAAATGGCACATTCATTGAAGTGCCATTTTCTGGCGCTGTACCCAGGCTCTTCCAGTTGCCCTGGTGCCGGTGGCACTAAGCCCGAGATTCATAATGTCAGGCCAATGTTAGACCCGGCCATTAGGAATCTCTGGTAAATAGTCAAAAAAAATACACCAGAGAAAAATCTTTTTATTTGAAAAAAACACAAACTAAATTCGGACTCCATCTTTATTGTAAAGATTCGATGTAGTCCACAACGAAGATCCCACGACGCTCAATCGCCTCCGACGTAGTCCACAACGAAGATCCCACGACACTCGATCGCCTCTGCTCAATCCAGAGACTGTAGCAAGGGATCAAGTGTCCTCTTCCTACAGCCTCTGGGGTCAGCGTTATGGTGCACTGTATGATAATGATCTGTCATACAGTGCACCATGACTATGATCCCAGAGACTACAAGAGGACTCTTGATCCCTTGTTGCACCCATTCATGCCTCCATCCACGCACGCGCACATGCACACATCCACGCGCGCATGCACACATCCACGCGCGCATGCACACATCCACGCGCGCATGCACACATCCACGCGCGCATGCACACATCCACGCGCGCATGCACACATCCACGCGCGCATGCACACATCCACGCGCGCATGCACACATCCACGCACGCATGCACACATCCACGCACGCATGCACACATCCACACGCGCATGCATTCATTTATACATACATACTACATACATACTTACCTCATCCAGGAGGAGGAGCCCGGAAGAGGAGGAGTGGCCCACACTGGAGCTGGACGGCGGCTGCATCGGCGGACCCGCCGGTAGGTGAGAGAGGGGTGGGGGGGGGAATACGGGGCATGGGAGTGTTAGTTTCATCAGCCCCCTCCGTGATCGCACGGAGGGGGCTGAGGAAGCTGACAGGCGGCGGCGGTGATAGTCATTTACCGCCGGCGGGCATACCGCTGGCGGATGACTGTTACTTCCATGGGGGGGATAGGGGGGATGGGGGGGGAAGCTAGGAGAGCGATCGGGGGGGTGGGGTAGGAGAGTGATCGGGGGCCCTGGAGGAAGATGGGGCTAGGTGGGAGAGGGCACCTGCCATCCCGCACCTCCAGATCTGATTGGGGAGCTCCAATCAGATCTGGAGGGGATTACTCGCTCTGAATTTCAACTGCCAATCAGAGCGAGTTTAGCCACAGGGGGGTTAATCCACCCCCAGTGGGATGAACTACAGGTTCTCACTGTGCATTAGCTACATTGACACCTGAGTCACCCCCCTTACACGGGCCGCAGGAGCCCGATCATTTCATGGATCACCCCCTGGGAAATGGGTCGGGAACGCACCGACTTTCATGGCCTAAACGGTGGGCCAAGGGTCGGGAAGGGGTTAAATACATTTATATCCCTCAGTTACAGCTTGCATGCAATTAGGCTATACTGATTGCCTGTACAAAAATAATAAAAACTGTCAAAAATATTCCCTCTGTTCTCCTATATTGATCTCCATCAATTTATTTCTGATTCTTCCATGATTAGGATCCAAGAACAGGCGGTTTCATATACGGCTCCATGTCATAATAGTTATCAAGTTCTTCAGGAAAAACTAAAATATACAAACATAAATTAAAATCCCGTATGACTTAGGACACACACAGCTACCAGTCTACAATTCGTGTATAACCAATAGCACAGGATGGGCTAACTGGCTTTCTATAGAAAAGGGGCATAACTAATCATTTCATTAAGTCCCTTAGGGGCAAGAGTCTCAAGTTTGACCATCTACCTGCACTCCTCTTGTGCCAGTGTTTTGGCCAGATCACCCCCCCCTGATGCCGGCCTGGACTCGATCAATTCCTTTTATTAACAATCCTTTAGAATTACACCCGTGGAATAACCCAAAATGTTTTGGCAATGTCTTCAATGTTTCAATATCGATGACTTTATTGGCACCCTCAATGTCACGAACATGTTCACGTACTCTCACGCAACTGTCTCATGGTCAATTATTTAATAATTGGTGGAGTGTTACCTTAAATTGTCCTATTTATATTAGCACCAAAATGGTATACTATCGGTGACCATGAGAGTAAATCATTTTTAGTGGTGTCATATGTTTTTGAATATTTCTATAGTACCTGGGATCTTGTAGTCCCGATCTGTGCTGGGAATGTTTATTTTGTCTGTTGTCATTATAAATGGACAGATTTTGCACCTGTTCTGGTTGCCGGGAAAAGTGCCTGTTATTTTTGGAGAGGACAGTGAGCTTCTGACAATGATGCTTTTTAGATTCGGAGGTTGTCTAAAACACAGAAGTGGGGGGGTCTAGAAATAAAGAGTTTAGTGAGACATCTTTTTGTAGTAATGTTTGCAGTTTCCAGGCAGCTCCTCTTAACACCTCCAGATTTGGATTGTATGGGACTACGAGAGGGACCCCGTTGTTTTCTGCTCTAGTTTTGTAATGTAGGAGATGATTTCTTGATATTCTGGTGGCTCTTGTAATCTGGTTTCAATTGCTCTTGGATGGTAGCCCTGGTTCAAAAAGGTCTTTCTGAGGCCCTCAATGTGATTGTCTCTATCTGTAGGGTTGGAACATATCCGATTTTATCTGATCCTGCATCCTGTGTTTTCCAGGAAGACTTTGCAGGCATTTAATGTAATGGTAGATGACCTATTGCTGACAGTTTATTCAATGGGTCAGTTGTGTCCTGAATGTAGCTTGGGTGTCTCTTTTACCAGAGGTTTGAGAACACCCTCTACCCAAACTACTAGAAAAAAGCAGCATCAAAAATTCTTACCATCCATGCCATAAACAGAAACCAAATGCACTTACAGGACCCACCCAGAAATTTGTTCGGTGAGGGTGCCCACAAATGAAATTATTGGTCTTCCTGGATTTCCTGATTTGTGAATTTTGGGAAACATGTAAAACGTGCCTATTCTTGGACTTTCTGATATCAGGTCATCAGCTCTTGAGGATATACCAGGTAGACAAGAAACCAGCTTGTTTAATTCCTTGTGATAGTCCTCTGTGGGTTCAGGCTCCAATTTTTTGCAGTAGTGTATGTCCGTCAGTTGTCCGTTTGCTTCCTTCAGGTAGTCTGATTTGTTCATCATGACTATTGCACCACCCTTGTCTGCAGGTTTAATGATGATTTCTTTGTTGGTTTTTCAAAGACTGTATGGCCCTTCTCTCCTGGGCATTGACGTTGGATGGTTGCCTCTTGTGTGTATCTAAAATAGTGGATTTTACCAAATCTCTGAAGGTGTCTGTATATTTATCCAAATGGGGGTTCTGTCCAGGTGCAGGTGTCCAGTTTGACCTTTTCTTGGTTGTCAGGAACCCTCTTCCTTCAGCCCAAATGGGTTCTGAATCTTCTCTGTCACGGTAACATTCCCTCAGGTGTAGTGTCCTGAAGTATCTTCCATGCCAGAGACAAAAAAGAGAGGGGCGCAAAATTGAGGAGCACCTGTGACACTATGATGGTGTGTGGTGGGTAGCAATTTCGCTCACCTTGATGTGTTGTGCGCCTCTGCACAACACCAGATAGCACTCAAGGCTTTAGACCTCCGGAACCCGTCAGGCACAGTTGCCGTCGCTCCAGCGATCCTTTCCAGGAAGTTGACCCCACGTGATCCAGGGGCCGGAAACACGTCACCGCAGGTCCTTTAATGATGGTCCCAGTCACCCAGTAACCATAGGTCCTTTAGCTCCGGTGAGTGGCTCTGGGGTTAACACTTATTACTCCTTCCCACAGCAGCTCCTGCCAGCCTCCCAGTAGGGATACCCGAATAATAACCAAAAAAGGCTGACTAAAGAAGCGCTAAGAAGGAGAGGATTACTGTTCATATAACAAAGCATCCAAACCCTTAAGATGTCCCCTATACGCCACAACGCGTTTCGACAGTCTACAGCCGTCTTCACGGCTTCACTTTATCACCTGAGGAAGATGGCTGTAGACTGTCGAAACGCGTTGTGGCGTATACGGGACATCTTAATAAGGGTTTGGATGCTTTGATATATGAATAGTAATCCTCTCCTTCTTAGCGCTCCATTAGACCGCCTTTTTTTTGTTTATTATTCGAAGTAATCTTCCATGTCACTGTAAAGTTCAGTTTTATTCAGAGCTTTAGTAAGACAAAGTGAGAGTCCCCTAGAAAGCACAGCAAGTTCCACTTTGTTGGGTTTGTAGTCCGAAAGATTGATGACACAATTAGATGCTTTTGTGTCTTTACAGGAGTAGTTGTCCAAGTTGTCAGATTTGACCTCTGTTTTGTTTGTGTTGAATCCTAAATTAAGACGCAGTCTATGCAACTGCAGACCAGCAGGTGGTGGTAAAAATCTTGTCAAGACACTGAATTGGAGAACGTTTGATCAAATATCCTCAAGCCTGGTCACTATAGTAACAAGGGAGAGTTGACAGTTGACAAACCCAACTAGAGGTGATGAGCAGGTTACTTGGGCTGTTACTATCAAATACCTTGCAAGACAGTCTTTTCAGAGCCCATCGCAGCAAGGCCAAACTGCAATTCTTAATTTGCCATATCAGAGTACCAGTCCAGTTGCCATCCAACCAGAACCTGTACAAAATTCCAGTGGTGAGGCGAAATGCTTAAGAAGATGTAAATTATTTATGTATTTTCAAGTAAGCAATTTGAACTGTTCTAATTTTTTCGTCCCTACTTACCTCATCAAGATGTGCCCTGGGAACAGGTCTGTAGAGCCAGGAATAAGTATGAGCACTGTGACACTCCAGCCTGCACAACATCACAGAAAAGCCACACTACCACTCGGCACCTACGTCTGGGTCTAATAGTGCCTTCTGCACCCATTAATTGAGTGTGACATATTCTACACATGGCCACTGCAATTATCAAATATGTCACGTATACAAATTTTTCTGCTTTAAAGAGAACAACGCATCACAATTTTGCATATTTGTAAGGTCTGTCTGAGCCACAGACTCAAAAAGGCTACCTCACAGATTTGGCACAAGTCACTCCATTTGGCAGAATTCAGAGAAACCTTGACAATCTTTAACCTCCCCTATACAGGGAACTGGATTTGCAAGGGAGTCCTGTGGATTGCTACCCATGGAAGGGCTGCTGTCCAGAGGTGCAAGCCAGAGGCTTGCAAGAGTAATCAAAAAACATAAGTTAAGGTCAAAACAAAAAAACAATGATTACAATAGGCAAAACCGATTCCTATCTGTTAAAGTAGTAGTTTTTAAACTGGTTTTTAATTATAAACACTGTTTGAAGCTCCATTGGCTTTTACAGGCAGAGTGAGGACTTTTCTGCCTCTTCCATGCAATTTGTGTTGGAGCGCAAGTTATGCCTATTCTGAAAGTTCCACTCACTGAACAGTCAAAAGCGGCGTAGATAGTGTTATCTACGCCGCTTTTGACTTAGTGTGTACAGAACTTTCAGAATAGGCATAGCTCACGCTTCTACGTAAATTGCGTAAAAAAGGAAGAGAAGTCCCCCCTGTTCCATGCAAAAGCCAATGGGACTCAGAGGGACTCAGAGGAGGAAAGTATCTGCACTGATGCCCAAAATTTTTTGCAGTTGAATCTGGGTATACAGCAAGTATGGTCCCAGCAGAATCTAGACCCTTGTCACCAGATCTTAACCCCGTGGGTGGAGGTGATGACGATGAGACTCATATACCTTAGGAACACTCGCACTGTGCATTCAGGGTAGCAATTGAAGGAGGGTGACTCGCATGGCGAGGAATTAGACAAGAGAGTGGATGGATGATGAGGTTCTAGAACAGTGTTAGAATTAACCCAAAGTAAGGGTGTGTGCTCACGGTCCGGAGGAGCTGCATGTTGAACGCAGCTCCTCCGGACCTGAGTGAAACCGCGGGTGCCCGCAGGGAGACCTCAGCTGCCCTGTACTCGCCATGTGCGGCAGGTGCAGGGCAGTTTCTCCCTGAAGTCAACTGATGGGGAGCTGCTTCCGACTGAACAAATGAAATGAACATGCGGAGGAGTGGAATGGCTGCATCCCACATCGCAGCTGTCAGATCACTGCGGTCGAGTTAAGCATAGTGAGGATGGGATTTCTTGAAATCCCATCCACTATGCTTATACTGTACTATACAGCGTTTTGGATGCAGTGCAAGACACTGCATCCAAAACGCTGCGTATACAGATCGTGAGTATGAAGCCTAACGCAGCTGAGTAGCTCAGCAGAGGAGGAGGAAGACAAGGAGGTGGGGTTTTGTGTTCCCACACAGACTGAGGGCTGCAAGCATGACAAGTGCTGCATCCTCAGCCACAATTCTGGACAGCAGTAGTCACGGGTATGCAGTTTTCCGACTTGGCAAAGATTGCATAGCTTGGGCATTTTTTCACATTGCACAAGATGACCCAATTCAAGTTATTTGCAATGTTTGTAAAGAAAAATTGAGTAGAGGCAAAAATCAAAAAGTTAACTCTTGCAAGAATTTGAGCAATGTCTTGGAGTGCTTTGACCAATTTTTTTCAACCAGCCCATCCACTGATAGAAATGAGTCCAAGTCTGACACATAGTGCAAAAGAAGAAGAGAAAACCGAATACGTGTATACAGGGACTGGGATCAAGGTGATTCAAAAGAGCATAGCTCTAATTAAATATTAGAAAACTAAAGATGCATCAAAGGTAATGAAAATTTTATTAAACACACGAAAAATGCCAGAACAAAACATAAAACCAATTAAAAACAGTAGAACACTGTGCATACAAAAATCCAAGTCCATATCGATAAGTCAGGAATCAAATATATGTCAACAATTTTGGTATACAATATAAGTCTGTGCAGAGGATAAAATGTGAATAAATGTAAGACTGGCATCACCATAGACTTAGGTGCTGGCAGAAAATAATATACTTACAAAGATAGTTATCTGCCGGGACACTACTATATTCATGAGTAATATAAATCAATAAGTGGCACTTATTGATTTATATTACTCATGAATATAGTAGTGTCGCGGCAGATAACTATCTCTATAAGTATATTATTTTCTGCCTGCACCTACGTCTATGGTGATGCCAGTCTTACATTTATTCACATATTGTCTATTTTTGACTGAGCTCCCGTTATATATAATTTTTCCCTTTTCTCCCTTCCCTAGTCTGGTAGCCACACATGGACACCATTGTGAGAGTCTAACACACAACTGATCATTGTTTTTAATCGCATCCATGGACATATAAACCCATTCACATCTCACAATTCCATTAGGGCATAGTGTCAGGACCTGACAGTGGAGGCTCCTTGAAGTGGGTGCCAGGCTTAATCTTTAGTGGCCACTATCGAGACTAAGATCTCCGATTTTCATATTTAGCACAGGGCAGTCTCTGCATTACACATATGCACTATACCATTTGATCCTCTTTTCTCTAGTGCCACTTATTGATTTATATTACTCATGAATATAGTAGTGTCGCGGCAGATAACCATCTTTGTGCAGAGGATAAAGACAGCACTGATAATAACCTGTTGAGGACACACTTGGCAATGAGAGAAAACCAACAGGTTAACTATAGGAGAGCAAAAAAACATCTCAACCAAAAAAACAAGAGCGCATAAATCATTTGTATGATTGACAGTGGTGATAATGAAATAATCAAAAAAAAACAAAAAATGTGACTCCAAAGGGTCACTGAATGAATCAGTACAAGAAATGTGTCCATCCTGACAAGTCTGACACATGGTGAACGACTGGAGAGCATGGTACAAGAGTAACGAGAGCTCAATATCCATGCCATAAAACGGGGGGTTGGAACCTTTTGCATTTTAGACTTCAAAATTAGAGGAGCGGGCTGAATTCGCCAGTCATGCCTTGGATGTTTTGTCATGCGCGGCAGCCAACATTCTCTCAGAACATGTCTTCAGTGTCTGTGGTGATGTCCTGACAGATAATCTGTCTGTCTGTCTCCTGAAAGTGTAGACCACCTAAGTTTCATCAAGATGAACGAGTCATGGTTCATCAAGGACTTTTCCACCCCAGTGTCAGACTGCTCAGAGTAGGCGATGTACTTTTCAGCGTTTTGCACCATTCTCCAATTTTTGTTGTGGGCCAATTGATGCTACTTTGATGGTATCTGGCCCTAATTTTTTTTTAAATGTGGAGACTTTTTGGGGTCTCGTCTGTTTTCCGAATTTAACAAGGCTATGCGAGTATGATGCCTACATGTGTCACTCACCCCCTCTTACTGTAATGAATGTTTAAACTTGAAATGCTAAGCTAGGCCCTGTTCTAGACACTGTGCCATGCATGCAGGCTGCTCTAAGTTTTGTTGTGGGCCAATTGATGCCACTTTAATGATATCTGGCCGTAATTTTTTGAAATGTGGAATTTCAAAATTTCCTGAATTTAGTAGTACTATGTGAGCACCATGGCCACACCTGAAGCTTGAAATACTGGTTCAGGCCTTGTCCCATGCATTCATTATGCAAAATGAAGAAAATTTTTACTCTGGGAATTAGATGGCACTTATCCTGGTGTCTGTCCCTAATTTGAGCTGAATTTGGCAGCTTTGGTGCCCCCTTTAAAGGTGTTACGTAGGCGCTTGAATTATGCCCCACATTGTTTTCAATGGGGCTCGGAAGTTTGATGAACTGTTCGCCAACTGCAAGTTCGATGAAATAAACCAAATTCGAGCTTCCAAAGGTTTGTTCATCTCTAGTCGCAACTCACCAAGGCACGGGAGACAAACGTGACATCATATAGAAAAGAAGGGAGGCGACCATGTATGTATGGCCACCTCTAATGTAATTGCAGCCAGGGCACTAGTTGATGTTGAGAATCTGGAGATAGGTAGGACCTGGATCTATTATACATTTGTAGCATGTCTTGGACCACGTATCTTAGAAATCTGTCCCATTGTTAAAGAGGCAGTTACTGCTAAGGCTGGGTTCACATTGCATATTTTTTCCTGTCCATGGTATCCTACTTTTTGTAGGACCCCACGGACAGGAACAGACACCATAGGAGGTGACCTTTCCTGAGTCTGGGTCCGTGATTATCACGGGTCCGGACACAGAAAGAGCTGTGCGGGGCCCTTTCACTTCCACAATGTATATACATACATTGCGGAAGTGAAATGGTAGTAAAAGAAATTATTAAAAATAAAAAAATCTCTATGTTAACCTGTCCGGGATCCACCGATGGCTCCAGCAAGCTGCGGTGTCTACAGGACCTGCTGTGACGTCACAACCCGGCAGCGTCATCGGGTCACATGACCGCAGTTACCGCGGTAACCGGTCATGTGACCCGATCAGCTGATCGGGATGTGACGTCACGACAGGTCCTGTAGTCACACCGCAGCTTGCTGGAGCCATCGGTGGATCCCGGACAGGTTAACATAGAGATTTTTTATTTTTAAGAAATTTCTTTTACTTAATTTCGCTTCCACAATGTTATATATATATACATTGCGGAAATGAAATTAGATGGTTAGGAGCAGTTTTAGTGTACTGAGCATGCTAAGTACACTAAAATCAGGTCCGAGAAACGATCCTGTGTTTTCTCGGACCCGTGCTCCATTGGCCCCCATGTTAAAGGTCAAGGATCGGATCGGATTTGGCCTAATTGCCATCCGATTTTGTCAGATCCGATTTGTGTCCAATTTTTTTCGGACACAAATCGGATCCCACAAAACAGATGGCAATTAGGCCAAATCCGATCCCCAAAGGATAACATGGGGTCCAAATCGGATCCGTGGCTGTCCGTTTTACAATGGACAGCCACGGATCCTCCAAAATCCCAATGTGAAACCAGCCTAAGGAAAAGCAAAAAAAAAAAACCAAAACATTGCTCCAAAAAGCTGCACCTTTTCCGCAAGGAATACATAGGCAACGTGTGCACAACACTTCAGAATTCATACTTTGCTGCTTCAGGATAGGCATGCAGATTTTTGGCACATCTGCACCAAAAAATGCACTAAGTGCACATAGCCTTTATGTTAAAAATGCCCATCATATACCGTATATGAGCAGACAGGGACTTGCTAAGAGAATAAAAAAACACCTAAAGCTAATGGGGAAGGAGTGCACAGTGAGAAGGCATGACCCTATGATCTAAATAATGAAATTAACGTCACTTCTTAACTTGCAAGTCTCAACAGGTGCATACTGTCTGTATAATTACCTTGTGGCATTCCCTTCTGCAGTCAGGATGTCTTCTTATGACGTGACGGCAGCAGCCATATTTGCACACCAAAGTGATGGGTGTACAGATATGGTGCCCATTGTTAGTACTGGCCCATTGCGCAGCGGTGCCCCCGCAATCGATCACACCCGCATCTGATGCCAGAAATCGTTGTTTGCAGCCCATCGCACACAGCGCCGTCTAAGTAAGGCTACGTTCACATACAGTGTATTGCTGCGTTTGGTGAGGATCTGTTTTTGGTGCAAAAACTGCACCAAAAGAGATCCTCACAGAACGCAACGATCTGTGTATGAATGCTGCTGTGCTACTCTGCTGCATTTACTTATCTTGCCGTGCTCCCTCCTCATCCCGAAAGCCTCAGCGAGCATAGCCTTTAGGACCCTGCAGCACCATGTGATTGGGGGACATCGTATGGTCACATGTTGCTGTTTAAGGTCCTTCACAGGTCTTATGGCATCGGGATGAAGAGAGATCACCATGGGAGCGCGACGAGGTGAGTAAATAGCGCAGCGAAAAAAGCGCTAGATAATTGATATGCTCATTCTTTTTATGGACCCACTTTTCGGCCCAAAAGCAGGTCCGTAGAAAGCACAGCATGCGTATGCAAAATAGTGAAGTGCATCGACTTGGCTGGGACAACCAATGCAGACTGAGTGCACATGCTTATACCTGGCGCGCATGCGCACTTACTCAGGTGGCAGCCATTTTGGACACCTGGGTATACAAATATGGCAGCGCTATAACCCAGTGCGCACATGCACACTTACTTACGCCACTGCAATCTTGGAACACCACATGAGGGAGAGAGCAAAAGGGGGGAGAACGCACAGGGGGCCAGAGAAAGCGCATGGTGGGGAAGGGGGGGAACCGCTCAAAGGAGAGAAGACTGCACACAGAGGTGAGAGAGCACAGGGGGAGAGAGAGCCACTGTGCCTGGCACCACAGAGCCCGCCTTCATGATGTTTCATAGGGAATAGATTTGGGACCATGATTAAAGAAGGTGCAAAGGTAAGAAGGGTGGGACTTTGGGCACAGAAAAAAGTAGAAAGAGTATGTAGACATGTCAAACATATGTGGTCACCATTTCCTTAAACGACCAGTGTGCGTGTAATCCAATTTTCCTATAGTTTTGTTATCAGTTCACCAAGAATCTGCCAGCTGTGTAATGAGTTGAAGCTGGGTGTACAGATACAACTGACAGCAATGTGCCTCTGAATAATATGCTAAATATTTAGGATCTCAGAGTGAAGGTACCTTTTTTATGAATGACCTCGATGAGTTAATAAGGATAATGCTTTTCATTCTCTATAGGACGATTCTCCTCAGTGTCATTTCCCTCTTAAATGAGCCAAACACCTTTTCACCAGCTAATGTGGATGCATCTGTCATGTACCGGAAATGGAAGGAAAGCAAGGGGCGGGATCGAGAGTACACCGACATTATCCGGTAAGCTGGAGGTGGAGGCGGAGGCATTACTGACATACTGTAGGTTGTAAAGGTTGTCCATTTTAACATACATATAACTACTAATCCATACTAAGTAAGGTGTTAATAATTCATAGATATATTATAGAATGCTCTATTCCTGCAGTGTCATTAGGTATTAGATAGCAGTAATCTAATTTCCTGAATAATACTCATGGGACCAGCTCATTTAAAGGGATCCTGTCCCCTCCAGAACGCCTCCTAAGCTATCAAAACATGTCCCTGCACCATCCTATCACTAATCTTACACTTATTTTGTCTCCTAAAAGCATCCTGTGAAAGTGCATAAAAACGTTTTAATACTTACTCATTAGTGATTATAATTATCAGGGGCTATATTCTTTAGTCACCAGAGCAGGCTGTTTTGCAGGCTCCAGGATCCACCTTCTCTCTGTCTGTGTGCTCTGCTTGTGCAGGCTTTACCCTCCCCCCTCTCTAGCACTCACAGAATGCAAATCATTAGTCCTGCCTTCTGCTCCACATCACAGCAGAAGCTACACAGAGACGGTGGATCATTCAGGCTGCAAAACAGCCTGCCCTGGAGACTAAAGAATATGGCCCCTGCTAATTATAATCACTAATGAGTAAGTATTAAAATGTTTTTATGCACTTTCACAGGATGCTTTTAGGAGACAAAAGGAGTGTGAGATTAGTGATAGGATGCTGCAGGGACGTGTTTTGGTAGCTTAGGCTGCCTTCACACTTGCAGATGCATCTGCAGCGTTTTGCAGATGCATCTGCAAGTATCAGCGTGCAGACCGCGGCCCCTATGTTTATAATGGGGCGCACCGCGGTCTGAAAGCACTCATTCATTCCTATATGTGAAGCGTCCGCAGGCGGATGCCTGCTTACAGATCACACACTCCCGCCCGCACCATGGACGCGACATCTCGCGTCCATGGTGCGGGCGGGAGTGTGTAATCTGTAAGCAGGCATCCGCCTGCGGACGGTTCACATATAGGAATGAATGAGTGCTTTCAGACCGCGGTGCGCCCCATTATAAACATAGGGGCCGCGGTCTACACGCTGATACTTGCAGATGCATCTGCAAAACGCTGCAGATGCATCTGCAAGTGTGAAGCCAGCCTTAGGAGGCGTTTTGGAGGTGACAGGATCCCTTTAATCAGATACTCTATTCCACTACAGGATGAGAAACATTTGGCTGCTTTCTTCCCCTGAAATAGGAATAGGAGCACATCTTTTCATGGGTTGTGTGTGCTCAGATCCATTGACCTGAATAGGCCCCAGCTACAATACCACACACAAGCTATGGACTGGTGTGCCACAATGTCCTACAAATGTTATTTGACAATCCGGCACTGGCATGGACCTTCTCCAGCAATATGCCCTGTAGGCTGACCTCACAGAAACCATGGTCTTATCCTTGCTTCTGTTTGATTTCACAGGAAGCAAGTTGTCACCACTAAAGCAGATGCTGAAAATGACGGCATAAAGGTTCCCACCACGCTAGCTGAATATTGTGTCAAAACCAAGGTTACAGCTCCAGACGAAGGATCTGACCTTTTCTATGATGACTACTATGAGGATGACGACATGGAAGATGAGGGTGATAGCTGCTATGAAGACCAGGATGATTCGGGCAATGAAGAATCTTGACGGGCACCTGTTCCTCCCATCTTGCCTCTCTCCCTATGCCTCCTCAATTAAACTGACACTGATGAATATCACTCTCTTTATTTCTTTGACCATATTACCAGCTGGCACATGCGGTACTAGAGAAATAGTGGAGAGATTTGAGGCTTTGCTCTACTGAAATGCCAAGGATGGGACGTCCCTGAGCTCCAGTAGTGGATGGCTTGATGCTTGCAGTAAAAGCTTGTGCCACAGGATGGCAGTAGAGTGCTTTGCAAGTCCTGCTGCTACACTAACACCACATCCTTTACCTATGCTATTTCAGGCTGCAGTGCAGGGCTGAAATTAGGCTAAGAGGGTTGGTGCGAGGATTCTTTTTATTTGGTTGCTTTTTGTTTTCAATTTGGGTGTGGGTGGACAGTAAGGGGGTGTTTTAGTTGTTGGGATTTTCTTATTGTCTCACACTGTATTTACTGTATGATTGGGGTGGGTTAGTTGACGGCTTTGTGTGGTTTTGATTTCTTTGTGGGTGGGATTTTCTGCTTTTTTTCTGGTATGTTTTAAAAGAATTTAGTAAATAAAGATAAAAGCTTGTATGCGTCTTTTCTGTTAATCTGGAACACTTTTAGGCTATGTTCACATGTTGCTTTTTTGCTGCGGTACTCTTGACAGTAAGAAAGTTGCTTCCAAAAAGCAGGTTGTCACATTTTTACTGCTTTTATTTTTTATCTGCGTTTTTGGTGCGACATTTGTCTACAGTACACGTCTAAGTAAAACGGCCGTCACACGTGTCGACATCGCGAGCGATATTGTAAGCGATCACGTGCACGCGCAATCGCTTACAATATCGCTCACATCGCTGGTGAGCTGTCACACAGACAGACTCACCAGCGATGTGGAGCCGCGATCTCGCTGGTTACTATGGTACACATCGGGTTACTAGGTGCCGCGCGTCGCTTAGTAACCCGACGTGTACCATAGTTACCATCTCCCAGCATAGGCTCTGCCGCTGGGAGATGGTTCATCGTGGTGTCATACACCACGATGAAGCAGATCGTGACGTCGTTCATCGCTAGATCTGAGCTCCGGAGCTCAGATCTGCGATGTCACGATCAAGCGATTTTACATAGTAAAATCGCTTGATTACATGCAACGATGCCAAAACGATATCGCTTAAGCGATCAAAACGCAGATCACTTAAACGATATCGGGCTTAAAATCGTTGCGTGTGACGGACGCTTAAAGTTAATGAAACTAACAACAAAAGCAGCAAAAAAGTGCAGTTGTGTTTTTGCAGGCACATTGCATTGCATTCAATGGTGACATAAAAAGCTACAAAAACGCTGAAAGAATTGACCTGCTGCTTCTTTCAAAAACAGCAGATTTCCATATCAATCAGGAAAAGAAGCAAGTGTGCTTGTGCATTGATCTCTACATCTCATAGGTTTTGTTGGTACTGCCAGTAATTGGCATAAAACGTGAAAAAGATGCAGCAAAAAAGCAACGGGTGAACTTAGCCTTATTCTGAAACAGGTTTTACTGGTGGAGTGTAAAGACCAGTATGATCACCTATTGTGCTTTTCATTGGGTGGTTTAATTGACACATGGAAACTTCTTGCTTTGACGTGTGTGCTGTAAACAAGATGAGCACAGTTAAAGGTTTGCACTGGAAAAGTACACCATTATCGGGTTTTACAGTAGTATGCTGAGCAAACAGTATAAAGGCAGGCTAGTAAGCAGACTTATCAGATTGTGTGTTCCAACTGATTAGCTCTTCTACAGTGACTTGTATGTCACACACCAGCCAGGGTTTAATGGCCTTGTGAATATTTCACCTACACAAACAAATGATCCTGCTGGAAGAAATTAGAGAAGTAAAGATGCTTTTACATTATGTGATCTACATCGCCTATCGGCACTTATTTGTCCATCATGGGTGGTTTAAGGCTGGTTCCACACTGGCGTTTGTGTCTGCATGCGTATAGCATGCAGACGCAAACGCAGTGCAAACGCAGCCATACTGATGTGAACACAGCGGAGAATCTCTGCATGCGTTCACATTAGTATGAACCCCGGCCAGCCAATCAGCTGTCTCAGGGGCGGCCGGGAGGAGGAGATCAGCGGCAGAGATCTCCTCCTCCCGGCACAGCTGATCTCCCGCCGGTGTCAGCACGGGAGATTTAAAGATACAGCTGATCTGACAGCTGTTTAAGTCTCCCGCGCCAACACCGAATAGGTGATATCAGTGCAGGAGATAAGAAACAGCTGATCGCTGCTTCAAATCTCCCGCGCCGGCCTCACCTATTCAGTGTCGGCGCGGGAGATTTAAACAGCTGTCAGATCAGCTGTTTCTCCCCGCTGACACCGGCGGGAGAGCAGCGGCGGCTGTAGCTGATCTCCCGGTGGACGCCGCTGATCAACAGCGGCCATCGGGAGATATTTCAATGAGATCCGCAGCGTTCTCCTGCGCTGTCATGTGGAGGACACTGCAGATCCATTGACTTCTATGCTTGGTTTGTGCGCTTGCAGGCGCTTGCTGATAAATCAAGCGCCCATGACCGCACAAAAAATGCAACAGGGCTGCCTCCAGAGTGCGCACGGAGGGTGCACAAATTGTGCGCATCCGAGCGCAAACGCAGGCACATGCGTTCCCATGTTAAACATAGGAACGCATGTGCGCAAGCTTTTGGCTGCGTTCGGTGCGCTGCATTTGCAAACGCCAGTGTGAAACCAGCCTAAGCCCTTCACCTCCGGGCCATTTTCCGTTTTTCCTCCCCTGCTTCCTAGAGCCATAACTTTTTTTTATTTTTCCGTCAATATAGACATGACTGCTTGTTTTTTGCAGGACGAGCTGTACTTTCGAATGACATTATTTATTTTACCATATAGTGTACAGGAACATGGGAAAAATTCCAAGTGCAGTGAAACTGTAAAAAAAAAACTTCAATTACACATTTGTTTTTTGGGTTTTTTAGATGCCATGATCACTGTATGGTAAAACTGACATGTCAGTATGATGCCTCAGGTCAGTACGAGTTCATAGATACCAAACATGTATACTTTTACTGGTATCTAAGTGGTATAAAAAAACCCAGAAAATTCTAAAGAAAAAAAAAATGCACTTTTGCGCCATCTTGCACGACCCATAGCATTCTTATTTTTTCAGGATCTGGGGCTGTGTTACAGCTTGTTTTTTGCAGGTTCAGCTGACGTTTATGATCATAACCATTCTGAGTAAATATGCTGTTCTGATAGCCTGTTATTGCATTTTCTTGCAGTGTTACAGCGACGAAAAACAAACATAATTTTGGCATTTGTATTTTTTTTCACATTTTGCAGTTTATCAATCTGATTGATTTTTTTATTTTGATCGGGTATTTTTGAATGTGGCAATACCAAACACATGTATTTTTTTTTTAATGCTTCTATATTTAATAGGGAAACGGGGTGGTGATTTGAATTAGTGTTTTGTTTTGTTTTTTTGTTTGTTTTTCATATTTTCAAAAAAAAAACCCTTTTTTTTTTTTTTCTGTACTTGGCCCCCCTGAGGGACCTCAGTGCTGCACAGACTGATCACATCTGTGTACAGATGGGCTGCTGCACATCTGAATACAGGAGCAATCATCACTTTCTCTCGACGATGAAGCTCAGGGCTCGCTGGGGTCATCACAGGACCTCTGGCTGTCAAGGTAACAGCAGAAGTTCCATGATCACGTCACCATACCTCCAATATCAGTGGAGAACGGCGTGATCCCCACCGCTGTGCTTTTGATTGCGCTGTCAGTGATTTGACAGCGTCATCCAAATGGTTAACAGCACCGATCACTGATATATACTCCCTTGATTATGAAGAGGTTAATAGCCTGTTTACACCGGCAGACTGTATAGTAAAGCCTCCGTCACACTAAGCGAGATTGCTGATAAGTCACAGTTTTTGTGACGCAACAGCGACCTCGCTATGTGTGACACGTAGCAGCAACCAGGCCCCTGCTGTTAAATCGCCGATCGCGTTGGAATGGGTTGAACCATTTTTTGATAGTCGGGGTCCCACTGGGCAGCATGCATCGGTGTGTCTGACGGGGACAACTACCTCAATACTACAGGTCTGAGTGACAGGGTCACAACGACCGCCGCGTCATTGCTATGTCGCTGATGAGATCTGACTGTTTGATATCTCACCAGTGATTACGTAGCGACGCACCAGCAATCCCTACCAGGTTGTGTCATTGTTGGTGTGTCGCAAAGTGTAATGGGGCCTTAATAAGTGCACAGAACAATAAGTGAAGATGCATTAAAGGCCCAGTCTCACATAACGATGCATCAGTAATCCCAATAACGATGTGCAGAGATCGCTGGTGCGTCGTTTACACATCGCTGGTAAGATGTCAAACAGGTATCTTACCAGTGATGTGAAAAACGACGCACTAGCGATCCAGAATTATACTGAGGTCGTTGTGAATTTTCTCTCCATAGTGTAGCATTGAGATCATTGCTCATTATCTTTGTCAATCACAACAATGTAACGTTCCCAGTGGGAGCACAACGACGCAGGAATGACCCAGAGCAGTGTGTAATGATCAACGATCTCACAGCAGGGGCCAGATTGTTGGTGCGTGTCACACAGAACGATATCGCTGTTGCGTCACGAATTTCGTGACGCAACAGTGATCCCAATAGCGATCTCGTTAGCGATCTCTTTGTGTGACAGGGCCTTTACACTGCAAGGTATTGTGTTGTGTTTGTATGAACGCTCATTTTCTGGTCATCATAATGGGAGACCCAGACAATGGGGTTTAGGGCACTGCCCTCCGGAGGTCACACTAGGTACTACAAGTTTGTAGACACCGCCTCCTCCGCTTATAAACCCCTACCGCAGGGAACATCCTCAGTTTTAAACTTAGTGTGCTCGGAGGATCACGCTTTGCTTGCACTTCACTGCATTCTCACTACTTACGTGATGGCGTCTGAAGACAAGGTAATACGGTCCTATCGGGACCGGTGACAGCCTCCCCGCTCACCCTTAGTGGCACACGCTGGTGGAGGTACTGGAGGGCCTAGAGCCTGGACACTTCGTGTTCTCCCGGTACGCTGTTACGCTCCTCTCCATCCCTCTCTGGGGGGCTCTGGAGAGTGGGAGATGGGAGCCTTGCACAGCTCCGCTCCGTCCGAGGCCTCCCTAAATGGTGCTTACAGACCGGACTGGAGCCAGCCCAGTCCGAGGCCTCCCTAAATGGTGCTTACACTCCGGACTGGTGCTGAGCGGCCCAGTCTGAGGCCTCCCTAAATGGTGCTTACAGACCAGACTGGTGCTGCACCCCCGTCCGAGGCCTCCCTAAATGGTGCTTACAGACCGGACCGGCACTGAGGCACTCTGTGTCTCCTGCGTGCCTGGGGGTAGTGTCTGGCACTTTATGTGTTTCAGGACACTCAGACCGCGCGTTACCCTCGGGTCCGCGGTTCTGCGGGTGTACCCTGTGCTGGGGTCACCCTGGCTGACCGCCCTGTGTGTCACAGGGGCTGAGGCCGTAGGCTGCGGATGTTTGTCCCCTCATGCTGTGGATGGTGTACATGCAGTCTGTGTATAATGTTTTTACACTCTTTCCCGCGCTGCGGGCTCCGGCTCCCTCATGCTGTGGATGCTTGGAGGATGGGAAGCAGCCCGTGCGGTGACGTCATCGCTGGGCGTGTGTGTGTGTTTCCCGCGTCTCTCGGCGCCGCCCACAGTCTCACTGTCGGCGGCCATCTTTACCCTCACTTCCCGGTTGGGATTCTTATGCAGCGTGCGTCTGCACTCCAGAGGGGAGACCGGAAACCGTCGCGGAGGTCCCACACACACCGCTTCCTCATACCGCTTTACTGCGGTCGGTAAGCCACCGGGATTCCCGGTTTTGTTGTCGGCAATTTGGCTTATTTTCCCCTACTGTGGCGATGTCCTCAGCCGGGAAGCGTGCTGCTAAGGCGGCAGTAACCACCATTACCTGTGCTACATGCAATGGTGCACTGGTGGAGGGGTCCTGCAATAACTGCGGACGCCCAGAGGCCCGGGCTGGCACTGTTGAGTCAGCAGCTCCGGTGCTATACCCTGAGGTTCAGGTGATCTCAGGGCCATGGGAGACTCAGAATAAGATCAATGAATCTCTGCTGTCTCAGCTGTCCTCCATGTCGCAATCCCTGGAGGCACTTAATAGGAGACTGGATAGCCCAGCTACTCCATCCAGTTACCCCGGGTGTCCCCCTCTTCTGCTGCGAGACCCCTTAAGCGGGCTCGTCGTGAGGATTCACCCGAGCTCCATACTCTCTCTGAGGAGGAGCGTTCCTCTGATGGTGAGGAAGATGATGGGGGTTCAAATTTCGGGTCTGTGTCTGTATCTGAACCGCCAGACGGGGTGGAGGATCTGGTGTCCTCTATCAACGAGACTTTACGTCTCGTGACACCCCCTGAGGAGGTGACGGTGCACCCGAAGGAGGTCTATCAATGGCTGCGGCCGGAGGCTAGACCAAGTGGCTCCTTCATGGACCACACTAATTTTGGAAGGGTGGTTAGAGCTCCCAGGTTACATCCTGGGCGGCGTTTTGTCCGTAAAACCAAGGACAATCGCTTCCCCTTCCCCCAGGAGGTGCTACAGGAGTGGTCGCAGTCCCCGAAGGTGGACGCTTCCATGACCAGGATTGCTGCACGCTCCCTTTTCTCTGCCTCTGATAGCTCCTCACTGAAGGATGCTACTGATAGACAGGTCGAGCAGCTCGCCAAGTCTTCCTATGAGGCTGTGGGGTCTTCATTTGCCCCTAATTTTGCCACGGTCTGGACCTTACAAGCGATTACTACCTGCTTGGATGGTATCTCTGACATGGCAAGATCCAGTCCAGAGGTCCTAGCACTTACCGAAAGGGCAAGGGCCTATGCGGACTACGCCAGGACGGCGACTCTGGAAACTGCCACTCGCTCAGCTGTGGCTTCGGCCAATGCTATAGCGATCCGCAGGTTGTTGTGGCTGCGTCTTTGGGACTCAGATGCCACATCCAAGAAGATTTTGCAGAATCTTCCGTTTGCTGGTGACAGGCTTTTTGGCACCGAACTGGACAAGCTAATTAAGGATTCTGCTGAGTCTAAGATACCGCAGAATAAGCCTAAGCCACGGTATACCGTTAAAAGGAACCCTAAACAGTGGTCCTTTCGTTCCAGCTCGCAGTCATCAGCACCGTCCGCTCGCACGGACCGAGGGGGAAAGGCCGCTTCCCAGTGGCGCTCTAAGAGTCGTCCAAAGAAGCCGGCGGGGGCGGCAGCTGCCACCCCCAAACCCGCCTCTACATGACTCGCTCTCTCATCCTGCCTACCCACAGGTGGGGGGCCGCTTGTCTCGCTTTCAGGACAAGTGGCTGCTTCACGTTCAAGATCAGTGGGTTCGAGACGTGATCTCGCGAGGGTACAGGATAGAGCTGACGTCAAAACCGATATCCCGATTCCATCGGTCGGTCCCGTCACCAGAAAAAGCTCAGGCTTTTTACCAGGTGTTGGAGGGTCTCCGCAGAGACGGAGTGGTGGTCCCGGTACCTTCCGGAGAGAGGTTCAGGGGTTTTTACTCCAACCTCTTTATCGTCCCGAAGAAGGACGGATCCTTCCGCCCAGTACTGGACCTGAAGCTGTTCAACCATCACGTGTTGGTTCGGAAGTTCCGTATGGAATCACTGCGCTCCGTGATCGCAGCTGTGTCACAGGGGGACTTCCTAGCGTCCATAGATATCAGAGACGCTTACCTTCACGTACCCATTGCACCGGCTCATCAGCGCTGGTTGCGATTCGCAGTGGGGGAAGAACACTTCCAATTTGTGGCACTGCCATTCGGGCTAGCCTCGGCACCGCGGGTGTTCACAAAAGTGATGGCTTCCATGATGGCTCTCCTGCACATGCAGGGACATGCCGTCATTCCCTATTTAGACGACCTGCTGGTCAGGGCGCCATCAGAACACCTCTGTCAAGAGAGCCTGGATGTGACCATGCGGTCTCTGGAACAGTTCGGTTGGCTCCTCAATATTCAGAAGTCAACGCTAGTTCCGACCCAGTCTTTGACATATCTGGGCATGGACTTCGATACAGCCTCAGCCCTGGTGTCTCTGCCACGAGTCAAACAGATGGCGCTCCAATCAGGAGTACAAGCAGTCCTCCTGTCACCACACTCATCCCTACGGGTATTGATGAGACTGGTGGGACGCATGGTAGCGGCGATAGAGGCGGTGCCGTTTGCACAGTTTCGCCTCCGTCCTCTCCAGCTGGAGATTCTTCACAGATGGGACAAGAGGACGATCTCGCTGAATCGGCTGGTGACACTGTCACAACCGACCAAGGACTCCCTACAGTGGTGGCTCCAGCCACGTCACCTGTCACGAGGCCGGTCCTTCCTAAAACCGTCATGGTTAGTGGTGACCACAGACGCCAGTCTGAAGGGCTGGGGTGCGGTATTCTTGCACCACAGGGCTCAAGGCCTCTGGACTCAGTCGGAGTCGGCATTGCAGATCAACGTGCTGGAGATCAAGGCGGTCTATCTGGCGCTCCTGGCGTTTCAGAAATTCCTGTCAGGACACCCCATTCGGGTGCAGTCCGACAATGCGACGGCCGTCGCCTACATAAATCATCAGGGAGGGACCAGAAGTGCTCAGGCCCTCGCCGAAGTCCACCGCATTCTAGCCTGGGTGGAGGAAAACGGCTGCCTGATCTCCGCAGTTCACATCCCAGGGGTCGAGAACTGGGAGGCCGACTACCTGAGCCGACAGGGCATGGACGCCGGAGAGTGGTCTCTTCATCCAGACGTCTTCCGGGACATCTGCGGCAGATGGGGCACTCCGGACGTGGATCTGATGGCCTCACGGCTGAATCATCAGGTGCCCCAATACATGGCAAGATCGTGGGATCCTCAGTCTCTGGGGGCGGATGCCCTGATCCTGAGTTGGTCCAGCTTCCAGCTGCCATATGTGTTCCCGCCTCTGGCTCTGATTCCCAGGGTCCTGTGGAAAATCAGGATGGAATGCAGAGTAGCCATTCTAGTGGCTCCAGATTGGCCCAGGAGGTCCTGGTACCCGGACCTGTGGCAACTGTCAGGCGGACACCGGTGGGCTCTTCCAGAACGCGCAGATCTACTCGCGCAAGGCCCATTCTTCCACCTCAATTCCAGGGCCCTCAGATTGACTGCATGGCTCTTGAGGCCTGGCTGCTGACGTCCAGAGGATTCTCTCCTACAGTGGTTGCCACTATGAATAGGGCTAGGAGACCTGTCTCCAGGAAGATATACCACAGAACGTGGAAAATCTTTTTCTCCTGGTGTGCCTCTGGTGGACGCTCACCGTGGCCATTGTCCATTCCGACATTGTTGGCTTTCCTACAGTCGGGGTTGGAGTTGGGGTTATCCCTTGGCTCTCTGAAAGGTCAAGTTTCAGCACTTTCAGTGCTGTTTGACAGGCGCTTGGCGCTCCTGCCGAAGGTCCGCCAATTTCTGCAGGGGTAGCTCGGGTGGTTCCGCCTTACAGGCGACCTCTGGACCCTTGGGACCTCAACATGGTCCTGGCGGCTCTGCAGAAACCGCCGTTTGAGCCACTGAGAGACATCTCTCTCTCTCGTCTGTCCCAGAAAGTGGTCTTTCTGGTGGCAATTACGTCCCTGAGAAGGGTCTCAGAAATGGCTGCACTTTCGTGCAAGTCACCCTTTCTGGTGGTTCACCAAGACAAGGTGGTGTTGCGCCCACGGCCAGAATTCTTGCCGAAGGTGGTTTCAACGTTTCACCTAAACCAGGAGATTGTTCTCCCATCATTTTGCCCCGCTCCCGTTCATCAGGTTGAGCGCGACCTCCATACTCTGGATCTCGTGAGAGCTGTACGCATTTATGTGTCCAGGACCGCCTCCTTTAGGAGTTCGGATTCCTTATTTGTCCTCACGATGGGTCGCTGTAAGGGGTCCGCGGCTTCGAAGTCGACCTTGGCCAGATGGATCAAGGCTCCCATTCAGGAGGCATACCGGTCTTCTGGTTTGCCTCTCCCGGTGGGTTTGAAGGCACACTCTACTAGAGCTGTAGGTGCCTCATGGGCCTTGCGACATCGAGCATCTGCTCTACAGGTGTGTCAGGCGGCCACCTGGTCCAGCCTGCACACTTTCTCTAAGCACTATATGGTGCATGCCCATGCCTCTGCGGACGCAAGTTTGGGCAGGCGGGTCCTCCAGGCGGCGGTTGCCCACCTTTAAGGGGGACCGTGTATTATCCGTCTTGTTGAGGAACTCTTCCCGCCCTGGGGTATTGCTTTAGGACATCCCCATTGTCTGGGTCTCCCATTATGATGACCAGAAAAAAGAGAATTTTGTTTACGTACCGTAAATTCTTTTTTCTTTAATCATCAATGGGAGACCCAGCACCCACCCAGTTGTTCCGTTGCATGTTTGCATTTGATCTGTTCTCTGTTGAGACAGTGTTTTCCGGGTTGTTCAAACCGTCTGTGCACGGTATTCTTCCCGATGTTTCGGGTGTGGTTTATTTCCTCCTCGCAGCTTGTAGACCAAACTGAGGATGTTCCCTGCGGTAGGGGTTTATAAGCGGAGGAGGCGGTGTCTACAAACTTGTAGTACCTAGTGTGACCTCCGGAGGGCAGTGCCCTAAACCCCATTGTCTGGGTCTCCCATTGATGATTAAAGAAAAAAGAATTTACGGTACGTAAACAAAATTCTCTTTTTTACGATCTTGCAATCTATACAATCGGCCGATCAACCAATGAACAAGCAATGAGAAAAAGGATCATCATTTTTGACAATTCATCATCCTGTATACAGGATTCGTGCTGTTGAGAACAATGGCAGCCTCTGTGCATTGAAAGATCTATTACAGATCACCCAAATCAGTTATTAAATGTGGTCTGCCTGTGTACACAGGCTAATAAATGACAACCTTCCTGTAAATGTTTACCAATCGGCAGTCTCTTTATGCTTTACACAGGACGATGCACTGCCGAGAACGAAGATAATTTTTACAAACCAAAAGATCATTTCAAACAATGAACAAGTATTTACACTGCCTGATTCTTGACAAACTAGCATGCAGTATACAGTAAATGCACCTTTGCAGCCTAAAAGCCAGCACAGTACCTTATAAAAGGAGAGGTCATCAGAATCTTTAAGTAATGCAGCTTCAAGCTTTGGGCCTGTAACTAAAGGTAATTATGTTTAACCCCTTAGTGACGAAGAAATTTGTCATTTTTCATTTTCGTTTTTTCGCTCCTCGGCTTCCAAGGGCCATAACTCTTATTTTTCTGTCGACACAGAAATATGACGGCTTGTTTTTTGCGGGACGAGTTGTACTTTCAGATGCAATAATTTGTTTTACCATATAGTGTACAGGGAAATTGCAAAAAAATTCTAAATGCAGTGAAATAGCAAAAAAAGTGCAATAACACGTTTGTTTTTTGGGTTTTGTAGTCGCTGTGTTCACTATATGGTAAAACTGACGTGACCGTGTGATGCCTCGGGTCAGTACGAGTTTGTAGATACCAAAGGTATGTGACTATTTGAAGGAGATGGGAGTGGTCACACCTGAACTGATCACAAGGCTTGCTAGCAGAACTGACGTAACCGATGGTGTGCTGAAAGAAATTGGTGACAGGTTTGGGCCCAGAGTCTCTTTGGCTTGAGGGACTCTGGATTAAACGTTTTTAGTCCACAAGACACGGGAAATAAACGTGACAGTAATAAAAAAAACACACCATATGTGCTTGACAAACAAGATAAAATATGCTTCAAATTCATGATTTTTTTTTACAAGTCGGGATTAAATAGAAAACAAAAATTGTGCCATGCTGCATTTGCACATCTGTGTGTCCTAGTTCAGGTGTGGACTGGGCGCAGATCTCACCTGAATTTGACAGCTGTATATAATAAACAAGGGCAAATACAGATTATAGAGGACCCCTGTGTGAGGAGTGTGTCTGCCCCCTGCCTTCACCCCACAATGATATATAGAGATGTGTACAAATTTACAGTATAGATCACAATTATCAAACCTAAACAGTAAACTTGATGAGTTTTTACCACAAAGTTCATTTTAATAAATAGATTTTGGAAAAATAAGTTCCACGATTACCGTACATGTTGTGTTTTTTTTTTGTTTTTTTTAAATGTCTCTTTGCTTAAACAATCTTGTGTCCCTGCTATGTACTATGTAATGGATGTGTCTGACCATACAGGGACATGGTCTGATCATACCACATCTCCTGTGCTGAGATAATATTATACATATATATCCCTGCTATGTACTGTGTAATGGATGTGTCTGACCATACAGGGACATGGTCTCATCATACCACATCTCCTGTGCTGAGATAATCTTATATATGTGTCCATGCTATGTACTCTGTAATGGATGTGTCTGACCGCACAGAGACATGGTCTGATCATACCACATCTCCTGTGCTGAGATAATCTTATATATGTGTCCCTGCTATGTACTATGTAATGGATGTGTCTGACCGCACAGAGACATGGTCTGATCATACCACATCTCCTGTGCAGAGATAATCTTATATATGTGTCCCTGCTATGTACTGTGTAATGGATGTGTCTGACTGTACAGGGACATGGTCTGATCATAAAACACATCTCCTGGGCAGGGAAGGAAGCAAAATAGTATAAAGACATTGCAGCATTATTTCATCCATTTTTCTTCTGCACAATTGCTAAAACGGAACATGGACAAAACAGAATTCATCATCTTTTCTCCTCCTCCAGACCTAACCATCAAGGTCAATGACTGCTCACTCTCCCCAATCCCGCAAGCTCACTGCCTTCGGGTAATTCTCAATTCTCTCTTCAAATCACATATCCAAGCCTTTTTGTTACCTCCTGTCGACTCCAACTCAAAAAAAGAAAAATTTCTCAAATCCGTATATTCCTTAAGGATGGAGGCACACTGGCGTGGGAATTGCACGAGTGCAATGCGGGAAAAACTTGCATTGCACTCGGACCAGTATTACTAAATATTAATGGTTTAACACCGGAGCTAGCATACGTGTGACCACTATCTCTATGGTCGTTGATGTTTTGCTGATGGAAGCCTTGGTGAAATACTGTGTTTAACTTCACGCATCGTGAGTTTTGTTAAAGGGAACCTGTCAGGTGGTTTATGCCTCCCCAGCTATCACTGTCTGTAGCTGCAGCTTCATAATACTATTCTAATCATCCCTGTCTGAGCTCATAGTGTAATGTGAAAGGTGAAAAAAAGCATTTATACACTTACATTACTTTCCTTATGTAATGAGGCAGTCAGTCCCCAGCTTGGAGGACGGGGACTGTTTGGCAGGTTAATAGTTTACATCAGGTCTCCCAACATGTTCTAGCACAAGTTAATCACATATCCATGGGTATAATCCACCCTAGCTTAGTTACCACATCAAACAAATTCCAAACGGAATCAAGGGTATCTTTAAAATCACAGTTTTTATTATCAAGCTTTAAAACCAAATAGCTTAATGACATCAACAACAATTTTACAAAATAGAGACAACAAAGAATGGTATGAGTATGGGGGAATAAATTACAATATTTTTACCAAGAGAACAGTGCCTCACAGTATGCTGAAGGGGCCGGAGAGCAACACTCACAAATCTGCAGTGTAGTTACACCATTTTAGATGTAATGAGATTACTAACAGTATCTCACAAGTATTGGACATATAATATGATCCAAACTGTGAGAACATATAGCCTTCAACTCTATCTCAAACCCCCAGATTACCTGCACTTTAACTATATCCAAACTGGAATTTACAGGCACACCTGTGCAAACTCAAACCTCAATCCTACACCTTAATACGCATTTAATTAGGCATATCAACAAACAAGGTGCCTAAAATTGGTCCCTTGTTGAAAAAAGACAACCCATATTGCAGTAGTGAGGTTTACAAGTTCAGCCCGCACATTAGTACACATGCACCATTGAAGAAACAGGGCAAGTAATCTAGAATCCAATAATAGAGTAATACCTACATTAATGCAGTGTAGAGAGTGCTCATCCGTAGCCCCTATGGCCCCTACGCCGTACGGTCTAAACGACCTTCCTCAGGGGGGGTAGATTGTACCAGCTGCCAGCCACAACCTGTTGCTGCAGCCTTTTATACCGGTGTCTGACATCATAATGGCGGTTACACCCCGTGGTGAGCGTTCCTCACACTCCTCCCCCTTTCCCGGCGCTGTGAATCACGTGACAGCCCTCCTCACATGATCGCGCACGCCTCCGGTCTGTGGCCCGCAAGCTTCAGAAGCGTCTCTATGACGCCGCATCCGCCAGAGGGCCTAGTGACAGGAAGCGTGCACGTATAGAGGGCGCACACTATCAAAGCGCTCAGAGGAGGAGTGGAAGGTGCCAGGACGGAGCTGAAATTACAAGCACACAGGAGAAGATGGGAGGGGGGAGAGAGCGCACAAATAGAAGTGTAACTTAAAGGCACAACAATATAGATAGAATAGAGGTAAATACCATAAAGTGTTGATATGCCTAATTAAATGCGTATTAAGGTGTAGGATTGAGGTTTGAGTTTGCACAGGTGTGCCTGTAAATTCCAGTTTGGATATAGTGTAAGTGCAGGTAATCTGGGGGTTTGAGATAGAATTGAAGGCTATATGTTCTCACAGTTTGGATCATATTATATGTCCAATACTTGTGAGATATTGGTTGCAATCTCATTACATCTAAAATGGTGTAACTACACTGCAGATTTGTGAGTGTTGCTCTCCGGCCCCTTCAGCATGCTGTGAGGCACTGTTCTCTTAGGTAAAAAACACTGTAATTTATTCCCCCATACTCATACCATTCTTTGTTGTCTCTATTTTGTAAAATTGTTGTTGATGTCATTAAGCTATTTGGTTTTAAAGCTTGATAATAAAAACTGTGATTTTAAAGATACCCTTGATTCCTTTTGGAATTTGTTTGATATGTTCTAGCACAAGGCTGAAATGTGATGTCACAACCATGTGACTACAATAGGCGGAGCTAAATTCTCATAGAACATAATACATTTGTTGGCTTAGCTCCGCCCACTATAGTCACATGATTGTTACATCACACAGGTCCTTTAGCTGTCCAAGTTAAAAGTAAGTTAACTATTATCCTGCCAGACAGTCCACCTCCTCCAAGGTAAGTGTATAAATGCTTTTTTTTACCTTTCACATTATACCATGAGCTCAGACAGGGATGATTAGACTGGTATTATGAAGCTGCAGCTACAGACAGTGATAGCTGGGGGGGCATAAACTAGCTGACAGGTTCCCTTTAATGTTAAAGGGAACCTGACCTCTCCAAATCACCCCCAACCCTATTAATACCTGTCCCTGCACGCTAACATATCAGTATTAGTGCTCCTTTTCTATAAAAAAAAGCGCTCTGTAACATTGGAATAATCAACAATATACACTTACAAATCTGAGACTTCTTGTCCCTGAATAAGACTCACAGGGCGTCCCCTTTGAGACTCTAAGCCCTCCCTAGGTGCTCATTTTCACGCCCCGAATGATCCACCCTCTCTCTGTCTGTGCTGCTGTGATGTGGAGCTGAAGGCAGGACTAATGATTTGCATTCTGTGAGTGATAGAGAAGGGGGAGGGCAAAGCCTGCACAAGCAGAGCACACAGACAGAGAGAGGGTGGATCCTGGAACCTGCAAAATAACACACCCTAAGGGCTAAAGAATATAGCCCCTGCTAATTATAATCACTAATGAGTGAGTATTAAAACGTTTTTATGCACTTTCACAGGATGCTTTTAGGAGACAAAAGAAGTGTGAGATTAGTGATAATATGCTGCAGACATATGTTTTGGTAGCTTAGGAGGTGTTCTGGATGTGACAGGATCCCTTTAATAATGTTATAAGGCTAACGCTACATCTATTTATAAGGATATGCACTACAACTTGTTTGGTGCAACCCTTTTTTGGGATGTTTATTAAACTATCAGGAAGAGTTCGTAAAATAATGTAACATTTCTCCTTCGCATCATTGGGGTACATGGGACCATGGGTGTATGCTTTCCTGCCACTAGGAGGCGACACTAAGAGATGAAGACAAAGTTGTCCTCCCTGCAGTATACACCCCTCAGTAGTAGTTAGCTAGTTTTAGCTTAGTGTTGCAAGGAGGCACACGTGATCTGTATCTTAGACCACATCTATCCTTTTTATTCTTTTTTTTTTTTTAACTTTCTACCTTTTTATTTTTTCTCTTTGTTTAACCAGGCGACGGCTCCCCTGAGGACGCCGCTCTCCTCTTAACAGGGGCTCACGCAAGGCATGCACTCCTTTGGGGCAACAGATCCCTCAAGGGATCCACTCTCCCCACTCGACCACAGGACCAGCCCTGTGGTCGATGGTCTCCTCTGCTGGAGGGCAGTCTGGTGCATCCCCGGAGCTCAACCCCAGGGGATCCACATACATGCAGCCACCAGATGCATGCATCCCACTGCATAACTGCGGGGATCCAAGGAGTGTTCCCTGACTCTCACCTCCACTCAAGGAACAGGTGATTGAGAGTGCTGTAGATACCGGCATACGGTGCTCAGGAAAGAGCACACTGCAGAATCAACCAGGCACCTAGACCCTGCATACGGTGCTCAGGGAAGAGCCCTGTGGCACACAGATTCCAGGCACCCAGATCCTACACACAGGCACCAGGCACCCAGATGCGGTGCCCACCCAGGCCGCAGCGGCTCCATGCCGGGATGCGCATCGCCGGTAAGTTCGGGTTGTGCGTCCGTGGCATGGGGCTTGAGGGTGCTGATGGCTCACAGCTGCTGTGCAGCCTGCATGCATCGCGGATCCCACCATTACTCCAGGGTCCCCAGTAATCCAGGCCCCGGTCTGGGCCTGCACACGAGCCCCGCCCACTCCGCGACTGGCGGCCAAGGCCGCCAATCACATCAGGCCCGCACCCCTTAGAGAGCACACCCACTAGTGACGCGCGCCCAATCATGGCCGCGTCTCCGGCCATAGACTTCGCCCACAGCCTACGATAGGCAGCAAGGGACAGACTGCTCCATGCCCCTTCAAACAACCACGCCCCCTTACAGTGGCACGAAACACAAAAACAGACAAAGGCACATGTGGGGCTCAGCAGCAATCTGGTGTATAGCGTCCAGGTCACCAACATTACCTTATCCCCCCCTCCTCAGCAAGGGGCCGCACAGGGCGCACACACACACACACACACACACACACACACGCATACATAAGCCAGGGGGTTGGCATTACAAAGCCCCTTGCTCGTACGCTCCTGAAGCGAAAGCACCTCCTGCCAGCACCTCTGCATTTGGCCCAAGGAACAAGGGGACACAGGATCCGGGTAAGCTCCATTACGAGATGCTTTGCAACCTCCCACCCTGACCAGTGCCTGCTTTTTGCCCTTTCAAACCATACGCTGCAGTACCACTTTCAATTGTAATTTGGTACACAATGGCAGATCCCAAACCATCCAAAAGAAATAACAAAACCCACATGGAAATCAATGCATCATGTACCAACTGCCAGACTGCACTCCCACAGGGATACGCTTCGCAAATTTGCCTAAACTGCATGCCCCAATGCTCCATGGAGCCTACCTCTGACGCAGTACCCAGTGTTTCTGACACCCCTGCCTGGGCCCTGGCATTGATGCAATTGGTTGACTCATTAGCCAGAATAATGCAGTCATTCCCCGCTCCCCGTACAGCTGGGGCCGCCGTCCGAGACCACTCTCTCTCCCCGCCAGGCTCCTCTCAAGATCGGCCAACAAGCAGGGAATGTCCCCGGTTTAGGAACCCATACATGTCCGTCCCAGGGACACTCGCCCACCACGTCACCCATAGGTGACACATCTCACTCTCCATCAACCGAAGACGAGCCCAAGCTACTCTCCGAATGGGAACTCTCAGAGCCAGAGTCGTCCCAGGACCTGGAGATGACTGACACCCAGGCATTGGTTGACAGCCTCATTGAGGCCGTTAACAAAACACTAAAAGTCAGTGACGACCCTATTACTGCCCCAGAGCACGCACTGTCTTTTAAAAAGGCAAACCGCTCCCGTTGAGTCTTCGCAAATCACTCCAATTTTAGCGACATAATCTGGCGACACTGGGAGCGCCCAGACAAGCACTTTGCAGGTCAAAACCTATTGAAGCTACAGTACTGTGCAAATTAATTGGGACAAAGCAAAAAAACACATATTTTTGAAAATGTAATAATAAAATGTACTGTTACATACTAATTTTAAAAAATATGTCTTCCTTTAGCAGATATGAGATTTTCAATGCGTTTTGGCATTTATTCCACCAAGTTTTTGCATTAATTCTTAAATTCTTCATCATGGAACCACACTTGTATGGCACTGTTTATTATTATGGCACTTATTTATGTTCATTAAGAGTAATAATTCTAGACCTCTTCCGTGGAGTAACATCCATTTTTACAGGCAGGAATCACACTGAGAGAAAAAGTACACTAAACCACTCCTCATAGAAACAAGCTCGCAACTGAAGCTGAGGGGGCAGCTAGCTATTATTTTCTGACTAAAACCAGTCAAACCACATTTTGTTACTCAAGGTTGTACACTCACACCTGTTCAAGGCAGTTATTATTATTATTATTATTATGTATTTATATAGCGCCATTAGGATACATGGCGCTTTACAATTAGAGGGTAGACAGAAACAGGAGGTCGAAGACAACCACAAACGACGACAAACGATGACATATCACAATTAGTCAAAAGGGTACAACAGGGTCGGGGATCCTGTCCGCGAGGGCTCACAGTCTAAAGGGGGTGGGGAGGGAGACAGTAGGAGGGGGAGAGGTGAGATGGTGCAGTGGATACTGTCTCAGTGTGTGTTGTAGGCTTGTAGGAAGAGGTGGGTCTTCAGGTTTTTCTTGAAGGTTCCCAGGGTCGGGGAGTGTCTGATGTGATGGGGGAGGGAGTTCCAGAGTCTGGCAGAAGCACGAGAGAAGTCTTGTGTGCGGTTATGGGAGGTGGAGATGCGGGGGGTTGAGAGGAGGAATTCTTGGGAGGAGCGCAAGTTGCGCGACGGGAGGTAGCGGGAGACCAGGTCGGAGATGTAGGGAGGGGACAGGTTGTGTATGGCCTTGTATGTCAGGGTTAGGGTTTTGAAGCGAGATCGCTGGGGGATGGGGAGCCAGTTGAGGGTTTGGCGGAGAGGGGAGGCGGGGAAGTAGCGGGAAGATAGGTGGATGAGTCGGGCAGCAGAGTTGAGGATGGTGTGGAGAGGTGCAAGGGAGGAGGCAGGGAGGCCGGTGAATAGGAGGTTGCAGTAGTCCAGGCGGGAGATGATGAGGGCATGGACAAGTGTCTTAGCTGTGTTGTGGTCAAGGAAGGAGCGGATGCGGGCAATGTTTTTAGTTGGAGTCGGCAGGCGGTGGCGAGGGCTTGGATATGGGGCTTGAAGAAAAGGGAGGAGTCGAGGGTTACCCCGAGACATTTGGCATGGGGGACGGGTGAGAGGGTGCAGTCGTTGACGGTGATGGATAGGTCAGGAAGGGGGGGAGGGTTGTGAGGGGGAAAGACGATGAATTCTGTCTTGTCCATGTTGAGTTTGAGGAAGCGGGCGGAAAAGAAGGATGCAATGGCGAATAGGCAGTGAGGAATTTTGGATAGAAGAGAGGAGATGTCAGGGCCAGACAGGTAGAGCTGGGTGTCGTCGGCGTAGAGGTGGTATTGGAGGCCGTGTGACTCGATGAGGTTGCCTAGGCCGAGGATGTAAATAGAGAAGAGTAGTGGTCCCAGGACCGAGCCTTGGGGGACACCTACGGAAAGGGGGTGGGGCGAGGAGGAGGTGTGGGAGTGGGTGACGCTGAAGGTCCTGTCCGTCAGGTAGGAGGAGATCCAGGAGAGGGCGAGGTCAGTGATGCCAAGAGATTCAAGGATTTGGAGTAAGAGAGAGTGGTCAACAGTGTCGAAGGCAGCAGAGAGGTCGAGAAGGATGAGGACGGAGTAGTGTCGTTTGCTCTTGGCGATCAGAAAGTCATTAGTGACTTTGGTTAGGGCTGTTTCGGTGGAGTGGTGCGGTCGGAAGCTGGATTGAAGGCGATCAAAGAGAGCATAGGAAGAGAGGTGGGAGGACAGTTCGGAATAGACGTGTTGTTCAAGAAGTTTTGAGGCAAACGGGAGAAGAGATATAGGGCGATAGTTGGAGACTGTTGTAGGGTCGAGGGATGTTTTTTTTAGGATGGGCGTGATTAGGGCATGCTAAAAACTGTTAAAACTGGTTTGCATCACTGACTGGTAACCAACTTATGATTTTCCTTAAAAAATGCTTTGTCCCAAATAATTTGCACAGCACTGTTAGTACCCCTTCGCACCGGACCAACATAAAGAGTGGTCTGAGTCACCAGCCGTCTATCCTCCAGTATCGCGTCTAGCTAGAAGAACCCTCCTAACACTCTCAGAAAGCTCATCTATCAAAGACCTCAATAACCGCCAAATAGATAACCTAGCGTGCTTGGTCTTTGAAGCCTCAGGAGCAGCCCTCCCACCCTCCTTTGCGATGGCGTGGGTTGCAAAAACCATGGTATCTTGGACAGATACCCTACGCCCAATCCTACAAAACTTCAACCTCCCTCAAGAGGCAACGGACTTATTCGACCATCTCTCCATGGCCGGGGAGTACTTTTTACTAGTGTCCCTACACATGGCCAACTGCTCTGCATTGGCAGCGTCGAAAGCCATCTCCATTCACCAAACACTTTAGCTCAGAGGATGGCACGTGGACTCCGCATCTAAAGGATCCCTCATAATCCAACCTTACTAGGGCGGTCGCCTATTCGGGGCAAAGCTAGACCAGATCATCTCCGAAGCCATGGGAGGAAAAGCAAGTTTCACCCCCAGTTTCGTACCTCTCAAGGGACATCTGGATGGCCTACCTCAATGGCTAACACAGATGCAGGGCGGCCTACCTGTGGGGACAGGAATACCCCGTTCTCATTCAAAGCCAATCCCACATGGAAAAGCCCCCCGAAACAAGCCCACTCTAAAGGCAATAGATCCCAAAGATTCAACGCATGTCTCCCCACCCAATCAAAATCAACACAATAGGCGAGCGCCTCCAACACTTCCGCCATTCATGGCTCGCTATTGTACATGAGAATTGGGTCAGAGACCTGGTGTCGTTAGGATACAAAATAGAGTTTTGTCCCGGCTCCCAACTCGTTTTTCCTCTCGTGCACCCCCAAACCAAACGCCCGCCCGTTCTTCAAAGCCATCAACGCCCTACTCAAAATCGGCGTCATAGCACCAGTACCAGAGATCAAAAGGTTCAAAGGTTACTACTCAAACCTGTTTGTCGTCCCGAAAAAAGACGGACCACTACGCTCCATCCTAGACCTCAAACTCCTCAACAAATTTGTGAAGGTCTGACAATTCAAAATGGAATCCTTGTGCTCAGTAATCACGTCAATGGAAAAAGGGGAGTTCCTAGCAACCATTGACATCCAAGAAGCGTATCTCCACATTCCCATCTTCCCCCGCATCAAAAGTATCCGTGGTTCGCCGTTCAAAACCACCACTTCCAATTCATCACGCTGCCCTTCGGCCTTGCAACCGCACCCAGAGTCTTCTCAAAAGTCATGGCGGCCGTCATGACTATCCTCAATTCGTGGGCAGTGGTCGTCCTCCCTTAACTAGAAGACCTGCTAATCAAGTGGCCATCATTGCAAGCTTGCCTTGACAGCGTCTGAATAACATCGGACATGCTCTCTCACCTAGGGTAGCTCATAAACTCAGACAAATCATCCCTAATGCCGACTCAAAGGATAAACTGTCTAGGGATGATCTTCGACACTGCACGAGGGCTAGTCATACTCCCTCAAGACAAGGCCACGGCAATCCACAAAGGTGTTCACAATCTTTGCGGTCGAACACCTCAATCAATATGCTTCAGCATGGGGGTCCTAGGAAAAATGGTAGCGGCAATGTAAGCAGTTCCCTTCGCTCAGCTACACTTCCGACCCCTGCAACGTGCCCTCCTTTCGGCTTGGGACAAAAATCCCTTCAGTCTCAACCGCAGGCACCGCCTACCCCTGCAAGTCAAAAAGGCACTCAACTGGTGAACACGGCCATCATCACTCACAAAGGGAAAATCATTTATCCCAGTCCAATGGCTAGTTGTCACCACCGACATCAGCCTACTCAGCTGCGGGGCTGTCTATTGTGAACACGCGCTGGGCGTCACTGGACAACCCAGGGAGTCACACCTCCCAATCAACATTCTGGATCTACGGGCAATCCATCTAGCGCTCCAACCCTTCCACCACCCGTCCTGTCTGCATTCAATCAGACAACGCAATAGCGGTGGCGTACATCAATCACCAGGGCGTCACACGCAGCAAGGCTGCAACGTGCGAAGTGGAACATATCCTCCGCTGGACCGAGACAACTCGGTCAGTCATATCAGCAGTTTACATTCCGGGATGGACAACTGGGCGGCAGACTTCCTAAGCCGCCAGGGTCTGGCGTCAGAAGAATGGTCCCTCCATCCAGAGATTTTCCTACAGATCTGTTGGCGCTGGGTAACCCCCGACATGGACCTAATAGCATCAAGACTAAACGCAAAAGTCCCAGCCTTCGTAGCCAGGTCCCGGGACCCTCTGGCTCTAGGAGTGGAGTTGGTTCTCCCTTGGCGCCAGTTCCAACTCCCATATGTTTTTCCCCCGCTGCCACTGATCCCACGACTAATCAGAAAGATCAAAGCGAAAGGAGTCCAAGTAATACTCATTGCCCAAAACTGGCCACGACGAGCGTGGTATGCAGAGCTCATACAACTTTTCTTGGCAATTCCCAAATTAACCAGACCTCTTGACCCAGGGCCCCATTTTCCACCAGAACTCCGGGGCCCTGTCTTTAACGGCGTGGCTGTTAAATCCTGGGTCCTAACCCAAGCAGGTTTTTCAATAGAGGTCATAACCACTATGGTTAATGCCCGCAAACCAACATCCTCGCGTATCTATCACCACACCTGGAAGACCTTCTTACGGTGGTGCATTGACCGAAACCGTAACCCACTCCTATTTGCCATCCCTACAATCCTGGAGTTCCTTCAAACTGGCCTTAACTTGGGCCTGACACTCAGCTCCATCAAGGGCCAAATCTCCGCCATAAACGTATTATTCCAATGCAGAATTTCTACCAAACACAGGTCAAAACATTCATCCAAGGGGTCTCACACACGCGGCCCCCTTACAAGACACCCATGGCATTCTAAATCTGGTTTTGGGCGCCCTACAAGAGCTCCTGTTCGAACCACTGTGAGAAGGGTCTCTAACCCAGCTTTCATGGAAGGTCGTCTTCCTAGTCACAATCACATCAATCAGGCGCGTATCAGAACTGGCCGCCCTATCCTGTCGGCCCCCCTTTTATCTTTCCACAAGGATAAAGTGGTTCTCTATCCACCACCGTCCATCTTGCCCAAGGTCGTTTCCCAATTCCATCTCAATGAGGACATCGTTCTACCTGCTTTTTCCCAGCACCAGTACACCGCTTTGAAAAACAGCTTCAAACCCTGGACCCTCAGACAATATTATCTCCCGAACAGCCCCTTCCGTTAGACGGAGATGCTGTTCGTCATCCCCGAAAGGACCTAGAAAAGAAATGGCGGTCTCTAAATTCACATCGGCAAGGTGGACCTGCTCAGAAATTCAAGAGTCCTACCGCGTCAGAAAGACGCCAATCCCAGGAGGGATCATGGCTCACTCAACTCAATCAGTGGGGGCCTCATGGGCCATTCAACACCAAGCCTCGGCAGCCCAGGTTTGCAAATCCGCAGCTTGGGCCAGCCTACACAACATCTGTAAGCGGCTGGCGCATGATGCTCGACTGCTACTCAGCTAATTCCCACCCAGGGGCTGCTTTAGCACGTCCCATGGTCCTGTGTCCCCCAATGATGCGAAGGAGAAACGGATTTTTGTGTACTCACCATAAAATCCTTTTCTCCTAGCTCATTATTGGGGGACACAGCACCCACCCTAACAGCCTTTAATGGCATACACATGGCCTGGGCCTAAGCCTCTTGTACCTTATTACGTTAACGTGTTCTCCCACTGCTTTAGTACTAAACTGACTAACTACTCCTACAGAGGGGTGTATACTGAAGGGAGGAGGATTTTATCTCTACTTAGTGTTGCCTCCTAGTGGCAGGAAAGCATACCCCCATGGTCCTGTGTCCCCCAATGATGAGCTAGGAGAAAAGGATTTTACGGTTAGTACACAAAAATCCCTGTATCATTATACAAGTATTAAAAAGGGGGGTTAAACAGTGGATAATACGATGGTGATCCAGGAGTCCCACTTTATACTCTGATGGTTGTTGTGGTGTGGGTCCTTTTTTTCTAATATTATTCTTGTATGGCCTGTAAACACAAGTAGCCAAATTAGTCTTGAGTATACTCAAGGGCCTTATCCTTTGCCTGTTTTTGTGTTTCGTTCCGCTGTAAGGGGGTGTGGTTATGTTTGAGGGGGCGTAGAGCAGCCCTGCCCCTTGCTGCTTATCGTAGGCTGTGGGTAAAGTCTGCGGCCGGTGACGCGGCCATGAATGGGCGCGCGTCACTAGTGGGCGTGGACCCCAAGGGGGCGGTCGTTGTGACGCAGCTGTTGGGGCCTGATGTGACTGGCGGCCTTGGCGGGGCTCGTGTGCAGGCCCAGATCGGGGCCTGGATTACTAGGGACCCTGGAGTAACGGTGGGATCCGCGATGCATGCGGGCTGCACAGCAGCTGTGAGCCGTCAACACCCTCAAGCCCCATGTTGCAGATGCACATCCTGAACTTACCGGCAATGCGCATCCCGGCATGGAGCTGCAGTGGCCTGGGTGGGCACCGGATCTGGGTGCCTGGAATCTGTGTGCCGCGGGGCTCTTCCCTGAGCACCGTGTGCGGGGTCTAGGTGCCTGGTGGATTCTGCAGTGTGCTCTTTCCTGAGCACCGTATGCCGGTATCTGCAGCACTCTCAATCACCTGCTCCTTGAGTGGAGGTGAGAGTAAGGGAGGAGAGAGAGAGAGAGAGAGTAAGGGAGGAGAGAGAGAGAGAGAGTAAGGGAGGAGAGAGAGAGAGAGAGAGAGAGAGAGAGATGAAATAAGGCTGCAGCACACAAATTTGAGATGATTTCTGCCTTTATTGGCTTCCTAAGGCAGAAATCACGAAAAGTCGTCCATTATATGTCTATGGGAAGTGAGGCGCTATTCTGATTGGTCGCCGGCAGCACACAGCGAACAATCAGAATAGCGCCTCACTTCCCATAGAGATAGAATGGACGAATTTTCGTCCATTCTATCTCTATGGGAAGTGAGGCGCTATTCTGATTGGTCGCTGTGTGCTGCCGGCGACCAATCAGAATAGTGCCTCACTTTCAGCGGTAAATTTGAAAGTCAAAGTTGTCCATTATATGTCTATGGGAAGTGAGGCGCTATTCTGATTGGTCGCTGGCAGGACACAGCGACCAATCAGAATAGCGCCTCACTTCCCATAGAGATAGAATGGACGAATTTTCGTCCATTATATCTCTATGGGAAGTGAGGCGCTATTCTGATTGGTCGCTGTGTGCTGGCGGCGACCAATCAGAACAGCGCCTCACTTTCAGTGGTAAATTTGAAACTGAAAGTCGTCCATTATATGTCTATGGGAAGTGAGGCGCTATTCTGATTGGTCGCCGGCAGGACACAGCGACCAATCAGAATAGCGCCTCACTTCCCATAGAGATACATAGCGGTGTTTCGGCGAATTTATGGCCGGGCCCCTGGTTCTATTTTCGGCCACGGGGCTCGGCTCTGGTCGGTCGTTCCACGGGGACGGAGACTCGCAATGGCCGCGAAGTGAGTCTCCGGCCCCGTGGAACGACCGACCAGAGCCGAGCCCCGTGGCCGAAAATAGAACCAGGGGCCCGGCCATAAATTCGCCGAAACACCGCTATGTATCTCTATGGGAAGTGAGGCGCTATTCTGATTGGTCGCCGGCAGCACACAGCGACCAATTAGCATAGCGCCTCACTTCCCATAGAGATACATAGCGGTGTTTCGGGGAATTTATGGCCGGGCCCCTGGTTCTATTTTTGGCCACAGCGCTCGGCGGCACTGCTCCTGCCGGGGACCACCGGCGGAGCTCCGGCTTGTTACGGGGGGCACCGCAGAAGCTCGGCCTCCTGGCGGGGACCACCACCGGAGGTCGGGCTTGTTACGGGGAGCTGTGGCGGGGCTGGAGGGTTGCAGGTGGGCAATGGCCGCGAAGCGGCCATTGCTCGCGCGCTTCCAACGGCTCGCAATGGTCTCGCGGCCATTGCTCGCGCCGACCAACGTCTCGCAATGGCCGCTACGCGGCCAATGCTTCGTGGGTCGCGTGGCTGCGAGGCAGCCACGGCCAGCCACGTCCACGACGACGGAAGTAGCGCCGAAAATGACGGAAGTGCGCTACGGCAATTTATATATTAGATTATACATTGCTGGTCAAGACTTCATGCCATATCTAAAGTATCTGTGCGAAATAACTCACAAGCTCTGATGAATATTGATTTTAATTCTCTTATTTGGAGATAGCAATGCAGTGTTTAACCCTTTCCTGACTGGATACACATCTCACTGATGCTTAAACTGCAGCAGCTATCTGTTGACCTGCAGCTCTAATGGTGCTTGTGTCCTCAACAACCTCACTAGGTGAAAGGCTCATCGTGTCCTATCCATTTATGTCAGATTAAACCATTTTACACTTGTGTCCACACTTATAGAAAATACAATCGTGTTATAGGTGTTGAGTCAAGAATGATCTTATATTGACTTATTTACTAAGGAGGAAAATTATACGAAAACATTTGATCTATGTCTTGCCTGTCTCCACTACCTTTTAACTTTACCTTCTGGATTATTAATGTTAATCTCCCATTCAGCTTGTCCACTGCTTTGTGTATGATACAGATTGTAGAAAGCAGCTGACTCCCAGATACTGTAAAATAACTTTAATGACCTCCACTATAACATATGCACCTTTACCTCTTAAGGAACTTCATTTTTACATACCACCTTCATCGTCAGTTTCTCAGAAATAACGTAGGTTCTGTACCGGATTTTGAAAAGAAATTAGCACAACAAGCATACACCCGCATACACCTAATGTGCAGCGCTGTCTTTGTATCATTGAGAAGAGAGTCGTGGCAGAGAAAGCTTACTGCCCGGTGTCTACAGACCTTCCTCAGCTGGCTCCTTGCATGTTGCACTCCTTTCCATTCGATCACCTGTTTCTGTGGGAATAAGAACATCAGGAGTGACAGGGACCCCTGGTGCCTGGGTCTGCCCTGGTGTCAGGGTCTGCACTGGTGCCCGGGTCTGAGACTCTCGACTCTAGGCCTCTTCACAGCTTCTGGCAGCTGCACCTATGCGAGCATTACCTCTGGCTCAATGAGCGCCAGCTCAGGTGTGAGCTCTACCTGCACTCTGTCAGGCTTATCTGATAACAGGAGAGCCTCCATACAGGCTCATACACACTCTGCAGCCTCTATAGGTTATTATGTGACTTTAGGAAAGATCTGCAGTCTATATACTCATTCGGCCATCTTACTCTTTGCGCTCTTCACATTTCAGTGATTGAGATCTTCATCTACCTCCTGTGCCGATAGGAGAGGGGGAGCGGTTCAGCTTTATTACCTCCTGTTGTGTAATCACAGCACATCCAGTGTAGAATCCACCATCTATAAAATAACTCAAAATCTGCATTAGTAATGAGCTTATCTGAGACATGTTCACACCCTGCTGATTCTTAGGGTACCGCTACATGTCGAAACATTGCATGCAATTTCGCTTGCAATTTGCTGGTTGCAGTGAAATCATGGACAGATTGTTCTATTTTGTTGCTGTGTACAATGTAACAATGTGTCTATGATTTCACTGCAACCAGCAAATTGCAAGTGAAATTGCATGCAATGTTATGACGTGTAACGGTACCCTAAGGGCCCCTTTACACGCGGCTACATTTCTAGGGTGGCTACAGGTAACTTACTGGTTGCAGTGAAATCATGGAGACAAGGTTCTATCTTGTTGCTGTGTACAAATGGAATAATCTCTCCATGATTTCACTGCAACCAGTAAGTTACCTGTAGCCACCCTAGAAATGTAGCCGTGTGTAAAGGGGCCCTTAGTGTATCAGAGCAATGCAATCATGAGGTGTATGCATGTGTTTGCTCTGTCCTCTATTTAAGACAAAAATATAGAGAAAACACTTAAATTTAAAGACGATGTAAAAAGTAAATTATTAAAACTTTTAAAACAGGTACTAACTTTCCATCTCTTTTCCCCCTTTGGAATCCAATATCCAAAGCATATCTGGATTCAAAAACTATGTTGTTACCTGAATTTCATATTTGCCTGTAAAGATCATGAAAAGGTCACATTTTCTAGATTATAGCTAACTATAAATACAATAAGGCTATGTGCACATGATGAACATTTGGCGTGTAAATTTTCTGCATCAAATCTGCATTTCCCGGCAAAAAGAAAACACACGTAATCTGCAAGAACAATAAAAAATTAGATAACGTGCAACATGTCTGAAGTCTCAGCAACTTCGCTGGTGTCAGAATAGATATCAAGATTTGTGACAAAATTATAGAACAAAAAGCACAATACAACTCACTATGTGCACAAAGCCCGAATACTATGTTATGTGTAACTTTAATTAAGAAATCATGTTCTTGAGATACTTTAGGCTGCTGTATTTAAAAATGTATCTATACAATAAAGCAACATAAGCTCTCAAAATGGAGAAGGAAAACAAAACAAAAACTCTGTCTCAGTGTACAGACATGGAATAAAAATGCAAATCGCATGGAATTGATTTGCTAATTACGTTATCCCAGCAGGCTGTTCCAGTATCTCTAGTATCATGAATAAATCTAAATTTGTGTGAAAAAGATGTCCATTATTTTAATAATTGGGGTTGGAGCAGTAAAAATTAAAAACTATTGATAATTACTTTACCATTACCCTAAAGTAAGATACAAAAAATCTGGAATGAATTAAATGTTAAAAATGAGGGAGACATTTTGCTTAAAAGATACAATGAAGCATGTGGCCTGTGCATAGCTGCCATGTTAGGTGGTGGGGGTGGTGCCTCTCTGTGGGACTGGCTTTGTTTGCATCAAGTCTCCTCCCCCAAACGCAAACAGTATCTCTACAGTTCATTTACACTTCCTGTTGGATAGAGAGAAGATCATGGACATTTCTCTCCTGCATGTTGCACTTTTCATGGATCTGTAGTGGCAACTGCCCCATTTTTTTTTCCTTTCCCCTGGATTATCCATCCACAGTTGGCAAATTGTGTATATATATATATATATATATATATATATATATATATATATATATATATATATATATATATTTTTATATATATATATATATATATATATATATATATATATATATATGTTTTTTTATCATCTCATCTTTCTCTGAGGTACGTCATTTAGTCTCCCATGACAGTTATATATATATATATGGAAAAAACGGAACAGCACCAGATATTACCAGACTTGTGCAGTGCTTTCTCAACACCGGTCAAGTGTCCATGTAAACAATTCGAAAAAGCAGCACCAAATAGTTTGGTGCTGCTTTTTCCTTTTTTGGATTATTATATATATATATATTATATATATATATATATATATATATATATATATATAAATTGGGATTAAATATATATATATATTTAATCCCAATTTATACTTCATTAATATATGCACTGGCATCTTTTACCTTTTCCATTTAAAAATGTCCTATAGCTTTCAGCACATACTTATATCTGACTGGCACACTGGACTTATCTGGACAAGGGAACTTACATGTGCTATTCTATTTCTATTACTTATTTGAATTCATAAACGTGTACTAAAAAGGTCTTAAGAAGTGCATAAAGGCCCCGTTACATGGTACGAGATCGTGAATGATATCGCTCAAATGTCACGGGTTTGGAGTGGTTGAAACGACATCGTTTGTACGTCGTTGCGTGTAATACCGAGATACAACTACAATAAATCGTTGGATCGTTGATCGCAGATTTGAGAACATGTTCTCAAATCAAACGATCTTTGATCAGCTAACCTGCTGCATTGTTGTGTGTGACACCACGATAACGATGCCATTCACGACTTCACCCATTCACAACAGTCAACAAGTATAATTCGCTGGGTTGTGCGAACAATAGGTGCTCTCTACATCGTTGAAACGTCGTCCACGATATCTACACGTGTGACATCTCACCAACGAAGTCAAAAGATGTCCTAACGACCGCGCGCCCATGAGATCGCTGGTGATATCGTTACAACCATTGAAGCGTGTAATGGTACCTTAAGACGTCATTTTAGATTTCATTTCAATTAAATCCAAAATGGTGTGTTCATATTGTCAAATATTGGTATTATATTATAACAAAATTCAAACATTTAATAATTGTCCATTTCAATTGTCAAATAATTTCATTGACAGAACATAAAGGCGTTAAAGAGAATCTATCTACTATATAAAAGCCCTATCCAGTCTGTAAGTTTGTCCTGAACAGTCTAACTATGTCTCAAAATTGCTGGAACAGCATGTCCATCTTGAACTGTCCTCCCACCTCTCCTCCTGCTCCCCCTTTGACAGGTTACAATCTGGATTCTGACTGCATCACTCTACTGAAACTTCCCTAACTAAAGTCACCAATGAATTACTAACCGCCAAGAGAAAATGACACTATTGTCCCCCTTCTCCTCGACCTGTCTTCTGCCTTTGACACTGTAAACCATTCCCTCTTGTTACATATTCTCTCATTTCTTGACATCACAGCCAGGAAGACAGACTTAGCAAAAAAAAAAATCATTTGGAGGCCTTTAGAGCTCAGCTTTACAAAATAAGAAAAGGGAGGCCACCCCACCCCCCTCCCACATAGAAACATGCAATGGGTTAATACAGAGAGACTGAATGTTGAGTGATTAAATTAGTATACTGATAATTATCAGTATACTAATTTAATCACTCAACATTCAGTCTCTCTGTATTAACCCACTGCATGTTTCTATGTGGGAGGGGGGTGGGGTGGCCTCCCTTTTCTTTTGTGTGACACTAGCAGTGTGAATGAGATACTGTTTGAGTTTGGGGGAGGAGACTTGATGCAAACAAAGCCAGTCCCACAGAGAGGCACCACCCCCACCACCTAACATGGCAGTCATGCACAGGCCACATGCTTCATTGCATCTTTTAAGCAAAATGTCTCCCTCATTTTTAACATTTAACAATGCAGCAGATTGGCTGATCAAAGATCGTTTGATTTGAGAACATGTTCTCAAATCTGCGATCAACGATCCAACGATTTATTGTAGTTGTATCTCGGTATTACACGCAACGACGTACAAACGATGTCATTTCAACCACTCCAAACACGAGACATTTGAGCGATATCATTCACGATCTCGTACCATGTAACGGGGCCTTTATGCACTTCTTAAGATCTATTTAGTACATGTTTATGAAATGAATAACATGACTATACATATATTTAATCAAAAACACATGAAATGAAGAAGTATGGTAAATCGTAATATGCCAAGATAAGAACTGAAGCCCAATACACCCTGTCACATTTTATACTCTGCCAGTGTCTAGGAAGACTATGGAACCAACATGTCAAAAGACCAATCAACATATCACAAACAAATTTAGTAGCCAATGATATTAAAAGTTGTATTGGTTATGCAATACATTTTCCTATAAATACATCCTCTGGGGGGTTCCACCTCTTTAGGATATTGCTGACATAGTACACTGCTTTCTGTCTGTTGTTACTCTCGTGCACGAAAGGCTTCCACTAGGTCACACTAAAGTACTAAGGCTGAATGAAGCAGAAGAACGTTTGCAACTCACATGCGGCGGTGCCTGGTCCGAAGCAACAGTAAGTATCCAGGAAAAGATGGACCAGCTCTCCGAAGATCCAAGGTATTAAAAATGTATTCGTCAAAGGTAAAATACAATGTAAAGCAACTTATGGCATAAGTAAACAACAAATATGGGCACGACAAAAAAAGCACAAAAAGGCAGAGAGTGAGGAAGGAGCAACGCGTTTCTGTTCTAAATGGACCTTATTCAATGCCTACAGATGGAGTTGTGGCAACAGCTTATAAAACTACCTGAAAGGTGGAACCAATTAAAGAATAACTGTTGCAGTATTTTTCACATGGAATCCAAATATCTACAAGCAGATAATCTGTGTGAATATGCTTGATCTTAACAAATTATCGCGAACAAAATCATGAAGTAATGTGCATGCATAATAAAAAACAGTTTTTATAAGGCTGTATAACACAACATAGCACTGAAGTATAAAATATTTGCAAAAACTACATTTCTTGAAAAAGATACATATAAAATAATTTACTTTCATAAATAGTGCTTAATAGAGCTGAATTATATGATTGTATAAAGCAGTCATGATATATATGAAATAGCACAATAGAAAACACATTTGCGATATGTTATAAAGCTTAAAACATGGATATTAGTAGTGTAAAATTGAATCAGATCTTTTGTTCATGCCATTTGGTGCAGAAGAGTTCAACATCAGAATCCAGTATGTTTGCCGACTCAATAGGGACCTGCGCCAATCACCACCTCTGGTTTGCTTATTTACCTTCCTTATTCGACATATTGAGAAATGTGGAAGATCACCTGCGTGTACTTCAAAGAAATGTTTAGACACACTCAACGGATTGACACTTCTTCTTTGTGCAGCATCATGGGAAAGTAAAGAAATCAGGCAAGATATCAGGAAGAGAATTGTGGACTTAGGCTGGTTTCACATTGCGTTTTAGTTAAATCCGATGCAGTCTGATGAAAATCGGACAACATCGGATCCGAATCAGTACCCATGTTATCCAATGGAAAAAATAAAATCCAATTTGCACCATACTGTGTTTACCCTCGGTATATTTTTGTATTGCTCACCTTGACCAGTTGTACCGTCCGTACAACTGGATTAACTTGCACACTTGCGAGGTCTTTGAAATAATGAATTTCACTCTTCTGAAGTGATGTGAAAAAGTGGCGTCTTCAGCGTTTTCCTCGGTAGCCAAGGATCACGTGACAGCTCAGGAGTATTATCTAAATGACAAAGACCAGGTCCTGTAGCCCAGAGCAGCTCCACATCCCACTCCCCGCAGGGAGGATATGTAAGGTAATGAAGAAAGGATAGAGTATGTGGTAAGCGCTAGGGAATAATTACAGCTCCACGGCCAGTAGTAAATTACCTTTAGGCTTTAATAAAAATGTGTACAACACGCGGGTCCTTTAACCACGATGCATTTCAACGCAGTATGCATCTTTCTCAAGAGAAAGACGCATACTGCGTTGAAATGCATCGTGGTTAAAGGACCCGCGTGTTGTACACATTTTTATTAAAGCCTAAAGCTAATTTACTACTGGCCGTGGAGCTGTAATTATTCCCTAGCGCTTACCACATACTCTATCCTTTCTTCATTACCATGTTATCCAATGGGGATCGGATCTGATTCTGTCCGATTTTTTGCAGGAGCAAAAATCGTAGACTGCTGCGATTTTGGATCCTGAAAAAAATCAGGGAGAATCGGATCGGAGGCAAATAGGATGGCAATTATGCCATATCCGATTCGATCCGATGACTTTAACATGGGGCCCTATGGAGCAGGGTCCGAGGAAACATCTGATGTCTCCTCGGACCCGATTTTAGTCTACTGAGCATGCTCAGTACATGCTCAGTACACTAAAACTATTGTGTGCCGCCTAATTTCACTTCCGCAATGTATATACATACATTGCAGAAGTGAAATATAACTAAAATCAAGTGTTTAAAATAAAAAATCTTTATTCTCACCTGCCAGCGCTCCCCCGGCGTCTCCATCAGCTTCCCGCTCGGTAACAGGACCTGGGATGATGTCACAACCCGATCAGCTGATCGGGTCAAATGAGAGGTTAACGCGGTAACCGCTCATGTGACCCGATGATGCTTCTGACATCATTGCAGGTCCTGTAAAACCGATTGGGAGCTCTATAGAGACGTCATTATGTTGGAATGACAGGAGGAGCAGGGAGAAGAGGACAGGAGAGGGGAGCACAGGGGGACAGCAGGGGGACAACAGAGGGACAGCAGGGGGACAGCAGGGGGACAACAGGGGGACAGCGAGATGACAGGAGGCAGAGAGGAGGGGGAGCGAGGTGACAGACCAAACTGATCCTGCAAAATGTCGGAATCGGATGCCTATTTGGCATCCAATTGCAGGGATCTGTTTGGATCCGATGCTGTCCGATTTTCATCGCACAGCATCGGATTTAACTATAACGCAATGTGAAACCAGCCTTACACAAGTCTGATTCTTTGGGTGCAATTTCCAGATACCTGAAGGTGCCTTGTTCATCTGTAAAAACAATTATACACACAATGGGAATTTCCAGCTATCATACGGAAGCAGACAGGTTCTGTATGATAAACATTCTTATGTCCAGCATGTGCATATCAACCCAAGAATCGATGTGCAAATCAGCCCAAAAGACTTTGTGAAGATGATGGCAGGAGCTGGTAAGATTGTGTCATTATCCACTCTGAAATGAGTACTGTATCAACATGGGATGAAAGGCTATTCTGCCAGGAATAAGCCATTACTCCAAAAGAAACATTAAAAAAACAAAACATTTTTGCAAATGCACGCAGGAACAAAGACCTACATTTTTGGAGACATGTCCTGTGGTCTGACAAAACTAAAATTGAACTGATTGGCCAAAATGATCATCATTACGTTTGGCGGAATAAAGGAGAAGCTTGGAAGCCTAACAACACCATCCCAACTGTGAAGCACGGGGGTGACAGCATCATTTTATGGAGTTGTTACTGCAGGAGGGACTGATGCATTTCTCAAAATAGATGGCATCATGAGGAAAGAAGATTATGTGGCAATACTGAAGCAACATCTCAAGACATTAGCCAGATAGCTAAAGCTTTGGTGGAAACGGGTCTTCCATAGAGACAATGACACAAAGCATACTGCCAAACTGGTTACAAAGTGGCTTAAGGGTAACAAAGTCAATGTTTTGGAGTGACCATCACAAAGCCCTGATCTCAGTCCGAATGAAAACTTATGGGCAAGGCTGAAAAAGCAGGTGTCAGTAAGTTGACCTACAAACATGGCTCAGTTAAACCAGTTCTGCCAGAAGGAAAGGGCCCAAATTCCTACCAACTATTGTGAGAAACTTGTGGAAGGATATCCAAAATGTTTTACCAAAGTTATATAGTTTAAGGACAATGGTACCAAATAATAATGAAATGTATGTAAACTTGTGACTTTGCAGAAATGTAAAAAATGCCCTTAAACATTCTCTTGCTCATTATGTAGGTATTTGGCAAATTTTAATAATTATGGTAATCACAATTGACCTAAAACAGGAAAGGTTTATTCTTATTTCATGTCAGATAGTGAGAAAAAGATGCATGTGTGTCTTTTCATATAATGTACTGTACGTAAACTTGTAGTTTCAACTGTATGTGCTGATAATGGTTCTGGTAATGTTATTGTGTACTGATGCTGGTTCTGGTGATTTACCAATGTAAATGTTGTAATTAGTGACAGGCAACCCAGAGCTGTTCGAGTAATCTGCAATCATCCCATACATTCTAGTATGGTAAAATATATGGGCTGGTTTCAGCTTACTCCAGAAGCCAATCACAGATGCGCATTCTGTGTGACAGTGTCTGTGATTGATTGTTGGGCCCCTCCCATATTTTGTAAAAATTAATTAAAAACAAAATGACATAGCACTCAGTATTTTTGATTCTCAGCACAGATAAAGTAGACAGCTACGAGCTGCTACCCCCAGCTGCCTGGCAATCAGAATACAGGGAAGCCCATTATTTTTTTATTTTAATTATTTAAATAAATGATTAAAAAAAACTGGAAATGGCACATTCATTGGAGCAGCATTTCCAGGTGCTTTACCTGGCTCTTCCACCGGCCCTGGTGGGGGATGGCATGCTGGATAACAAACAAGGGGTTAATACCAGCTTTGTATTGTCAACTGATACTAAGCCCGAAATTCATGATATCAGACCAAGCTAGACCCAGCCACCATGAATTTCTAATAAACATTAAAAAAAAGCAACACAGAGAAATAAAATTAGAAATAAAACACAAAACATATTTAAGGACTCCATCTTTATTAGAAAAAACTCCCTCCAACATAATGAGTCTTCTTAACTTCACCTCTGCAGACAAATATATACCGTATATACTCGTGTATAAGCCGAGTTTTTCCAGCCCAAAAATTGGGCTGAAAAGTCCCCCCCTCGGCTTATACGCGAGTCACTGTATACTGTATACAATGTATACAGTATACAGTTCCCCCCCATCAGTATACAGCCCCCCCCCTTGTGTAGCAATCCTGTAAAGGAAGAGATTAGTATACTTATCCCTGCCGCTGTCCCGCCGCCGCTATCGCGCTCCTCCGGCTTCTACCAGCGTCTTCCGTCTTCTTCCTATGGCGCGCAGACAATGACGTCATTGCCTGCGCCCACCGGAGGAAGCCGGAAGACGCTGGATGAAGCCGGAGGAGCATACTAATCTCTTCCTTTACAGGATTGCTACACAAGGGGGGGGCCTGTATACTGACATGGGGGGGGGGCTGCTGTATATACCTCTGGGGCTGCTGTATATACCTCTGGGGCTGCTGTATACTACCTCTGGGGCTGTATATACCTCTGGGGCTGCTGTATACTACCTAAGGGCTGCTGTATACTACCACTGGGGCTGCTGTATATACCTCTGGGGCTGCTGTATACTACCTCTGGGGCTGCTGTATACTACCAAAGGGCTGCTGTATACTACCACTGGGGCTGCTGTATATACCTCTGGGGCTGCTGTATATATCACTGGGGCTGCTGCTGTATACTACCACTGGGGCTGCTGCTGTATACTACCACTGGGGCTGCTGTATACTACCACTGGGGAGGCTGCTGTATACCACACTGCTGGGGGCTGTATACCTGTGCTGGGGTCCACCCTCGGCTTATACACGAGTCAATATGTTTTCCCAGGTTTTGGGGGCAAAAATAGGGGGGTCGGCTTATACACGGGTCGGCTTATACACGAGTATATACGGTACATACAAATACATGTTTGCCAGCAGATAAAAATGTCAGTCGAGTGCTGTGTGTGTAGTATGCTGAAACCAGCCCATGCATTCTACCTTCCTAGAATGTATGGGCTAATTGCAGATTTTATTAACACATAACTCACCATTTTTATGAGGCAACTGACATCTACTACAACATCTCAATGAATTAGAATGTCAAAAAGTCAATTTATTTCAGTAATCAATACAAGAAGGGAAATATTTTTCATACAATACCCTGAGGATAGTGATAAACAAAGGAGACAAACACCACGCAGGATCTAAATGCAGTTTAAAGGGATCCTGTCACCTCCAAAACGCCTCCTAAACTATCAAAACATGTCCCTGCACCATCCTATCACTAATCTTACACTTCTTTTGTCTCCTAAAAGCATCCTGTGAAAGTGGAGAAAAACTTTTAATACTTACTCATTAGTGATTATAATTAGCAGGGGCCATATTCTTTAGTCACAAGGGGGTGTGGTTTAGCAGCTCCAGGATCCAGCCCTCTCTCTGTCTGTGCTGCTGTGAAACTGAAGGCAGGACTAATGATTTGCATTCTGTGAGTGATAGAGAGGGGGGAGGGCAATGCCTGCGCAAGCAGAGCAAACAGACAGAGAGAGGGTGGATCCTGGAGCTGCAAAACAGCCCGCCTTGGTGACTAAAGAATATAGCCCCTGCTAATTATAATCACTAATGAGTGAGTATTAAAACTTTTTTATGCACTTTCACAGGATGCTTTTAGGAGACAAAAGGAGTGTGAGATTAGTGATAGGATGGTGCAGGGACATGTTTTGATAGCTTAGGAGGCGTTTTGGAGGTGACAGGATCCCTTTAAACAGATCAGAGATTAAAAGTAGGGAGCTGATGCACTCACCTAATTTAGGTAAGACGAAACAGCATATTAACCGTGGAAGGAGATCCCAACCAAGGCCCTAGTGTTTTCGTCTGCTGCACGGCTCCTGGTACACGAGGCGATCCTCAATCGTCCGCAGGTTAGAATGAAGAGATATTTTTTAAAAAAACAGTCTATTGCCGGTGCTTCCGGAAATCGTATGATGAGCTATAAAAGCTTATTTATAAAAACATTTCTTTATTATTATTCTACACATACAGGGTAAAAACAACGCACTGTGGCTTGAAAAAAGCAAAAGCCTACATCAGGTAAATTATACATCTATAAATATAATTTACCTGATGAAGGATTTTGCTCTTTTCAAGCCGCAGTGGGTTGTTTTTACCATCTATGTGTAGAATAATAATAAATAGCTCATCATATGATTTCTGGTAGCATCGGCAATAGACTATGTTTTTTTGTATCTCTTCAAAAAGTGAACTGGTCATATCATTTAGAGTAATTATAAACAGAGTGATCTAATTCATTACAAACAGATTGGTCTATTTCAAGTGTTTATTTCTGATAATGTTGATGATTATGGCTTATAGCCAATGAAAACCTAAAGGTCATTATCTCAGAAAATTAAAGTAGGGAGGATGAAGGGTTAAAAATATGTGCTGCCATATTCCAAGAGACATCAAAGGGTGAATATAATATTGATTTATTAGTCAACGTGTTTCAGGGTTCCCAGACACACACTAAAACATGCCAATATGACATTGATTATTGATGTGCACTAGTAGATTCATGCGATTGTAGAGGCTCATCTTGCTTCTACTGTATCATACACAGAGAACAGAAACAGGAACCAGAAAATAGTGGAATTTCCTGTTCCTAGTGACATCACATCCTGTTATAGTACTGCATTTTTAGGTAGAAAAACAAGGCTAAAATGGACTCCAAAAGCTGCAAAAACGGATTATCCATTTTTGCAGCTTTTTTTCCTCATTAGAATGGAGTCAATGGGGGGAGAAAAAAAAAACACACAAATTGACATGTTCATTCTTTTTCTGATTGTGTTTTCTTCCCAAAAAAATAAACAGTAAAAAATGCAGCAACTGAACAGCATTTCTTGATAACTCATTGACTTTGCTGGGAATCTACATAAGTGATCTGTTTGCCATGCAAAAATGCATCACAAAAAAACAGATCAACAATGCAGTGTGAACATAGCCTAACATGTTTTCTGTTTGTGATTATGATAGAAGTGTTTGATAAAATGCGTCTTCATTAGGAAATTTATGATTTCTTTACAACAGGCACCATGAGCTCCTGTCACTAAAACTGGCCTTGCAGAAAAGGTGAACAACAGATTGGCAATTACGATTTTAGTAAACTATCTGGATTACAGTCAGCACAATGACAACCCCCCAGGAGACCAGATAGCCTTTATCCATTGGAAGTTTGACATCAGGTGGAAATTTAACTTCATGTGCACTGATTAACTATCAGAGAAGAAATGTGCTTCGTCTAAGTCCTTCACACATGGATATTGCTCTTTATACACCGAAGCATTTTACTGACCTCTACTGCATTCTTGTCAACCAGAGGTTCTTTTTACTGGTTCTGGTTTGTGTATTGAAACAAGCAAGTCATTAAAGTGCGCATACCATTTAGCATGCCTTATCTATCTATTGATATTATTATAAATTAATTTTTGTGTACTCACCGTAAAATTGTTTTCTCTGGGCCATCATTGGGGGACACAGGACCATGGGTGTTATGCTTCTTATCCCTAGGAGGCTGACACTAAGTAAATGTGAAAACAAGTTAGCTCCTCCTCTGCAGTATACACCCCCTGGGCCAGGCCACACCAGTTTTACTGAACAAGCAGTAGGAGAACAAGAAAAAACAGACAGTTCAACCAAGTAATAACATGCAAAACTCAAAGATCAAAAGAGAACAAATGCCCGGAATGGGCAAATGGGTGGGTGCTGTGTCCCCCAATGATGGCTCAGAGAAAACAATTTTACGGTGAATACACAAAAATCCATTTTTCTCTATTGCCTCATTGAGGGACACAGGACCATGGGATGGCCTAAAGCAGTCTCTGGGCGGGAAAAGACCACAAACCAAGGAGCAAGGAACAGTCCTAGAGTTCCTGAGTTACCTACGTAGATAGGTGTGCCACTGCCGCCTAAAGGACCCATCTACCAAGACTAGCATCACCCGAGGCAGAAGGATGGCAGGATGATGTACTCGTTGAGGTGAAAAGAAGAGGTCACCTTTGGAAGGAAGGTGGGGATTGGGCGCAGTACAACCTTGTCTTGATGGTAGGAAAGAAAAGGTTTTCGGCAAGAAAGTGCCGCCAATTATGATACGCATCTGATGGACGTAATCGAAACCAGGAAAACTACTTTCCAGGACAAGAGGAGAGAGACCTCAGAGGCTTGAAAGGTGATCTTTGAAGTCTGTCCAAGACCAAATTAAGGTGCCATGATTCCAGGGGCCTCCGGTAAGGGAGAGCCAAAAGGGATACTCCCTGGAAGAAGGTTCTAACTTGAGATTTTGTTGCAAGGCGGCATTGGTAAAAAACCGAGAGGGCAGATACCTACCCTTTCAATGAGCTCAGGGCTAGGCCTGATTGGAAGCCTGACTAGAGAAAACTTAGAACCACAGGAATAGACAGAGGAAGAGGTGGATGTGCTTGGTCTTTCCGCCACGAAAAAATTAGTCTTCACGTACAGTGGTAAATGTGGGACAAGGTCAGTTTACGAGCTCTGAGCAGGTTGTTGATGACGTTCGGTGAAAAAACAGCGCGTGTGACGACCCTGGTCTCAACGGCCACGCTGTCAAATTCAGGACCCTCGAATCCTGGTGGCAGATGGGACCCTGCGTCAGGAGATCTGGTCGATCTGGAAGGCGCCAGGGGACATCTGCGACAACCTGTACCAGGTCGGCGTATCAGGCGCGCCTGGGCCAGTCTGGGGCTATGAGTATGCCCGGAACCCGTTCCCACTTGATTTTTCTGATTATGCACTAGAGTAAGGGGAAAGGAGGAAAGATGTATGGCAGACGGAACTGGCACCAGGAGTAAACCAGCGCGTCTGCCCCGAGTGACGTCGGGTCGTGTGACCGAGCTATGAACACCGGAACTTTGGCATTCAGTCGAGATGCCATCAGATCCATGTCTGGAGTCTCTCGGCGACAGCAGATTTGGTGGAACACATCCGGATGGAGGGACTATTCTCTGGCGGTGAGATCCTGGCGACTCAGGAAGTCCGCCACCCAATTCTCCACCCCTGGAATGTGTACTGACGAAATGACAGACTCCATCGACTGGGCCCGGTGGAGAATATGCTCTACCTCACGTAGCGCTGCTTTGCGGCTATTGCCCAATTGGATGCGGATATGGCGGCCGGCCAGAAGGTTGTGAAAAAATTTGAGAGCCAGTGCTATTGCGCAGATCTCCAACAGGTTGATCGGTAATGTCGATTCCTGCGTGGACCAGCGGTGATGTTGGTATACTGCACCCCAACCAACTGGCATCGGTGGTGAGAACCAACCAATCCACCAGGAGAAAGGACCGGCCCCTGGAGAAGGAAGCTGGTCGAATCCACCAGAGCAGTGCTCGCCTGACTGAGGGTGTCAGGTAGAAGGTCCTGTCCAGAGAAAAAGGGCTCCTGTCCCAGGCCGTGAGGAGGGACAGTTGCAGTGGCCGAAGGTGAAGTTGGTCGAATGGAACAGCTTCCATCGCTGCCACCATTTTCCCCAGGACTCTCATTCCAAAAGGTATGGAATGTGGGAAGGGGCAAAGGAGAGTGAGCACTCCCCGTCGCAGTGCTATTGTCTTGTCCCAAGGGAGGAAGACCAGACCTCGGAACATATTGAAAGTCATGCCCAGGAAAGTGATTGACTGGGCAGGGATCAGCGAAAACTTTGTCAGATTCACCAGCCAGCCTAAACGCGACAAAGTGTCTATGGTTATCTGGACACTTATTGTGCAGGCCGGGAAGGAGGGGGTTTTGATTATGGCAGAACGACTACTCCTCTGGAATGAAGGATACTCATGGTGGCTGCCATGACCTTTGTGAAGACCCTTGGTGCAATAGCGAGACCGAAGGGCAAGGCTACAAATTGGAAGTGATGATGAAGCGTCGAAACTGTTGGTGAGCTTGAGCAATAGGCACGTGAAGGTATGCGTCTTTTATGTCTATAGAGGCGAGGAATTCCCCTTCCTCAATAGACGGAATGATGGAGCATAGGGACTCCATTCTGAAGCGACGAATGCAAATGTATTTGTTCAGGTGTTTGAGGGCCAGGATGGTGTGTACCAACCCATCTTTTTTGGGGACCACGAAGAGGTTTGAATAGAAACCTCTGAAATACTCAGAGTCTGGTACAGGAACGTTGATCCTCGCCTGTTGGAGCGAGTAGATTGCCTGGAAGAAGGCACGACTTTCCTTCCGTGACATTGAGGGACTGGAGGAGTAGAAGCGGCATGGTGGGAAGTAAATTCTATGTAGTAACCGGAAGATGCGAGATCTGTTATCCATCTGTCATCTGTTGCGGATAGCCAGACCTGACTGAAAAGCTGAAGACGGCCGCCTATGATGGGAGTGTCTTCCAGAGAGAAGTGGGAGTCAAAAAGAGGAGAACCGGTGGGATCAGGACTCCTTGGGTCTAGACTGTCTCGGCCTTGATTGCCAGGTAGAGTTTGTTTTGAAGGACGATTGTGCGGATCTGTCTCTTCGGGGAGGTCGAGCAATGGAGGGGGGCGCTTGAGAGGCCGGCCATCTGAAGGAGTTACGAAAGGAAGGAAATTAAGTTTGTTGTTGTCTGACAAACAGATGTCTTGGTTTGTGTAGGGGGAGCGAAGTACTCTCTTCCCCGTGGAGTCCGAAGTGAGTTTGTCCAGACGTGCGCCGAATAGTCGACCGGTGAGGTAAGGAAGGCCAGTGAGAGAATTTGAGGCAAAATCTGCATGCCATTATCTGAGCCAAAGAACTCAGATAGCGATGGCGTTAGAGGCACCAAATGCTGCACAGGTGGCAAAGTCCAGGGAAGCCTGGATGAGGTAGTCTGCTGAAGTGGTTATCTGATTGGTTAGGTCTGTGAGCTATTGAGGGAGGTGAGAATCCTGTAAGGACTTCTGTAGGGTTTCAGTCCAGACCATAAGTGCCTTAGCCACCCATACGGATGCGAAGGAGGGCGAAAGGGAGGATCCCGCCTCCTCAAAGGCCGAGCATGCGAGTTGCTCCACCTGCCTTTCGGTCGGATCTTTGATGGAAGATCCTTCTGGCAGGGATAGTAAAGTCTTTGCAGCGAGGCGGGAGACTGGGTGGGATTAACTAGTTGTAAATCCGCCCAGTCTTTGGAAAGTGCTGAGGCAAAAGGATATTGTGCTTCGATGGGCTTGCAGCCACCAAAGCGCTTATCAAGTTTCTCCCATTTGTTTGGACAAAATTGCCTGGAGCTCAGGGTGATCCGCAAAGATTTTTTGCGGCCGTTTGGCCTCTTTGAAGGACACGGCGTGGTCCAGTGTAGTGGGAGGGATGTCGTCGACCTTTAGTGTGTGGTTGACGGCTGATATTAGGGTGTCAATTGACGCCTGATCGTCTGAAAAATCTACGTCAAACGAGTTGTCCAGGTCAGGTTTGAAATCACCATTCTGGAGCTCATCGGATAGGGTAGAGCATGGTCCGTGGTCCCGAGTGGGAGAAGCATGAGAACCTTGGGACGAAACGGGTGACACGTTTCTGTGAGACCTTTTTCTGACCGTGACCGCGGATGTGGCACGTGGTCTACTTTCATCTGATGGACCCTCCAACGAGGGGTCATCTGTGTGTGCTCTGACCTGGCAAACGATGCTGCTCGCGGGTCGGTACTGCATGCGTTGGATCAGGTTTTGGAACAGCTTTTCCATTGATTGGGAAAGAAGTAGTGCTAGTCAGGCGGACTTGGGGTACTCGATGTTGTGGTGCCGGTGGAGGGCTCCTGGCTTTTTGTGGGGGTGCAAGCCTGGCAATGGGGGTAGTATGGCCATGCAGGAGGTCTGAGTGGCAGGTGACACAGGAGGAATAGTAGACTGTATGAGATTTGGGCTTCTTTGAAGCCTTTGAGGTCTGCATGTCGTGAATCGGAGGTGGCTGCAGGAGGTTGGAGTGGACAAAAAATGAATGGCAGGAGTAGCTAAGTGTAGCTGCAGTTGCAGCATGCAATGTGGATGAGAGTGCAGGCCTTACCAGGAGTGCAGACTGATGGTCCTGTGCCCTTAAAGAAGGCCCCACGTGTGCTGATGGTCTGTGTGCTCAGATGGTAGTGAAGATGCTGTGGCCCGTGCACCAGTTCCCACGCTATGTGAGAATTGGGAATAGAGGAAGGAGAGGCGGAGCCGGATGGTGGTTAGCTGAGATGCACGTTCCAGGGGGCATGTCTTGGCGGTGGGCTGGGTTCGCGCCTAAGCCACGTCACCAGGGGGCATGTGTACCGACCGATGACGCCATGTCATAGAATGGGCGAGCCAGGGGCGGGGAAGAGGAGATAAGGCCACAAGCCGGGGCCTAAATTTTTGGCTGCGGTCGTGCAATGCGACGATGTAAAAGAACCCCGGGGCAGATGCAAGGTAATTGGGGGAACCCTCCGCCAGAGCTGGGCCCCTATTGTGGGGGCCAGAGCGGTTGAAAAGACCTCACCTTGGTACTGCTCTTCAATCGGTGCGGCTGTGACTCAGCCCAGGCTCCCTATGTGGGAGGCTGAGGAGTATGCTGTCCATTGGGGATGCTGGTTACTGGATGTGCTGCGACCCATAGCTCAGAGATGAGAGGCTGGGGAGTGTTGTTGCCAGATCTGCTGTACTGTAGTTCCATTGAGAGGGAGGTGTGCTGGCATCGTGAATGTCTGCAACCCAGGTTCCTATGAGGGAGGCTGGGGAGAACCGTCCATCTGATGCTGGGGGTACTGTGGGGTCTGTGCCAGGTGCAGAAGGGGATATGGGGAGGCGGCACTCCGCGTGCCTGTCCGTTGTTGATTGTGGGAAATAGGTACCCTCAAGGGAACAGTTGCCTAGTGAAGTCCATGAAATTAGGCGCAGCCCTGCTAGATCCGTTGCAGGAGGGAGTACATAGAGGCGGCACTACACGTTCCCGCCTGTTGGTGGTTTTGGGAGAGCGGTGCCCTTAGGGGTGCCGTTGCCCCTCTAATCTCTTGATATTGGAAAAAAGGATAAACCAGAAAAAATGGTAAAAGGAAAAAAAATGATGTGCCTCCTACGGACACTCACTAAGCTAAAACTGCTGGGGCCTGGCTCAACCAGGGGGTGTATACTGCAGGGAAGGAGCTAACTTGTTTTCACATTTACTTAGTGTCAGCCTCCTAGGGATAAGCAGCATAACACCCATGGTCTTGTGTCCCCAATGAAGCAATAGAGAAAATGAAACTTTTACTAGTGCATCTCTATGAATTAGAATATCATCAAAAATCAATGTAATATTGCCATGTTTTAGGACATTTCTGGGAGCCCTGAAACATGTTGACTAATAAATCCATATTATATTCATTCACCCTTTGAAGTCTTGTGGAATACGTCAGCGTGGTTTTTAACCCTTCATCCTCCCTACTTTAAGTTTCTGAGATAATGACCTTTGCGTTTTCATTGGCTGTAAGCCATAATCATCAACATTAATAAAAATAAACACTTGAAATAGATCACTCTGTAATGACTATATAATATATGCATTTCACTTTTTGTATTGAATTATTGAAATAAATTAACTTTTTGATGATATTCTAATTCATTGAGATGCACTAGTAGATGCAGGTTCAAGCCTGAGATACTCACCGAGTGGGTACATATTCTACCGTTTCTGCCTGATATTAATCCCCAATGGTACCTTTACACGCCACAACAGGATGGTGGCAACAACCGGGTGCTTCACGTGCACGAGCACGCACAAACGGTTGCAAACGGTAATCGCACCACCTTTACACGCCGCAACAAGGTGCGCTACAGTAGGTTACATCTATCTCTGGATACACCGCCGGGTGCCACAAGTTACCTTCTGTAGCTTACCTTACCACATTTACACGCCGCAATAACAAGGTAATATGAGCGGTCCTGGTGCAGCATGGACAACACATAGGCGTGCCACAATTGTGGATTATGAGATGTTCGTACGCCGATAGGACAAAGCAATAGCATCATGATTGGCCAGGCAGCGCAGGAGGCTGACTAATACATGACGCTCGAGCAATTGTGTAGTGTGACTGGTCAGCTCCTTAAATATGCCTCCCTATGCAGCGACTACCAATCGTAATGCAGGAGCTTCCACCAATGATCGCTGAAGGGGGGTGGTTTCCCGGAGGCTGTGTCACGCCCCGGGGAGTTATCTAGGTGACGAATAAACCTTACCCTAACGTATTTACACGCCGATACAGGCCGCAACCATCGCCTTGACATCCACCTGTTTTAGGGCACTGCTCTGAAACAGGTGCCTCAAGTGACGGGTGGCAACAACCGTGTTCACACGCCGCTACAGCGGGTTGATTTGGCGGTGCAAGATACATTTCTCTCATGTACCCGGTTGTTGCCACCATCCTGTTGCGGCGTGTAAAGGTACCATTATGCTTGCACTGTGGCATTTTTCCTTCACTAAAGGCCCCGTCAAACACTACGATATTGTTAACGATATCATTGAAACGTCACGGGTTTTCAGTCGTTCAAACAACGTCGTAATGACGTCGTTCAGTGAGACTTGTAAATCCGATCAACGATAATCGGGCAGATCGTTCATCGGAGGTGGGTGAACCGGACCACAAACCAGAAGATGATCGTTCATCCAACCTGCTGCATGGGCGTGTGACACCTCGATAACGATGTCGTTAACAACCTCGCCTATTCTGAACTGAAGGACGTAGACGATCTAACGACCGTAAGTATTATTTGCTTGTCGCGGAATCGTTGCTGCGTAGTTAACGATATCTGTACGTGTGACATTTCACTAAAGACCCCGTTACATGGTACGAGATCGTAAATGATATCGCTGAAACATCACGGGTTTGGAGTTGTTCAAGCAACATCGTTACTACTTAGTTGCGTGTGACACTGAGATATGGATACGATAAATTGTTGGATCGCTGAATCCAGATTTGAGAACATGTTCTCAAATCAGAGGATCAACGCTCAGCCAACCTGCTGCATCGTATCAGTGTGACACCGTGATAACGATGTAATTCACGACTTCACCCATTGACATTAGTGAACAAGTATCGTTCGCGGGGTTCACTACGTCGTTGGTGCGTCGTCCACGATATCTACAAGTGTGACATCTCACCAACGATGTCAAAACGATGTCTTAACGACTGCGCGCCCCCAAGATCGTTATGGCGGGTTTACACGTCGCGATATCGTAGTACAATTTCAATCAAAAGTCACGTGGTTCAATCGTCGGAGGCGAAATCGTTCCTGCGTTGTATGGTGTGAACGTCCAATACGATGCAGGAACGATGTCAATGCGATATCGGGGATTGAATGAGCGTGCTATTCAATGCCCCGATATTGCATAGCGATTGAAGCCGGATCGTGCTGTGTAAACGCCCAATTACGATGCGATTTCATACGTCACCCATTCACTCCCATGTTAACTATGCGATCCTGGGTTGGGAGGCGGAGACATCGCACGGACGTTGTATTCCGATATCGCAGCGTGTAAACATTCAATGCGATGCGGGAGGAACGTGCACTAATTGCGCGCTCCCGCGCCATTGAACTGCGATATCGGAACGATATTGCAGCGTGTAAACCCACCATTATGGTGGGTTTACACGCTGCAATATCGTTTCGATATCGCAACTCAATGGCGCGGGAGCGCGCAATTAGTGCACGTTCCTCCCGCATCGCATTGAATGTTTACACGCTGCGATATCGGATTACAACGTCCGTGCGATGTCTCCGCCTCCCAACCCAGGATCGCATAGTTAACATGGGAGTGAATGGGTGACGTATGAAATCGCATCGTAATTGGGCGTTTACACAGCACGATCCGGCTTCAATCGCTATGCAATATCGGGGCATTGAATAGCACGCTCATTCAATCCCCGATATCGCATTGACATCGTTCCTGCATCGTATTGGACGTTCACACCATACAACGCAGGAACGATTTCGCCTCCGACGATTGAACCACGTGACTTTTGATTGAAATTGTACTACGATATCGCGACGTGTAAACCCGCCATTAGAGAGATCATTTCAACATTGTAGCATGTAACGGTACCTTAACGATCATTGAACGACGTTCAAGCGATCTAGGTCAAGTCGGATTGTTGATCGGATCGCTCGGACATTGATGTGTGTGACGTGGCCTTTAGTCTTTTTAGTACAGCCATTATAGTTTACTGTATTAGGGTGCGTTCACACGCTGCTTATTTGCTGCGGATTTTTATGCGAGTGCTCTTGCAGTTTTTGTAGCCAAAACCAGGAGTGGCTGATTAAAACTAGCAGTGGATGATTAAATACAGAAGTGGAGCACTTGTTTCTATTAGACTTTTCCTCTGATTGCTCCACTCCTGGTTTTGGCTACTACAAGAGCACTTGCATAAAAATACGCAGCAAATACGCAGCTTGTGAACGCACCCTAACGCACATCACACATTGTTTCCAAGTTTTACTAAAGAATCCCACCCATCTTCCAAATATGAATTTAATACTTTATTTTTATATACGTGTGGCGCCCCTGCGGGTAGGCGCCACAGAGTAGTATTGCATTTATTATTTATGTGTAATATTATTTTGTAAGTTGCTTGTTTAGGATTTAAATCTTATGGAGTCTATTTTTACACTCACTTAGGACCGCACCACTTAGAGTAGGAGGAACTGGTAATATAGTAGGTTCCACAGGTGGGGGCAGACCTTAGGATAGAGGTAGAGTGACAGTTGAGAATTTACCTCAGTCGGTGCTGGGAAGGCAGACAGAGTGGTCAGGCCTGGCAGCCCAGCTGAGTGGAGGGTACCCCATCTTTATATGGGGGGCCCAGGACAGAAGGCAACGGGCCAGGGCTGGTAGAAGCCAGATGGTCATGTTGAGGGGACACCGGTGACACGGACAACCGAGGCATCCAGGAGTTTATCCCTCACTGCAAAACCGACGAGCTGCAGGCCCAACAGAACTGGGTTGCTGACAGCGCCACAAGGTACCTCTTTCCTCAGGACTGAAAACCGGTTCAGGACACTAGAAGAAACTCAAAGGGACAGACATTTACTGCGGTGCTGGAAGGGAGCCTCTTTACTTTTTGTCCGGGTTGCCTTATCCAGACCGAGTAGTGGACAGACCTTATCATCTAGACACAGACCGTAGGACTGGCGGGGGAGCTCTTCAAAGGTGGTAAAAGACTGAAAGAACTAGAGTAAGAAAGAAAGTAGTAAACCCTGAAAAACAGAGAAAGGACATCTAGGGACTCCATAAGAGAAACCCTGAGTTGGCAACAACACCCTAAAACCAAACTGTACCGTGTTTTGTTATGCCATCGGCCGGTACCAAGTAAAGCCGAATTAAACTGGAAATGGTTTCTGTTATTCTTCCTGCCACAGCCTGGAGGGCTTAACATCATCAACATCATCAGCAGAAGTGGTAAGAACTGCACCACCATTACCATCACTGTCCTCCCTCACCGTCTCACCACAATAGCTGGCCTGAGGTAAAGCTCCACCTGTGGGGAGCTGTACCATACTTTGCTGCCCCCCTCCATCACCTCAGTGGCCGGCTGGCAGCGCCGGTACCATCTTACCGGACTCTACAGGTGGCATCACGTTCCCCTGTAAATAACCCCTGTGAGGTAGCAACCGGGGAACCCGCTTGCAAAACGACAACAAACACGTGTTTATAAGGTAACCAATGTCTACCCGTTTATTTTCACATATTAATAGCATAACCCGGGTAGCATGTTTAACACATATCACATTGATTACAAACACTTCACATAAATACACCATACATTTACATATAACATTACATAAGACATATATTGCACATAACGCTTATAGTAACCCGGGACCTGTAACCATCTCTCTGTCCCCATTGGAGCTCTACTAACAGCTCCCGTGGTGGCTACGGCCTCCGGCCTATATACATTTTACATACATTTAACATCAAGTACCATATGTATATTTATCCACGATGATTCCTCTGGGTTCAGAACAGGGATTGAGCAACCTGAGTCACGTGTACGCCATGCCTCGCCAAGGGGCTCCTTCCCGGACGTGTTTTACCCCACGTCCAGGTCAGCGCCCACCTGGTTCAACCACAGTTTCCCCACTCTAGGAGCCCTTCTAACCCCTGCTTCTGACCTTCGTTACATACGCCTCAACGGGCCCTGTGGGTCCCAATGGCGGTTCCTGCCGCCTGGCTTTAGTCACCCAGCCTGATGACTCCATATATATATATCCCATAGTCAGGATTCCTGCTTGACTGGGTCCTTACATACCGTATGTGATCCATCATTCAAACGTCCATGGATCACCTACATCCTCACACCTGCTCACAGCCCATCATACTACATCCATGGACTGTGGCTCCTCCATGACCATAACAGGGACCTGGTCAACCTTAGTATCCGGGCTAACCATCCGTTACCCTACTAGGAGCCTTCATGACCCCTGTCTCTGGCCACAGGCACACCCACACCATTAGAGGTCGTGGTTGAGGGACAGGTACCCACTGCAAGCAGCAGGCCAAGCCTCCCTCTCGTCCCACAGGGACGGAACGCCTCCAACATCATCCACTCCAGCTGGGGCTCTCCCACAGACTCCGCACATGGCCTTTCTATCTAAGCCATCATATACATATTGTTTACAACAGGTCCCTCACGGACTATCTAGTCGGACCTCGGGCAGCTATGCCCGCCGGGCACCTTTCACGCACCGGGTACACAGTTCACACAAACTTTCAGGAACTGCTTTCTTACCGGCCATGGATCCGGGTCTCGCTACCTGTGTAACGGGTCCACCAAGCGTCCCCCAAGGCTCCTTTCCCGGACGTGGTTCACCCCACGCCCGGACCAGTCTCCACCGGGTTCAGCCACGGCTTCCCCACCAGATGCTATCACAACCACGGACCTCGGCACCGGCATGGAGCTAACATGCTCCCTTCATTCACACAGAGCCTCTGGACTGCTCTGCAGATAGCTGGTCTCAGCACAATCTCCAGTCTCTGAATGAATCTCTCAGCACGAGTCTCCCAATCACTCAGCTGACTGCCTCTTATCGTGCCAACCACTCCCACATGGACACACCCCTTAGCTGCTGGTAATCAGCCTTTCACACAGCTCAGGTTAACTCCCTGTGTTCCAGTTTGTCAGCACTCAGCCCTCACTCCTTAGGGCCTCCTCGATCTCATCCCACTCTCACTGCCGCTCATTAGGCTCATGATTGTATCACGTCTATAGCAGTCACTCACAATTAACCCCTTGTGTTCCGGTTGAGTTCACACAGCATCATCACAGTAAAACCGGCCAGTGTGCACAGGATCATACCTTGATCCTGCATGTGATGCGCCCCGGCCATGAGGATCATGCCGGCGGTGCCTCACACCCCTTTAACCCCACCGTTTACCATCAACATCTGGTATAATTGATCACCAGGGCACGGCACCGGGGTCCCGACCATCCGTGACTCCCACACAGGGTAGCCCCGGTCTCCGAGTCCCTCTCCCACCCTAGCTCTGGTTGAATCATACACACTTCTATATACAGGATATTTCTGTCTATTCTTAAATAACCTTTTTTCCTATCGCCATGACAGCACCCACCAAGAGAGGGGATCCGCAACAAGGACAGGAAACCTACAGATAAAAAGGGACGGTCCCCCTCGCCTCCTCAGTTGGTTTCCTGTCCTTTTGGGAGGAACCTACAGTTTGAAGCTTACCCAGGGTCTGAGGCTGCCATGGAGGGCTGTGAGAAGTCTGTGGCATCCAGGCCCTGGCTGCAGCGTCGGGGGAGCCCTGTTACAGCAGTCTCCCTCGTTGCCTGGTCGTTGTTGGCATGATCCCCGAGTCCGGGTGGTGCTGCTCTGGGTCGTGCGAGCGCTGCCTGGGGCCGTCCCCAGTGCTCTTCCACGGTGCAGGGCGGTGGGAGCGTGGAGATTGCCGCCCAGCGCCGCCGCCAGTCGGCTTCCGGGGTCTCCGGTGCGCATGCGCGCCGGCCGGTGGAAGCGCTCTTTGACCCGGAGGTGTGCGTCACTTCCAGGGGCGCTCCAGAAGAGGGCGCGGCTACGAGTGGGGAGACGCGCCGTTCCAGTGCGGTGCTGGGGCCTCGGGCACACAGTATGTCTTCCCCCAGGGACGCCGAGGGGCACCAGGAGGGCATCAGACAGTCGGTGCCTAAAACCAGCAGCGCGGGGCAAGCAGGCGTCCAGGTCTGCTACTGCATCCAAGGAGCGATCCACTGATTCTAAAGGCTCCAAAACCAAGGCTGGGTCTCCACCTCCTGAACCGGTACCTACAGGGCAATAGGGGTGAGTTGGTATTGTGAATCCACTCTGCTAATTGCCTTTCCTCTTTGTCTCCTTCTCTTTTCACTGTTCACCAGCCTAAAAAGCGCTCTGACAAAAAGAAGCATAAATGCTGTGTATTATGCGACCAACCCATGTCTGATGACTATGACAAGCAGTTGTGCCGGCCCTGTATCACTCAGACCCTTGACGAGGAAGCCCCTATACGGACGGCGGACATTAAGACCCTTATACGGGACGAGATCCGATCTTCCCTGTCCCAGCTGCAGCAGCCCTGTGGGCCTGCCTCTCTCCACCAGTCTCCCTGTCGATCCGATGCTGAATCGCAGGAGGAGGGTCTGGTGCATTCATCCCCTTCCGACTCCTCATCAGAGGATGAAGGGGGTGCTTGTTTTGCTATACAGGACATGGATGGTCTGGTTAAGTCTGTACGGGCCACCATGGGGATTGTAGACACTAAAGAGGCACAGTCGGCTCAGGACGTTATATTTGCCGGATTGTCTCAGAAGAAGAGACGTGTGTTTCCTGTCATTGAGGCTGTCAAGTCTTTAGTCAGGTCTGAGTGGGAGAAGCAGGACTCTAAGGGGTTTTTGCCCTCCTCTTCCAAACGAAAATACCCTTTTGATGATCCTGATTTGCTGACCTGGTCTAAGGTCCCTAAGGTGGATGCGGCAGTGGCCTCCTCTTCCAAATGGAATGTTTTGCCCTCGGAGGACGGGGGCTTGTTACGTGACCCCTCTGATAGGAAGGCTGATACCCTATTGAAAAAATCCTGGGAAACTGGTATTGGGGCTCTTCGGCCAGCTATTGCTTCCACATGTGTAGCCCATTCCCAGTTAGTCTGGTTAGATCAGTTGGAGGACCAGATTCGGTCTGGGGTTCCCAGAGACAGGCTTTTGGCTTCGCTTCCTCTGATCCGGAGTAGCTCAGCATACCTGGTGGATGCCTCAGCTGATTCTCTCCGTCTGGCGGCTAGATCAGCTGGGACGTCTAATTCCGTCCGTAGGTCCTTGTGGCTTAAGGAATGGAAGGGGGACACCCATGCAAAGGCTAAGTTATGTGCGATCCCGTGTGGGGGTGAGTACCTCTTTGGCTCCGTGCTGGATGGTATTCTGTCTAAAGCTGGGGAAGTAAGAAAGGGCCTCCCTAACCCTTCTGTCCCTAACTGCAGGAGGGCCTTCCAGAAACGTCAGTTTTCCAGGCAGCAGTCCAACCACAAGTGGGAGCCGCCCAGAAAGAGACAAAGAGGTGCTTATTACGGTGGTTCCTCATCCTCCAAGCCCCCGCCTAAGCGTACTTGATTTTGATCCACCTGTCGGTGGTCGCTTAGCTTATTTTTTTCCACAATGGTCCCAGATTTCCAATAGTCGATCCTGGACCTCATTTCTGCTGGCCTTAAACTTGAATTTTTGCAGGTCCCGGGTGACTCCTTTTTTCTGACTACTCTTTCCAATGCTTGCCAGCAGCAGGCGCTGGAATCGGAGGTTAAGGACTTATTGCATAAACGGGTGTTGGTTCCGGTTCCGGGGGACCAGGAGGGAAGGGGATTTTATTCCCCTTTGTTCCTGGTCTCCAAGCCGGATGGTTCCTTTCACACCATTATTAATCTTCGGAAATTAAACTCCTTCCTCCGCTTCCAGTCCTTTAAGATGGAGTCCGTCCAATCTGCTATTCGCCTTTTGTTTCCTAGGTGTTTTATGGCGGTGCTCGATTTAAAAGATGCCTATTATCATCTCCCCATTCATCCATCTTACCAGAAGTTCCTCCGCGTGACGGTGGTCTTGTAGGGTCAGGTTCGCCATCTGCAGTTTGCGGCCATGCCGTTCGGTCTTTCCAGTGCTCCTCGGGTGTTTACCAAGGTGATGGCGGAGGTTATGGCGTTTGCACGGCAACATAATGTGCTTATTGTGCCGTATTTAAATGATTTTTTGGTGGTAGGGGACTCAGAGGGGCAGTGTGCTTCCCGTCTGACACATGTCATGTCCTCCCTACAGGCCTTGGGGTGGCTCATCAATGTTCTGAAGTCACGGCTCCTTCCGGTTTAGGTCCAGACTTTTTTAGGTCTTCAGTTGGACTCTGATGCCCAGAAGTGTTTCCTTCCAGCGACCAAGGTCTCGGCTGTCAGGGGCAAGGTGGCTGGGGCCATGCACAATCTGTTGCTGTCTCTGCGTCAGGCCATGTGTCTGCTGGGGACTCTGTCGTCCTGCATTCCGGCGGTCCCGTGGGCACAGTTCCATTCTCGCTGTCTCCAGCAGGATGTACTCAGGGCCGGAGACTCTCTGCAGGGACGGTTGGAGGGTCGTCTCCGTCTGTCCCCGACTGCCTTGGCCTCTCTGTCCTGGTGGATGGATTCTCATCACCTGACTCTGGGGGTTCCATGGGTAGTTTCTCCAGACTTTGTAGTGACGACCGATGCCAGCCCCTCGGGTTGGGGAGCTGATGTCGGACCTCGCCTGGCCCAGGGTCAGTGGTCCCCAGAGGAAGTCTTGGACTCTTCCAATTTGAAGGAGTTGCATGCAGTTTTGTATGCTCTCCTCAGGTTTTTGCCCCTCCTCCGCAACTTCCATGTCCGGATTCAGTCGGACAACACCACTGTCGTGGCTCACCTAAATCACCAGGGGGGAACCCTGTCATCTTCCCTTCTGGCGACTGCGACCTCAATATTTCATCTGGCGGAGGTTCATTTTCTCTCCCTGACGGCCCTACATATTAGAGGGATCGACAATGTCAGGGCCAACTTTCTCAGCCGCCACTCCCTCCGGCAAGGGGAGTGGGTTTTGGACAGGGGCGTCTTTCAGGCCATTGTACGTCTCTGGGGTTGTCCAGTGATAGATCTCTTTGCGACCTGGGCAAACAGACAGGTTCGGCGCTTTGCTTCCCTGTACCCCTCAGATCTGTCAGAGGTGGTGGATGCTCTGTGAGTGCCATGGGATTTTCCTCTGGCTTATGCTTTTCCTCCGTTCTGTCTGCTTCCTCTGGTTCTGCGCAAGATCAGGGAGGAGGGAGCGAGAGTCATTTTGATCGCCCCCTTTTGGCCCAGGAGACCATGGTTTTTCTGGCTTCAGGCGATGTCGGTCTCCGATCCTTGGGTTCTCCCGGCGGTTCGGGGGCTGCTATCTCAGGGTCCGTTTTTTCACCCACAAGCAGAAGGCCTTCATCTAACGGCCTGGGATTTGAGAGGCAGCTTCTGAGGCAGCGAGGGTTCTCTGAGGCTTTGGTTTCTACCCTCCTCGGTAGTAGAAAGGCGGTCACCACTAACCTATATTGTAGGGTTTGGCGTAAGTTTTTGGATTTTTACCCAGGGGGTGTCACTGACCATGCCCCGATTCCTGCTATTTTGGAATTTTTGCAGAAAGGTCGGGAGTTGGGTCTTGCTGTCAGTACTCTTCGGGTCCAGGTTTCTGCTCTGGGGGCCCTTTTTAGTCAGAATATCGCAGGAGACAGGTGGATTGCCCGTTTCTTTCAGGCTTGTGACCGCGCTGCGCTGGTGCCCGTCCCTAGGCTTGCTCCTTGGGATTTGAATTTAGTTTGGGACGTATTGACCGGACCTCTCTTTGAACCCTTGACCTCGGCCTCCATCCGACACTTGACTTGGAAAACGGCATTACTGGTAGCCTTGACCTCTGCTAGACTGGTGGGGGACCTGAAGGCCCTGTCCATTGACCCCCCCCGTTCCTGTTGGTGTTCCCTGACAAGTTGATCCTGAAAACGGACCCCTCCTACCTTCCTAAGGTTTCCTCAAAGTTCCATAGAAGCCAGGAGATCGTTCTGCCCTCCTTCTGTGACAATCCCACTTGCCCTGAGGAATTGACTTGTCACACCTTAGATGTTAGGAGGACTGTGCTGGAGTATCTGGCTAGGACCCACTCCTTGAGGAAGTGTAGGGCCTTGTTTGTTTCTTTCCAGAGGGGTTCATAAGGGCACTCCTACCACTAAAAGCACCATCTCCAGATGGATCCGGGACGCTATCTGCTCGGCCTATTCTGCGAATGGTGAGCAGCCTCCGCCCGGTATTTGTGCCCATTCTACTCGTGCCATGTCAGTCTCTTGGGCTGAACGTGCTAACGTGTCGATTGAGTCTATTTGTAGGGCGGCTACTTGGGCGTCACCCTCTACCTTTTTTCGGCACTATCGCCTGGACCTTTCCTCTTCATCTGACCTTGACTTCGGGAGGGCAGTTCTTAATGCTGTGGTCCCTCCCAGGTGATTGTCTCTGCAAGTCTCTCGGTGGGTGCTGTCATGGCGATAGGAAAATCTGAGATTACTTACAGCACCCACTCACTTCCCACCCTTTCTTTTCTTTGCAAGTTGTTACCCTGCCAAGACCACGTATAATGGCGCTGACACTGGTGGTACAGGATAATGACGCCGACACTGGGGCTACAGGATAATGGGACTGACACTGTAGCTACAGGATGATGGGAATGACACTGGGGTTACAGGATAATGGGACTGACACTGGGCTACAGGATAATGGGACTGGGGGTACAGGATAATGACGCCGACATTGGGGGTACAGGATAATGGGACTGACACTGGGGTACAGGAAAATGGGACTGACACTGGGGTACAGGATAATGACGCTGACACTGGGGATACAGGATAATGACACTGGGGCTCATAGATAATGGGACTGACACTGGGGGTATAGGATAATGGGACTGGGGGTACAGGATAATGACACTGGGGGATACAGGATAATGACACTGGGGGTACAGGATAATGACACTGACACTGGGGTACAGGATAATGACACTGACACTGGGGTACAGGATAATGACACTGACACTGGGGTACAGGATAATGACGCCGACACTGGGGGTACAGGATAATGACTCCGACTCTGGGGGTACAGGATAATGATGCTGATACTGGGGATACAGGATAATGATGCCAACACTGGGGGTACAGGATAATGACACTGGGGGTACAGGTTAATGACACTGGGGACTACTGGATAATGGCGCCGACACTAGGGATACAGGATAGTGACACTGAGGGTACTGGATAATGGCTCTGACAATGTGGGTACAGAATAATGACACTGGGGTTACAGGATAAAGATGCTGGGGGTACAGGACAATGGTGCCGACCCTCAGGGGTACAGGGCAGGGGCGCCGACCCTCAGGGGTACAGGGCAGGGGCGCCAACCCTCGGGGGGTACAGGGCACAGGCGCTGACACTCGGGGGGTACAGGGCAGGGGTGCCGACACTCGGGGGGGGGGGGGTACAGGGAAGGGGCTCCGCTACTCGGGGGGTACAGGGCAGGGGCATCGACACTAGGGGGGTATAGGGCAGGGGCGCCGACACTCGGGGGGTACAAGGCAGGGGCACCGACCCTCGGGGGGTACAGGGCAGGGGCGCCGACCCTCGGGGGGTACAGGGCAGGGGCGCCTACCCTCGGGGGGTACAGGGCAGAGGCGATGACACTCGGGGGGTACAAGGCAGGGGTGCCAACACTCGGGGGGTACAGGGCAGGGGTGCCGTCACTCGGGGGGTACAGGGCAGGGGCTCCGACACTCGGGGGGTACAAGGCAGGGGCGCTGACACTCGGGGGGTACAGGGCAGGGGCGCTGACACTCAGGGGGTACAGAGCAGGGGCACTGACACTCCGGGCGTACAGGGCAGGGGCACTGACACTCGGGGGGTACAGGGCAGTGGGCCGACACTCGGGGTTACAGGGCAGGGGCACTGATACTTTGGGGTATGGAATAATTCCATGACAACTCTTTCCCATAGCAACAAGCTATTCCATGATATCAGAACATAGGATAGCTGGGTGCTGAGGAAAAGATAAGTAATAGAGCAGGGGATAGGACTAGCTTCTTTCCATCAGTATCCAGCTTTCATATCTCCTGCTGTGCTGGATGTACATTGACACACTTGGCACAACTAACCCTGGGCCCTCACTTACATACAGTAGTAGTGTCAATGGCCGTCGGCACCTGGGGGTCCTCTTCTAGCAATAATGGCGTCCAGTCCAGCTCATGACCCCGCCGGCATCCCCAGAGAGTTCACTGTCAGTGCAGTCACTCTTGATAACTAATGTAGACGGTCAGTGTCTGCCTCTGCTTTCTCACCTGGGGGTTGGGGGGGCTGCGGCCATGTTCCGTGTGCACCGCTGGTGGCGGCACCACTGGCGGCTGCAGTGCACAATTAACTTGTTCAGGGCTGCCACTAGGAATTTCGGGGCCCCTCACAGACAAAATTTTGGGGTCCGCCCAGCCTCCACCACCTAAACACATACATATATATATATACATATACACACACTCACACACACTTGAGACTGCTGCTGGCTGAATCCATAGTAGCTGTATACATAATAGAGAATACATAAAGAGACGGCTTTGGTCCGTATACACAGTAAGACTGCTGCTGGCTATACACACAATAGAGAATACTCAATAGATATGGCTGCGAGATGCATGCAAAACGCAGAAGGCTGCTGGCCGTACGCTCAATAGCTTGCCTACTGTACGCACAAAAGCCTGGACACACAGCAGAGCCCTGGACACACAGCAGAGCCCTGGACACACAACAAAAACCTGTACACACAACAGAGCCCTGGACACATAACAGAGCCCTGGAGTCATAACAGAGCACTGAACACTGCATAGCCATGGGGTCCCCACTGCTGTGGGCCCCTGGGCACTGTATATTTGTTCCTGGGGGGGGCCCCTGTGCATCCCCGCTCCCCCTCCTAACCTGTGTGGCAGTCAGGCACACACACACAGACAAACAGACACAGACAAACAAACAGACACACAGACAAACAGACACAAAAAAGCAGACACACAGACAGCATACTCACTAGCAGCAGAAAATCCGCCCTGACTCCTTTCCATCCTGTCGGCTCCCCAGTTCTTCTCCCTTCTGCCGGCTCCTGCGCTCCTCCTGCCGTCCCCAGTGTGATTTCCAGAATGACACTGAAGGTGTCAATCTCGGCCAGGCCGGCCCTCTATCTCTCTTGACAGCTGTGGGGACCCGTTCTAGTGGTGAGGGGGTGGGGCCCAGAGGAGAGTGGCAGGAGAGAGGGCTGTAGAAGAGGTGAGGAGGTGGGGCCCTGAGATCGAGGCCCGCCCCTTCATCTCTCCTCTGAGCCCCCTCTTTTGTGAATCATCGCCGGGAGCAGAGGGCCGGCGCTGGCATCACGGGGAAGTTGGGGCTGCGGGAGGACGGCCATGTATTATGTGCACTGCGGATGGCGACACTACCGCCGGCTGCAGTCCACACTTTCTAAATGACAGCTGGGAGCAGGAGATGCAGGGGGCTTGTGCTATCATCACCTTCGGGTTGGGGCTGCGGGCGGGCAACTATGTTGTGTGCACTGCGGATAGCGACACTACCGCCGGCTGCAGTGCACACTTTCTAAATGACAGCAAGGGCAGGAGCAGGGGCAGGGGGCGGGCCCACCAGGGGTTCACCCGGTACCCCGGCAGGCCAGACCGACGCTGAATAAGAGGACATTTGATCCTTTGCTGCAGTCTCTGAATGTAGCACAGGCAATTGAGCTTTGTGGAACCTTCGTTGTGGACTACATTGGAGGTAATCGAGTGTCATGGGACCTTCGTTTTGGACTTCGGATAATAATAAAGATGGAGTCCAAATTTTGATTGTGGTTTTTTTTTTTCTAATAAAAAGATTTTTCTCTGTGTGGTGTTTTTTTTTTTTTTACTTTTTACTAGAGATTCCTAATGGCCGGCTCTAACACTGGCCTGACATTATGAATCTCGGTCTTAGTTCCAGCTGCCAATAAAAAAGCTGGCATTATCCCCTTTATTGCCCCAGTTTGCCACCGGCACAAGGGCAACTGGAGAGTCTGGGTACAGCTTCAATGAATGCGCCATTTTCTGGGGCGGCTGCGGGCTGCAATTCGCAGCATGGGGAGCCCAGAACGCTTGGGCCTCTCCATGCTGAGGATTCCAGCTCCCAGCTGCCTAGTTGTACCTGGCTGGACCAAAAATATGGCGGAGCCCCATGTCATTTTTATTCTGAAATTAGGTCTATAAATAAAAAAAAAAATGGGTTTTGCTGTATTTTTGGTTGCCAGCCAGATACAATGAGGCAGCTGGGGGTGGGTGGCAGTCTGTAGCTGCCAAGTTGTACCTGGCTGGACCAAAAATATGGCGGAGCCTCACGTCGTTTCTTTTTCTGAAATTAGGTCTATAAATAAAAAAAATTGGCTTTGCTGTATTTTTGGTTGCCAGCCAGGTACAACTTGGCAGTTGGGGGGCTGAAATCCTCAGCGTGGAGAGACCCCAGAAAATAGTGCATTCATTAGAGGTGCTATTTTCTAGTGCTGTACCCCAACTCTTCCAGTTGCAATTTCAATAGAAAATTAGCTCCAATCGTTAGCGGACACCATGTCTTATATGGAGAGCCGTTGTGTGCCTGAACATTGCAGCTCCCCCACAAGTGTCCCCATTTTGGAAACTAGACCCTCAAGGAACTTATCTAGATGCATAGTGAGCACTTTGAACCCCCAGGTGCTTCACAAATTAGTCCGTAAAAAGGAAGAATAAGGAACAATTTGTGAAGCACCTGTGGGTTCAAAGTGCTTACTATGCATCTAGATACATTTCTTGAGGGGTCTAGTTTCCAAAATGGGGTCACTTGTGGGGGAGCTCCAATGTTTAGGCACACAGGGGCTCTCCTTACTTGACATGGTGACTGCTAACAACAACATCGCAACAGCGATGACTCATTACTGAGTAAGACCCTCTGAACCCCTTATCTGTACACTTTATAAATTCTTTTTAACAACTAACAGGTGGGCTAGAAACATGGGGCACCCCTTCCCTGAATGCAGCAGACATGCTGCATTCAGTGCTGCATTCAGTTAGCAAGTTAGTTAGAAAGAGGCAAGGACTGGGTGGGAACATAGAGGCTGAGGACTCCATATTGCTTGAGGGCATGGTGAATGTAGCAGGACAGGAAGCAAGATGGCCGACGGAATAAACTAGATTCAAAACAAAAATGACAGCATATATTGCAAACAGTCTGAGAACCTCATGCTCCAGCAAATTCAATGACAATCCTAGGTCCTTTCTGGATCACCTCAGGCTGAACCACACGAGGATCACCTAGTGAGAAAATCTCCCGAGTCACAAATTCCATTAAGTCTCTGTCTATCCAGCATGACCTCCTGCAAGTGCTTACCCCGATGAGCGGAAGTCGCTGTAGCTGTGTAAGACCTGTTAACATTTATATATATGGTTAAAGGACTGTTTTGTGGACTCTTCCTTGTGTTATACTGCCACCTGCTGCCAAAAAGGAAAGCATAGCAGAGATAAAACCCCCTGCTGCTGAGAGTGACATGGAACAGTCCAGGAGATGGATGGGTGGGGTCTCCAGAAGGAGAAGAGAGACAACTTCCACGTGTGTTGCTGAGAGAGACAGACCTAAAGAGACTGGATGTGGAGTGGGGAGCCAGACTGCACGAGCAAGGCAGTGATCCAGGACAAGGACTGCACTCGAGAGATGCCTGTCAGCGAATTACGGGCCCCAATGGCACGAGGTACCTCGCAGTAAAACTTGCAGTAAAACTCGCAGTAAAGTGTGCACACTGTTTTAGTTAGGGACAGATAGGAAAAGACTCTGCAGTTCGATGTACAAGCTATAGAAAGAAAACAAACACTCTGTGTCTCGCTCGATAAAGACTTTGCATTTCTTTATTTAAAGACATTCAGAGACCTTGCATTCTCGGAAAACTAGTCACAGTGATTATATATATTGTATTTACTATTGCACACCTTCCCGCTCCTTCCCCTTCTTTCCCGCACTTTTCCCTCGGTTGTATTAAAAGTGCATTTGTTTAACACTCTGTGTTCCGTGCAGTCCTTGCGTATCCCGTCACCTCTGGGCTATTACACTTGGCGTAGTCGGCAGGATACGCAGGCTGGTACTGAACAATGGAAGGACAGAGGGATGTTGTTGATGTAAATGTTCCAATACAACCTGATGGGGGAATACCAGCAAGGCAACTGTCCCTGGGTGCTATGCTGACCCATATACCAAAATTTACTGGCAACAATGTACCTCTCCATGACTGGGCGCAGAGAGTGAAGGGCATGTTGAAAGTAGCAGGAGTAACTGCAGAAAACCAAGGGGAGATACTGTTGATTGCCATTGAGGGTCATGCTCAAGAGACTGTTTTATTGCGCCCTGAGAGTGAAAGAAAGACGTTAGAACAGGTGGTGAAGATTCTGGAGAGGGTGTATGGCGGCAAGCCAGAAGCAGGTGATTTGCAGGCACAACTGTTCTACCGGCTGCAGGGTGAAGAGGAAGGCTTGCCACAGTATGCGAATGCCCTCCAGAGAATAATGAGACAAATGCTTACAGCAGAGCCAGAGCTAGCACAGACCCCTGGTTACGCTGACCGTACCCTGCGAGATCAATTCCTCAGAGGATTACATAAGCCCAAGATCAGAAGTGCTCCCCGTGAACGGCTCAGGGTGGAAAAAAAATTAACTTTTCAGGAAGTACTGGAAGAAGCAGTCTCCCGCACACAAGCTCAAAATTGCGACCCGCAGAATGCGGGGGGAGAAGTTTGTGCTTATAGGGTAGTCCCGAGTGAGAGAAACCGAGAACCAAGCCAGCTTGAAGCTAAAGTGGATCAGTTACAAGAGACTGTTACTGCTCTACAAAAGTTGCTGAAGAATATGCAAGCCCCGGCGTCAGAAGTACGAATGGCAGCACCGTGGCCAGGTACCCGCATGTATACCTATCGAGAAGAGAGGGGACAGATCGAGCAGAGACGATCCAGACCCGCTAGAGACTACCAATGCTGGAACTGTGGAAATCGGGACCATATATCACAGCACTGCCCGGAGAGGAGGATGTCACAAGAAAGACCGCCGTTAAACTAGTACCTCCCTCTATGGTCGGGCACATGGGGGGGGGGGACCAACTGAGCTTAGAGAAAACAACCACCCTAAGATATAGCAGCCAGCACCCCATTGATCACGGCCGAATTTGAAGGGAAAGCAGTAAGATGCCTGATGGATACTGGGTCTCAAGTGACCACCATGCCAGAACAGTTCTTCTATCAACACTTTGGACAAACTGTATCCATTGATAAGAGGACACATATCAGACTGGGGGCTGCGAATAATCTTCCCATTCCGGTTGTAGGGGTCGTGTGGATGAACATACGTGCCTGTGGTCAGAACTTAGGCCAAAAAAGGATCGTGTTAACGGAGGGCCGGTATGACAGAGAAGTGCCGGCTATAGTGGGCATGAACATCCTGAAGGAACTAGACCAGTTGCTCTTCAACAAGGAAGGCTGTGATTATTGTAAAATGACTGCTGCTAACAGGCCCGCTCAAAAGGTCTTCCAACACCTTATCCGTGCCAGGGGGCTGTGGAGGAATGGTGGGAGCCGCTACCCAGTGGGGAGGGTTCGAGTCCCAAGACAGACAACAATTACTCTACCTCCAAATCGGGAGACAGTCCTCACCTTGCCAGTCGGGGCCCATCGTATGCTCGAGGGGATGGAGGTGTTGGTAGAACCTTACCGTGGTGAAGAGAACGGAGACGAACCGTTGGTGGCTCGCACTTTAGCAACAGTAAGAAATGGAAGAGTCCCTTTCCGTTGCGTGAACACCGGTGAACAGGCCTACACCTTGACCTCAGGAGTTGTTCTGGCCCATGTCTACCTGGCGCCTGAAGAGGTGGCGAACGCAGAATTGATTGAATTGAAGCCCATGGCAGGGGAGACCTGGACTTTGGCTGTTTCTATAGAGAGAGAAGAGAAGCCCACTGATCAGTGAACAGTCAAGTTATCCTAGGACAGATGGAAGTGGACCTGACCCCCTTCGCTTCAGAGCAAGCCCAGGCCATAGAAGACTTCATCTGGGAGAATCAAGCCACGTTCTCCTGTCACGCAGAAGACTTCGGCTGTACTGACAAGATTCAGCATGAAATACCCACAGGAGATGCACCACCGATCAGAGAAAGGTACAGACAAATACCCCCAAAATATTACCAAGAGGTGAAAGAGCTCTTGGCACAGATGCTGAAGAGCGGGGTGATAAGAGAGAGTCAGAGTCCATGGGCTGCCCCAATCGTGCTGGTCAAGAAAAAGGATTGGTCTACTCGCTTCTGTGTTGACTACCGCAAGCTTAATGGATGCACTGTTCGTTATTCCTATCCCCTGACCCGGATAGAGGAGTCCCTGTCTGCGCTGGGAAAGGCACGCTACTTCTCCTCCCTTGATCTAGCAAGCGGATATTGGCAGGTCCCTGTGTCAGAGAAAGACAAGGCCAAGACGGCATTCATTGTGCCCATGGGACTCTTCGAGTTCAATCGCATGCCGTTTGGGCTAAATAATGCCCCAGGAACTTTTCAGCGCCTCATGGAGAGTTGCCTTGGAGACATGAATTTCGAAGCCACGTTGATTTATCTGGATGACATCGTAGTGTACTCTGCAACCTTCGAAAAACATCTCGAACAACTGGGTCAAGTGTTTCAACGGTTACGGGACCATGGGCTTAAACTGAAACCAAAAAAATGCCGGATCTTTCAAAAAGAGATTGAATATCTCGGGCACAAGGTGACGGAGGCCGGCGTGCAGCCGTCCGATGGGAAAGTGAGAGCAGTGCTACAATGGCCCACACACAGCACAGTGAGAGAAGTTCGAGCTTTCCTGGGGCTGGCCTGATACTACCGTCGCTTTATCAAGGACTTCGCGAAGGAGGCAGAACCTTTGCATGAATTGCTCCGAGGAACTGCGAAAGGACCAAAGGCACAGAAAATTCGCTGGGGACCAAGACAAGCAGAAGCCTTACACCGACTGAAAGAGGCCTTGGTCAGCGCCCCTGTGATTACCTATGCAGACTACAACCTCCCCTTTCGGTTATATACAGACACGAACCTCTACGGTCTGGGTGCAGTACTGGCCCAGGTACAGGACATTATTGAACGGGTGATTGCATATGGAAGTCGGACGTTGCGAGAAGCCGAACGCAACCCTGAGAATTACAGTTCTTTTCGTCTGGAGTTACTGGCACTAGTATGGGCAATAACCGAAAGGTTCTTTGAATATCTCACGGGAGCTCAGATTGAAGTCTATACGGATAATAATCCACTGGCTCACATCTCCACCGCCAAACTGGGGGCAATGGAACAGAAGTGGTTGGCACGACTCTCCAGATATAATTATCATGTGCAGTACCGTTCCAAGCACGAAAATCAGAATGCGGATGTCCTCTCTCGTGTTACCACAGAAGCCCCAGTGGGGGAAAGAGATGAGCAGTTAGAGATAGACGAAATTCCAGACTTCAGTAAATTCACCGCCCAAGTGGTGGAGGCTTGTATACTGGAGATTACGTCGGGCACAACATCGCACCTGCTTGGCCAAACCAGACAGGAATGGGTGAAGATCCAGTCATCTGATCCAGAACTGCTTCAAGTGAAAGAGTGGGTGATCCGGCAGCGTAAGCCTAGGAAGGAAATAAGGGCCATGCTGTCACACGCGGCCCTACAGATTCTCAGCCAGTGGGACAAGCTATCGGTGCAAGAAGGGATGCTGTATCGGAAGGTGCACCTAGCTACGGAGCTGGAAGTACGGTGGCAAGTGGTGATACCCCAGAAGATGACAAGTACCATTGGCCCGAGATGCGCACGAGAGAGGAGCCCATTTTGGGCCGGACAAGACTTACCAGTGGTTGCAAAGAATAGTGCACTGTCCTCAGATGCTTCGGGCAGTGGAGAAGGCCTATAAACTGTGTCATTCCTGCGAGTTAAATAAAGCTCTCCCACAGCGAGCACCAGTACAGACCATTGTCACCAAAGAGCCGTTGGAAGTACTTATGATAGATTACCTGAAGATTGGCCACTCCCACCGGGGCTATCAGTTCTGCCTTGTGATGACAGACCACTTCTCAAAATTTGCGGTGGTGACGCCCACCAGAGATCAGACGGCTGAATCGACTGCTCGAGCCATCAGTGATGACTTTATCCGGGTATATGGCTGCCCTAAAAGGATACACTCTGATCAAGGGGCCTGCTTTCAGGGCAGTGTCATGAGAGAGCTGCAAAGGATCTACGGGATGCAAAAGTCAAGAACCACGCCTTATCATCCACAGGGCAACGGAGCCTGCGAGAGGTTTAACCGGAACCTCCTACAAATGCTACGCACATTGGAAAATGATCGTAAGAGTCACTGTCCCAGTTATCTCGCAGAACTCGTATGGGCATACAATAACCGTGTCCACTCCACCACTGGGTACGCCCCATACGTGCTATTGTTCGGAAGAGCTGGAAGAGGCATTGAAGAACTAAACCTGGCTCCACCCGAGATCAGTGAAAGTCAGAGCGTAGGTTCTTGGGTTGACTGTCACCGTCGACGGCTGGAGACCATCCATTGAATTGTCACCAAGCAGTTGCAAGAAAAGATATACCCCCGGCATGATCCTGTACATGAAGCCCCGTTCTTACCAGGAGAGAGAGTTCTAGTTGCAGAGAAACACCCGAGACACAAGTTGAGTGAGCGCTGGAAACCAGAGCCGTACATTGTGACCAGAAGAGTCTCTCCCCACGGGCCAGTGTACGAAGTGAGAAGCGAGCGGGAAGGCGGCACCCTCACCCTGCATCGTAACATGCTGAGGCCCTGCTATTCAGAAGACAGGATCGGACAAAGCGACTCGGGGACTGTGCCCGTGCCTGTTCCTGTTACTCTCGAGGAGGGCTCTGACGATGAAGAATGATGGTGGGCCCCGTCCAACCCAACAGACTGGGGAGGGTCCAACCCCCCATCCGTTCAAGATGCAGGTGCCACCCCTGCAGAGCATGAACCACCAATCTTCAGAGATGATGACGAGGATATTGTACTCCCTGCTACTGCACCAGCGTCTGGTGAATTAGCCATACCTCCACGTAGGACTGAACGGGCAAATGCTGGTATTCCCCCTGATCGGTACTTGGCAGATGAATTTGTGTATTCTGTCACTGGAGTCGGTTGTAAGACATTGGCTCCCAGGCAGCAGGTTGTAGAGCATGGCAGAGGTTGCCATCGTGTGTTCCTGTGCAGAGGGCCCCTGGAGAGTATCGGCCGGGACGGCCGATGTTAAAGAGGGGGGGAAATGTAAGACCTGTTAACATTTATAAATATGGTTAAAGGACTGTTTTGTGGACTCTTCCTTGTGTTATACTGCCACCTGCTGCCAAAAAGGAAAGGATAGCAGAGATAAAACCCCCTGCTGCTGAGAGTGACATGGAACAGTCCAGGAGATGGATGAGTGGGGTCTCCAGAAGGAGAAGAGAGACAACTTCCACGTGTGTTGCTGAGAGGGACAGACCTAAAGAGACTGGATGTGGAGTGAGGAGCCAGACTGCACGAGCAAGGCAGAGATCCAGGACAAGGGCTGCATTCGAGAGACGCCTGTCAGCGAAGTACGGGCCCCAACGGCAACGAGGTACCTCGCAGTAAAACTTGCAGTAAAATTTGCAGTATAATGTGCATACTGTTTTAGTTAGGGACAGATAGGAAAAGACTCTGCAGTTCGATATACAGTGAAGGCCAGAAATATTTGGACAGTGACACAATTTTCGCGAGTTGGGCTCTGCATGCCACCACATTGGATTTGAAATGAAACCTCTACAACAGAATTCAAGTGCAGATTGTAACGTTTAATTTGAAGGGTTGAACAAAAATATCTGATAGAAAATGTAGGAATTGTACATATTTCTTTACAAACACTCCACATTTTAGGAGGTCAAAAGTAATTGGACAAATAAACATAACCCAAGCAAAATATTTATATTTTCAATATTTTGTTGCGAATCCTTTGGAGGCAATCACTGCCTTAAGTCTGGAACCCATGGACATCACCAAACGCTGGGTTTCCTCCTTCTTAATGCTTTGCCAGGCCTTTACAGCCGCAGCCTTCAGGTCTTTCTTGTTTGTGGGTCTTTCCGTCTTAAGTCTGGATTTGAGCAATGCTCAATTGGGTTAAGATCTGGTGATTGACTTGGCCATTGCAGAATGTTCCACTTTTTTGCACTCATGAACTCCTGGGTAGCTTTGGCTGTATGCTTGAGGTCATTGTCCATCTGTACTATGAAGCGCCGTCCAATCAACTTTGCAGCATTTGGCTGAATCTGGGCTGAAAGTATATCCCGGTACACTTCAGAATTCATCCGGCTACTCTTGTCTGCTGTTATGTCATCAATAAACACAAGTGACCCAGTGCCATTGAAAGCCATGCATGCCCATGCCATCACGTTGCCTCCACCATGTTTTACAGAGGATGTGGTGTGCCTTGGATCATGTGCCGTTCCCTTTCTTCTCCAAACTTTTTTCTTCCCATCATTCTGGTACAGGTTGATCTTTGTCTCATCTGTCCATAGAATACTTTTCCAGAACTGAGCTGGCTTCTTGAGGTGTTTTTCAGCAAATTTAACTCTGGCCTGTCTATTTTTGGAATTGATGAATGGTTTGCATCTAGATGTGAACCCTTTGTATTTACTGTCATGGAGTCTTCTCTTTACTGTTGACTTAGAGACAGATACACCTACTTCACTGAGAGTGTTCTGGACTTCAGTTGATGTTGTGAACGGGTTCTTCTTCACCAAATAAAGTATGCGGCGATCATCCACCACTGTTGTCATCTGTGGACGCCCAGGCCTTTTAGAGTTCCCAAGCTCACCAGTCAATTCCTTTTTTCTCAGAATGTACCCAACTGTTGATTTTGCTACTCCAAGCATGTCTGCTATCTCTCTGATGGATTTTTTCTTTTTTTTCAGCCTCAGGATGTTCTGCTTCACCTCAATTGAGAGTTCCTTTGACCGCATGTTGTCTGGTCACAGCAACAGCTTCCAAATGCAAAACCACACACCTGGAATCTACCCCTGACCTTTTAACTACTTCATTGATTACAGGTTAACGAGGGAGACGCCTTCAGAGTTAATTGCAGCCCTTAGAGTCCATTGTCCAATTACTTTTGGTCCCTTGAAAAAGAGGAGGCTATGCATTACAGAGCTATAATTCCTAAACCCTTTCTCCGATTTGGATGTGGAAACTCTCATATTGCAGCTGGGAGCGTGCACTTTCAGCCCATATTATATATATAATTGTATTTCTGAACATGTTTTTGTAAACAGCTAAAATAACAAAACTTGTGTCACTGTCCAAATATTTCTGGCCCTAACTGTACAAGTTATAGAAAAAAAACAAACACTCTGCGTCTCGCTCGATAAAGACTTTGCATTTCTTTAATTAAAGACATTCAGAGACCTTGCATTCTCGGCAAACTAATCACAGTGGTTATATATATTGTATTTACTATTGCACTCCTTCCCGCTCCTTCCCCTTCTTTCCCGCACTTTTCCCTCAGTTGTATTAAAAGTGCATTTGTTTAACACTCTGTGTTCCGTGCAGTCCTTGCGTATCCCGTCACCTGAGGGCTATTACACCGTGCTTACCCCGATGAGCGGAAGTCGTTGTAGCTGCAAGCCGAACCCCATTATACCCTAGTGGTTGAACATAGGTGGCTGAATCACTAGGTCAATCCTCACATAGTGGTGTCACCTCTTCCTCCATCATACTTGGTTGTAAATAATAGTCTGATTGGGTGCCGGCTCATTCATCATTTGACCAGTAGGGCAAGTGTCTTGCAGATGCCCAGGCTGCCCACATTGATAACATCTATGATGTAACTCACTCCTTTCAATTTGCATTCTGGGGCTGGGGATAAGGGAACCTGGAGGCTGGCGCCCACCTACAGGTTCTGGAGGTGGTTGTTGGGTTTGAGGACAACTCCTCCACTGGATAGCTGGTCATGTGGCCTGCAGATCCCCAGAATGCCGACAGCCATAACACCTGCTCTCTGCTACTTTCTCTCCTTATCGTATCCCAGAATATGCGTAAGGAGCAACTGGAGGTACATTCACATGGGTATCATCATGAAGTGGTGGCTTAGGGGAATGGTGAACAATGGTAACAGAAGGACAAGGGACCACTGGTGGTGGGAAACTGGTAGGCCTCTCTCTATCCTCCAGCAGATACCTCTACTGAGGCCTGATGGTGAGAACCTTATCAGCTAAAGTGGAAGCTTGTTCCACTGGCGATGGTTTCCTCTTACGCACCTATTCCCAGATCTCAGCAGAGCACTTTGCATAGAATTGTTGTTTTAGAATGACCTGGAGGAAGGTGTCTGAAGTTAACGCCCTTTCTCCCTCCAGCCACAAATGACATACTTGCTTAATCCTATGAGCATAAATTTTAAGAGACTTCCCCATTACAGGCAAAAGTTTGGAACAGAGTCCTGTAAGTGTTTGAAATTACCACATAATGTTCCAGGATGGTCTCTTTAATGCCCTCATACTCACAGTTCTACAGCTCTATATGCTTCCGCAGCTCCATCCTAAAGAGTCCCACCAGATGTCTGACCTGCTCCTTTTCTGAGACTTCCATTAACTGACATTGATGTTCGAAATCCTGGAAGAATCCCTCAATGTCGCCTGCAGCCTCATTAAACAGCTTAAAGTCCTTGTGGGACACTGGGGGATTCCCTTATGGTGGGTGCTGTGGTCACAGTCTGCAGCTTCTAGCTGCTTCCTACATGCGCTTCTCCAGAGCTCTATGAATGACCTCCCTTTTATCGTCTATGGTGGCCTCACCCTTAAGTAATGCCATTTCCTCCTCATACCACACAACCCTCTGACTTTTTCAGGTATTTACATTCTTCTCCCGTCTTTCCTCCCTTTGCTGTGGGAATCCTTCAATGCCATCTTGAAAGCGAGCTCCTTCCAAAGACTCAATTAGTTGATCCTTGGACAGTCCTTTGAAGTAAATCCCTAATTCATAGGCCTTTGTTTGTAGGCTCCCCACAGTCCAGTTCTTGTATCCCGAGGTTCTAGTTTGAGATGTTGATGGGCCACTGTCCTCCATTCCCTCTGCTCTGATCCCACTGCAGCCAACCAGTTTGTGACGGGGTGTGGGACAGAGCAGGATGGGTTATCCAGCCAATGAACAATCCAAAGAGCTTTATTGGGGCAGAGAGCATATAATATCAAGTATGAATATTATTCCCTAGAGTCCACAATGAGACCACAACAAATGGAACAGATCCGTGGATGCCACCCAGTAATCCGACTCCAGGGAAAATATAGCAATAGTCTCTAGATGTGTTTTTGTGTCCTCCTGTGTGTGGGTTGTGTCTGTGTGCGTCTCTGTGTGTCTCCATGTGTGTGGGTTGTGTCTATCTCTGTGTGTGGCTTGTGTCTCTGTGTGTGTGTCTCCCTGTATGTGAGTTGTCTATCTGTGGGTATCTCCATGTGTGTGGTGTGGGTTGTCTCTGTGTGTTTCCCTGTGTGTGGGTTGTGTGTGTGGATTGTCTCTGTGTATGTCTTGGTTGTCTCTGTGTGTGTGTCTCCCTGTGTGTGGGTTGTCTCTGTGTGTTGTGTGGGTGTTGTATTTCTGTGTGTGTCTCCCTGTTTGTGGGTTGTGTCTGTGTGTCTCCTTATGTGTGTGCTGTGTTTGTGTCTCCCTGTGTGTGGGTTGGGTATGTGTGTGTCGGTGTGTGTCTCCCTGTGTGTACGTTGTGTGTGTGTTACACTGTGTGTGGATTGTCTGTGTGTGTGTCTCCCTGTGTGTGGGTTGCATCTCTGTGTGGTGTGTCTCCTTGTCTGTGGGTTGTGTGTGTGTGTCTTCCTGTGTGTAGGTTGTCTGTGTATGTGTGTCCCTGTGTGTGGGTTGTCTCTGTGTGTCTCCCCGTGTGTGGGTTGTTGGTGTGTCTCCCTGTGTGTGGGTTGTGTCTGTGTGTCTCCGTGTGTGGGTTGTGTCTGTGACTCCCTGTGTGTGGGTTGTGTCTGTGTGTTTTGTCTGTATGTGACTCTGTCTGTGTGATTTTTGTTTGTACTTGTGGGTTGTCTCTGAGTGTGTCTCCTTGTGTGTGGGTTGTGTCTCCCTGTGTGTGTGTGCACATATCCCTGTGTGTGGATTGTCTCTGTGTATGTCTTGGTTGTCTCTGTGTGTGTGTCTCCCTGTGTGTGGGTTGTCTCTGTGTGTTGTGTGTGTCTCGTGTGTGTGTTGTATTTCTGTGTGTCTCCCTGTGTGTGTGTTGTGTCTGTGTGTCTCCTTATGTGTGTGCTGTGTTTGTGTCTCCCTGTGTGTGGGTTGGGTATGTGTGTGTCAGTGTGTGTCTCCCTGTGTGTAGGTTGTGTGTGTGTTACACTGTGTGTGGATTGTCTGTGTGTGTGTCTCCCTGTGTGTGGGTTGCATCTCTGTGTGGTGTGTCTCCTTGTCTGTGGGTTGTCTGTGTGTGTCTTCCTGTGTGTAGGTTGTCAGTGTATGTGTGTCACTGTGTGTGGGTTGTCTCTGTGTGTCTCCCCATCTGTGGGTTGTTGGTGTGTCTCCCTGTGTGTGGGTTGTGTGTGTGTGGTCTTCCTGTGTGTAGGTTGTCTGTGTATGTGTGTCCCTGTGTGTGGGTTGTCTCTGTGTGTCTCCCCGTGTGTGGGTTGTTGGTGTGTCTCCCTGTCTGTGGGTTGTGTCTGTGTGTCTCACTGTATGTGGGTTGTGTCTGTGACTCCCTGTGTGTGGGTTGTGTCTGTGTGTTTTGTCTGTATGTGACTCTGTCTGTGTGATTTGTGTTTGTACTTGTGGGTTGTCTCTGAGTGTGTCTCCTTGTGTGTGGGTTGTGTCTCCCTGTGTGTGTGTGCACGTATCCCTGTATGTGGATTGTCTCTGTGTATGTCTTGGTTGTCTCTGTGTCTCCCTGTGTGTGGGTTGTCTCTGTGTGTTGTGTGTGTCTCGTGTGTGTGTTGTATTTCTGTGTGTGTCTCCCTGTGTGTGGGTTGTGTCTGTGTGTCTCCTTATGTGTGTGCTGTGTTTGTGTCTCCCTGTGTGTGGGTTGGGTATGTGTGTGTCGGTGTGTGTCTCCCTGTGTGTAGGTTGTGTGTGTGTTACACTGTGTGTGGATTGTCTGTGTGTGTGTCTCCCTGTGTGTGGGTTGCATCTCTGTGTGGTGTGTCTCCTTGTCTGCGGGTTGTCTGTGTGTGTCTTCCTGTGTGTAGGTTGTCAGTGTATGTGTGTCACTGTGTGTGGGTTGTCTCTGTGTGTCTCCCCATCTGTGGGTTGTTGGTGTGTCTCCCTGTGTGTGGGTTGTGTGTGTGTCTTCCTGTGTGTAGGTTGTCTGTGTATGTGTGTCCCTGTGTGTGGGTTGTCTCTGTGTGTCTCCCCGTGTGTGGGTTGTTGGTGTGTCTCCGTCTGTGGGTTGTGTCTGTGTGTCTCCCTGTGTGTGGGTTGTGTCTGTGACTCCCTGTGTGTGGGTTGTGTCTGTGTGTTTTGTCTGTATGTGACTCTGTCTGTGTGATTTGTGTTTGTACTTGTGGGTTGTCTCTGAGTGTGTCTCCTTGTGTGTGGTTGTGTCTCCCTGTGTGTGTGTGCACGTATCCCTGTGTGTGGATTGTCTCTGTGTATGTCTTGGTTGTCTCTGTGTGTGTGTCTCCCTGTGTGTGGGTTGTCTCTGTGTGTTGTGTGTGTCTCGTGTGTGTGTTGTATTTCTGTGTGTGTCTCCCTGTGTGTGGGTTGTGTCTGTGTGTCTCCTTATGTGTGTGCTGTTTGTGTCTCCCTGTGTGTGGGTTGGGTATGTGTGTGTCGGTGTGTGTCTCCCTGTGTGTAGGTTGTGTGTGTGTTACACTGTGTGTGGATTGTCTGTGTGTGTGTCTCCCTGTGTGTGGGTTGCATCTCTGTGTGGTGTGTCTCCTTGTCTGTGGGTTGTCTGTGTGTCTTCCTGTGTGTAGGTTGTCAGTGTATGTGTGTCACTGTGTGTGGGTTGTCTCTGTGTGTCTCCCCGTCTGTGGGTTGTTGGTGTGTCTCCCTGTCTGTGGGTTGTGTCTGTGTGTCTCCCTGTGTGTGGGTTGTGTCTGTGACTCCCTGTGTGTGGGTTGTGTCTGTGTGTTTTGTCTGTATGTGACTCTGTCTGTGTGGTTTGTGTTTGTACTTGTGGGTTGTCTCTGAGTGTGTCTCCTTGTGTGTGGGTTGTGTCTCCCTGTGTGTGTGTGTGTGTGCATGTCTCCCTGTCTGTGGGTTGTGTATGTGGGTTGTGTCTGTGTGTGTCTCCCTGTGTATGGGTTGTCTGTCTGTGTGTCTCCCTGTGTGTGGGTTGTGTCTCTGCATTGTCTGTGTGTGTATCCCTGTGTGTTGGTTGTCTCTGTGGGTGTCTCACTGTGTGTTGGATCCCTGTATGTGCATCGTGTTTGTGTGTGTGGGTGTGTGTGTGTTGTGTCTGTCTCCCTGTGTGTGGGTTGTGTCTGTGTGTTGTGTTTGTCTGTGTGTGTGTGTGGCTTGTATGTGTGTGTGTCTCCCTGTGTATGGGTTGCGTCTCTTTGTGGGTTGTCTCCCTGTGTGTGTGTTGTGTCTGTGTGCATGTGTGTGCATGTCCCTGTGTGTGGGTTGTGTCTCCCCCTGTGTGGGTTGAGTCTGTGTGGGTTGTTTATCCTTGTGTGCGGGTTGTCTCTGTTTAGGTACCGTCACACAGGGAGATATCGCCGGCGATGTTGCCGGCAACTGAGGGGCGTGGCCAGGTTGCGGCGACATCGCCGGAGAGTTGCCTCGTGTGACAGGGCGATAATCAGGCGAAAAATCGCCCGAGTAACATCGCCAGGTTTCCCAACAATGTTGGGAAACCTGGCGATGTTGGTCAGGCGATCATGCCTGATCGCCCTGTGTAAAGCTGCAACCTGCAATGTTGCGGGCGATTCCGCCTATCTACAACATTGCGGGTTACCGCTCGCTGGACAACCCAGCGAGCGACAGCCGCGGCAACTAGCCGGCGACATCGCCGGTAAGTTGCTCCGTCTGACATCTCCCCGGCGATGTTGCCAGGGATGCGCGCTCCCGCGATCCCCGGCAACATCGCCGGCGATATCTCCCTGTGTGACGGTACCTTTTGTGTGTTTAGATATCTTTTGAGTACACTGAAGTGTGTTCAACATAAAGGAAAATCCGGCACCACAGGCTTCTCCATGCATTTAAATTTTTTTTTTTTTCTTCATAAGCTACATATGAATATGGGTATGCAGACCCTCCGCCTAATGCGTTTTGAGCATCACTGCGCTCTTATTCATAGAATTTAAATGCACGGAGAAGCCTGTGGTGCCGGATCTTCCTTTTTGTTGATTTCGTTCAGGTGGTGCCGGCTGCCTGGTCCAGGCACACATTCTAGGAGCAACATGCTGGATTGAAGCACTATTCCCTTCCCTGCTCCTTTACTTACACTGAAGTGTGTTTACAGTTGTGGCCAAAAGTATTGATACCCCTGCAATTCTGTCAGATAATACTCAGTTTCTTACTGAAAATGATTGCAATCACAAATTCTTTGGTATTATTATCTTCATTTAATTTCTCTTCAATGATAAAACACAAAAGAGAATGAAACAAAAAGCAAAACATTGATCATTTCACACAAAACTCCAAAAATGGGCCAGACAAAAGTATTGGCACCCTCAGCCTAATACTTGGTTGCACAACCTTTAGCCAAAATAACTGTGATCAACCGCTTCCGGTAACCATCAATGAGTTTCTTACAATGCTCTGCTGGAATTTTAGACCATTCTTCTTTGGCAAACTGTTCCAGGTCCCTGACATTTGAAGGGAGCCTTCTCCAAACTGCCATTTTTAGATCTCTCCACAGGTGTTCTATGGGATTCAGGTCTGGACTCATTGCTGGCCACCTTAGATGTCTCCAGTGCTACCTCTCAAACCATTTTCTAGTGCTTTTCGAAGTGTGTTTTGGGTCATTGTCCTGCTGGAAGACCTATGACCTTTGAGGGAGATCCAGCTTTCTCACACTGGGCCCTACGTTATGCTGCAAAATTTGTTGGTAGTCTTCAGACTTCATAATGCCATGCACACGGTCAAGCAGTCCAGTGCCAGAGGCAGCAAAGCAACCCCAAAACATCAGGGAACCTCCACCATGTTTGACTGTAGGGACTGTGTTCTTTTCTTTGAATGCCTCTTTTTTTCTCCTGTAAACTCTATGTTGATGCAATTGCCCAAAAAGCTCTACTTTTGTCTCATCTGACCAGAGAACATTCTTCCAAAATGTTTTAGGCTTTCTCAGGTAGGTTTTGGCAAACTCCAGCCTGGCTTTTTTATGTCTCGGGGTAAGAAGTGGGGTCTTCCTGGGTCTCCTACCATACAGTCCCTTTTCATTCAGACGCCGACGGATAGTTCGGGTTGACACTGTTGTACCCTCGGACTGCAGGGCAGCTTGAACTTGTTTGGATGTTAGTCGAGGTTTTTTTTCCACCATCCGCACAATCTTGCGTTGAAATCTCTCAATTTTTCTTTTCCGTCCACATCAAGGGAGGTTAGCCACAGTGCCATGGGCTTTAAACTTCTTGATTACACTGCGCAAGGTAGACAGAGGAACATTCAGGTCTTTGCAGAGGGACTTGTACAAAAACTACTAGAAAAAAGCAGCATCAAAAACTCACCATGTATGCCAAAAGCAGAATCAAAATGCACTCTCAGGATGCAGTCAGAGCCCAATTGTAAAGCAAGCCCAGCTGCAGGCTAATAAACCACCTCGACCAGCTATGTGTGGGAGGTGATCTGCCATACATACACTGGGCCCGCTTAGAGCACCATTCACACAGATACAGTTGATGCAGAGTGTCTGAAAGCGACCCATCCTGCGCCACTGCTTGAGCGATGGGTTGCACAGTACGATACCTCTACTAGATGAATGGCGCCCCTAAGGGCCCAACTGCACCCTGGATAGATAAAAAGTGCAAAATGTCTCTTATATGATGAATAATAAACTTTTACAAATGGGATTTTGGTTCATGCATTGGCAGAGGGACTTGTAGGCTTGAGATTGCTCATGCTTCCTCACTATTTGGTTTCTCATGTCCTCAGACAGTTCTTTGGTCTTCTTTCTTTTCTCCATGCTCAATGTGGTACACACAAGGACACAGGACGGAGGTTGAGTCAACTTTAATCCATGTCAACTGGCTGCAAGTGTGATTTAGTTTTTGCCAACACGTTAGGTGCCACAGGTAAATTACAGGTGCTGTTACACAAATTAGAGAAGCATCACATGATTTTTCTAACAGTGGCAATACTTTTGTCCACCCCCTTTTTTATGTTTGGTTGGAACTATATCCAATTTGGCTTTAGGACAATTATTTTTGAGTATTTTTCATTGAAGAGAAATTAAATGAAGATAATAATACCAAAGAATTTGTGATTGCAATCATTTTCAGGAAGAAACTGAGTATTATCTGACAGAATTGCAGGGGTGTCAATACTTTTGGCCACAACTGTATATACACTTGTCAAGCATGCATGTGCTGTGTATATGATATGTACCTGCTGTTCATGTTACATAGCGTGTGTATTAAAGGGAACCAACCACCCCAAATGACCCCCCCGGACTGTTAATATGTGTCACTCACTCTGCCGGGTGATCATGTTACATTCCAGGCTCAGCTGCACAGCCAGGAAGTCACAGAGCGTGTGCTCGTGACCCTGGCTGTAGCTGATGACGTGTGCACGGCCATGAGACTCTGTGCACCAGCCTGTGACGAGGCTGAAAGGGCAGGGCTTTACTGAAGGGAGGGGGGAGAGGAGGCTGACGGGCAGATGCACTCGGCATCAGGACAAGCTAGGTAACGCCCAGTCGGCAAGATTTTTTAAACTTTATAAAGCTATATCTTAGCTTCTACTAAACAGTTTTTTTTAGCAAAAACGATTGCCCCAAATGTGTGTGCTGGGTGTAGGGACACATATTAACAGTCCGGGGGGGTCATTTGGGGTGGTTGGTTCCCTTTAAGGACATGTATGATGTGTGTATCTGTATGATGGGGATGTAATGAGCAGGTGTTGTCCAATATATGTGTGCTGTAGACATGTATATAATGTAATTCAACGCCTTCAGTTCCTTTGACGTACATATACATCAAAGGTTGTATGCCTTTGATACAGGCTCACACGCATGAGACCCGCACACGATGGCTGATTTAATCTCTGACAGCAGCCTTTAACATGTGTCACTGGGAAACAAGACATTCCACCCACCCAGAGATGCACCCGTGACCTGATTTCTGGATGCCGATGGGTTGTCATGATACATAGGGGGTCAGCTAATGACCTCTGTGTCTCTCATTACAATCCTTCCCATGATTTTAGCTATACATAGTAGTGCCGTAGCACTGCTATGTGTAGCACAAGCAATTGGACAAGTACCAGTTCAAGTCCCGTAAGTGACTAATAAATGCAGTAAAAAGTGAGAAAAAAAGTTTTGAAAAAGATTAAAAAAAAACACAAAAGTTCATTTAAAAATAAAACAAATAAAAATATACATATTTGGTATCACAATGTTAATTAAAATCCAATATATCAAAATATAAATTAAAGTATTCTTATTGGTAAACAGTGCAACAAACCCTTTTGCAGTTCGCCTTAGGCAGCAGAGAGGCAAGGTTAATCCCGACTATTATACAGTATATACACATATTCAACTTTATGTAAATTGGTGATTTGCCCACTGTGATGCCATTTCTGATGCCCAGAAGCCATTTGGGCCAGGCTGGAGTGACATGAATTTGATGTGGGGCATCACTAGGTATGTAATTGTATTGTGAGATCAGGGTACAGTCATGTAACCTCTTCAGTAACATACCTCAGTGCCCACTTTGATGCCCAGAAGCCATTTGGGCCAGGCTGGAGTGACATGAATTTGATGTGGGGCATCACTAGGTATGTAACTGTGGTGTGAGATCAGGGTACAGTCATGTAACCCCTTCAGTAACATACCTCAGTGCCCACTTTGATGCCCAGAAGCCATTTGGGCCAGGCTGAAGTAACATGACTTTGATGTGGGGCATCACTAGGTATGTAATTGTACTGGGAGATCAGGGTACAGTCATTGCCCACTTTGATGCCCATTTTTGTGCCAGTTGTATCATTGTTGTAGGTATATTTAGTGTATTAACAGCAGGGCACATGGCTGCATGGTAATTTATTGTTGTGATTCTTTATTTTCGTTGAGAAATCTGTAAAAAACAGTAATAAATAATAGCTGATAAGAAACCAACCTCAGCATTGTACATAGTGTACACACACAGGACACACACTTCAGGTCACAAACACAGGACACACACTTCAGGTCACACACACAGGACACACACTTCAGGTCACACACACAGGACACACACTTCAGGACACACACACAGGACACACACTTCAGGTCACACACTTCAGGACACACACACAAGACACACACTTCAGGTCACAAACACAGGACACACACACAGGACACACACTTCAGGACACACACTTCAGGACACACACTTCAGGTCACACACTTCAGGTCACACACTTCAGGTCACAAACACAGGACACACACTTCAGGTCACACACACAGGACACACACACAGGACACACACTAGGTCACACACACAGGACACACACTTCAGGACACACACACAGGACACACACTTCAGGTCACAAACACAGGACACACACACAGGACACACACTTCAGGTCACACACAGGACACACACTTCAGGTCACACACTTCAGGTCACACACACAGAACACACACACACAGGACACACACACAGGACACACACACAGGTCACACACACAGGACACACACAGGACACACACAGGACACACACTTCAGGTCACACACACAGGACACACACTTCAGGTCACACACTTCAGGTCACACACACAGGTCACACACACAGGACACACACACAGGACACACACACAGGACACACACTTCAGGTCACACACTTCAGGACACACACACAGGACACACACTTCAGGTCACACACTTCAGGACACACACACAGGACACACACTTCAGGTCACACACTTCAGGACACACACACATTACACACACTTCAGGACACACAGACAGGACACACACTTCAGGTCACAAACACAGGACACACACTTCAGGTCACACACTTCAGGACACACACTTCAGGTCACACACACAGGACACACACTTCAGGTCACACACACACACTTCAGGACACACACTTCAGGTCACACACTTCAGGTCACACACTTCAGGACACACACTTCAGGACACACACTTCAGGACACACACTTCAGGACACACACTTCAGGACACACACTTCAGGTCACACACTTCAGGTCACACACACACAGGACACACACACAGGACCACACACTTCCAGGTCACACACTTCAGGACACACACACAGGACACACACTTCAGGCACACACACACAGGACACACACTTCAGGTCACACACTTCAGGTACACACACTTCAGGTCACACACTTCAGGTCACACACTTCAGGTCACACACACACAGGACACACACACAGGACACACACTTCAGGTCACACACTTCAGGACACACACTTCAGGACACACACTTCAGGACACACACACAGGACACACACTTCAGGTCACACACTTCAGGTCACACACACACAGGACACACACTTCAGGACACACACTTCAGGTCACACACTTCAGGTCACACACTTCAGGTCACACACACACAGGACACACACACAGGACACACACTTCAGGTCACACACTTCAGGACACACACTTCAGGACACACACACAGGACACACACTTCAGGTCACACACACACAGGACACACACTTCAGGTCACACACTTCAGGTCACACACACACAGGACACACACTTCAGGACACACACTTCAGGTCACACACACACAGGACACACACTTCAGGACACACACTTCAGGTCACACACACAGGACACACACTTCAGGTCACACACACAGGACACACACTTCAGGTCACACACTTCAGGACACACACTTCAGGACACACACTTCAGGTCACACACTTCAGGTCACACACACAGGACACACACTTCAGGACACACACTTCAGGTCACACACACAGGACACACACTTCACGTCACGTGGCCAGCATGCCTCACTCGCTGACGACGCCGCAGACATTACGTCCAATCAGTACGGGAGCCGATTGGTGAAGACCGGAAGTGCGTGCGCCGAGCCCCGCCCACCGCCATAAGGAAGCAGGTGACCCGCTGCTTGTCTCTATTGGTCGCCGTTTGGTGAGGAGAAGAGACGCCGGTGGTCAGTGTGAGGCCGGTGGAAGCTGCAACATGAAGGAGCCCGGGCTGTTCGTCACTGCTGTGCTGCTCGTCCTGTGCGGCAGAGGGGCCGAGTGCTCAGGTGAACGGCTTCACTTAGAGGGCAATGGGGTTACGGCGTATTGCTGAGTAGTATCGGCGCCATTACTGGCTTGCTGGAATGGCCGAGTCCTGGGGTAGAGGGGAAGGTCATGAGGCAGTGACCACAATGGCGGCACTAATAATGGGACAACCACCATTAGTGAAGACCGTATTAGGTCTTGTTTGGTTAGCGGAGGCTCTCCCCACCCATGCTTGCTGTCATTGAATAGAAGACTTGCTTCCCTGTGGATGGGCAGGCCTGACATGTACTGGGCACCTTTGTCTTCTTCCTCCTTCAGCCTGGCATATACTGGGCGCCATCAGCCTGGTGACTGGGCAGTGGGCACACTGGCTTTCATTCTCTGGATGTGACCGATCTTTTCTGATCTGTTTTATATAGGAATGAAGTGTTAGGCAGCAATGATTTAGGCTGCCTATTTCCTCCAGTCAGACCCCTGGGTCATCTCTAGGGATAGTTTGCCTCTTTGGGAGCTGCTCGTCCACCTTTACAGTCCATTATTGGCTGTTGGGCAATCCTGTTCCTTCATGTTTGATACAGCAGCCTGTCATTTTCCTCTTGAGTGACAGGTCCGCACCTACTATTCTAATAGGAACACACAAGTTCTTCCATTCTTCATGTCACGTCTCTTCTCTTAAATGTACTTCTTGACTACAGAGGTTCCAAACTGATGCTGATTATTAGAGGCTGTAGTGTCTGTACAGGGTACTATAACAGCACCATTTATTGAATGGACCACAAGTGACCAGACTTGTTACTGTGCAAGGAACAACCTTCAGAAATTGGACCGACTGCCACTTCGTTATCAGGGTAGGTGAGGGCTTGTGCCGGACTTCACTGAAATGCCCACTGATCATGGTGTCCTAACTACCGTGTTTCCCCGAAAGTAAGACCCACCCCCATCCCGAAAGTAAGACAGGGTAGGGGGAATGGGGGGGGGGTCTGTAAGGCCCCCCCCTGAAAGTAAGGCCACCTAGGGAGGGGGGGGGGGGGGCGCTGGGGAATATAAGGCCTCCCTTATTACTGTTCCTTTGTGCCACCGCTGTCCCCCGGTGTGTCCAGCCTGACGTCACTGCTGTCCTCCGGTATAGATCGCGGCAGTTGCTGTGAAAAAAATGCAACTGCCACGATTACCGCATAACACGGCCGCACTTGGGGTTCGCTTGCGGCAAGCCCCATACAATGTCTATGGGGCTTGCGGCAAGTGCGGCCGCGAAAAAAACGCGGCATACTGCGTTTCTTTTTCGCGGCCGAACCTGCCGCAAGTGCTGAAACTGCACCTGCCGCAAGCCCCATAGACATTGTATGGGGCTTGCCGCAAGTGAACCACAAGTGTGGCCGTTATGCGGGTGTCGTGGGCTGGAGACCACCCCACGGTGCGGGTGTCGTGGGCTGGAGGCCACCCCACGGTGCGGGTGTCGTGGGCTGGGGGCCACCCCACGGTGCGGGTGTCGTGGGCTGGGGGCCACCCCACGGTGCGGGTGTCGTGGGCTGGGGGCCACCCCACGGTGCGGGTGTCGTGGGCTGGGGGCCACCCCACGGTGCGGGTGTCGTGGGCTGGGGGCCACCCCACGGTGCGGGTGTCGTGGGCTGGGGGCCACCCCACGGTGCGGGTGTCGTGGGCTGGGGGCCACCCCACGGTGCGGGTGTCGTTTGTTGGGGTCACACGGATCAGTCATACCAGTACTTGGTAATGGTTTTGTGTATACAAACCACTAGCGCAGTATACTGAAATGTTCTCACTGCGGAGGGTCGTCTGCTGTATAAATCACTAATCCAGTGTGAGGAGTTATATATTTTAGTAATGAAATGTCCTTAACATGTGAAACCTTTTCTACTCAACTTTAATGGAATAATCTCCTTAAGTGCGTGTTCTGGATTTCTATAGCAGTCAATCTAATTACTTGTGAGTTTCTCATGAAATGAATTTTTGAATACAGTAAGCCTATTGGCCTGTTAATAATCCTCTTTAAAATGTTTGGCTGCTGTAAGACATGGCATGTGATTCCCTTTGGCAGTCTCCTCAATAAACTGCATTCTTCAACCTTGCAGCACCATTTATTCACCCTGCTGCTAATTGTATGTGCATGCTCCAGACAGTATCTTGTTGGTACACTGACCCTTTGTTTTAGGCTGAAATGCCTGTGTTGCCTCTACTGTAACTGTTTATGGGGCATGCAACTGACCCTTCTAGGTTTTTGGGAAGATGTGACATCAGTGGTGCTGCACAGCCATAATGAACTGAATGTCATGGTGGGTTTACACGTCCCGATATTGGGACCAACGACGCGGGAGCGCGCTTTTTGAGTGCGCATTTCCCGCTATCGCATCGCCGTTTTACACAGCCCGATATCGGGATACAACGTCCCGACGATGTGTACGCCCCCCAACCCAGGAACGACCATTTAACATGGGAGTGAATGGTTGATGTGGGCGTACACATCATAGCTGGGCTGTCACACGGGACGATGCGGCTGCAACGGCCATCCGATATCGGGCGGTTGAATAGCACGCTCATTCAACCCCGATATCGTTTTGGCATCGTTCCAGCATCGCGTTGTACGTTCAAACCGTACAACGCGCGAACGATATCGGGTCCAACTCCCGAACCACGTGACTTTTTGTCGGAGTTGGATCGGAGTTGGACGCCGATATCGCGGTGTGTAAACCCACCATTATGGCAGCAATCACTTCTAATTCACTACAAGTCACCTGTGGCTAATGGCGGCCTTGTAGCTTTGAGATCTCTATACAAGGGATTGTCTATGCTCGTGACAGTCACCGTGCACACGATCCGATCCTTCCAAAGGTCTTTTGACTGCCCTGGGCTGTTTCGTAGGTGTTTTATATCTGTATGTTATTTCTTTTGGTTATTTTAGCATATGGAGTGTTGGTTTCTTTCGTCTTGGTTTAGCTCATTGGTATACACTGCAGTTTTCACCACGAGTGTAGGATTTACTTTTTACAGTGTTTTTTACACTTATTGTGAGGTGCCTATCTTTATGTATGGCCATCAGCCATCTAGAATTTGGTTGAGATGGTAAAACATTTAAATAACATGGTTGAAAAAAATTTCCTGAATGCATGATGCTGATGTAGCCTCACCTATGTGAAACAAGGCACCTTGACACATGTTTATTTTAATTTTTACTCCGTGTCTAAAAAAAATTAATACAATTTTGATCTTTTGAATTCAATCTTACAGAGCTGTGGAGTCGGTAAGCCAAACCTCCGAGACTCCTCAATATCCCTCACTCAGGGCCGCCAACTTCACCTTGAGGGTACCTTTACACACGGCTACATTTGTAGCTTGTCACCAGGTAACTTACTGGTTGCAGTGAAATCATGGATACATGGTTCTATCTTGTTGCTGTGTACAAATGGAATCATGTATCCATGATTTCACTGCAACCAGTAAGTTACCTGGTGACAAGCTACAAATGTAGCCGTGTGTAAAGGTACCCTGAGGGTGCTAGGCTTAAGACCCAAATCCAATCATTGCTCCAAGAAATCCAATATTTGCGCAACATTGGGAGAGAAAGGATCAGGCAAGCTGGGACCGCACCAAGAGGAGAATTTCTTCAAAATCTTATTGTAGATGGAATTGGTAACAGGTTTACGGCTATCTTGCAAGGTAGCAATAACCCGATCTGAAAGGCCCTGAGCCTTCAGAACACGGGCTTCAGAAGCCAGGCAACTAATTTGAGATTCTGTGGATCCGGATGGAAGAGCGGACCCTGCGAGAGAAGGCTCGGGTCCGCCCCCAGACACACCGGACTGTCCACTTTGAGGGACATGATCAGATTGTACCAATGAGAATAGTAGGAACGCCTTCGTCCCTGATTTTCCTCAGAGCCCTCTACCAGGAGAGGGAGAGGTGGGAAAGCGTAGGCCAGATGAAAGGGCCACGCGTGGGAGAAGGCGTCCACCCCGACCACATCATCCCTGGGGTTGAGGGAGAAGAATGTTCTGACCTTTTGGTTGAGACTGGAAGCGAATAAATCCACCTCCGGGGCACCCCCAGCATGCCACCAGGCTGCAGAAAACTGCTTGGTCCAGGCTCCACTCCCCCAGATGGAGATCCCTTCGGCTTTAAAAATCCACCTGAGAATTCAACTCTTCCTTCAGATGGACTGCCGATAGAGATTGAAGGGACATCTCGGCCCAGTGAGATATACAACTGGAGATCTTTCAGGTTGCGGTACAGAGTGCGGCCCTGATGGCGAAGATGGGCCCACCGTAGTCACGTTATCAGACTAGGGTCATTCCATGTCAAGTGATCCAAAAATGAATATTTTTTTTCCCTGACGTCCTCAGATTTTTTTTAATTTTTTTTTCTATATGAAGTACTACTTTAGTTAATTACAAAAAAAAAAGTTTTGAATTTTTTTCTTTCAGTTAATTTTTTACAGATTTTTAAAGTTTTAAAAAAGTGCGAATTTTGGCCTGGTATGGCTTTACATTTTCTATCATATCTCGGGCTAGAAATAAGATAGAGAAACAAAATAAACACCAATCTACTCAGAACTGTCCAGGCTTTCACCAGATATGTCACAAGAGGATCTTTGTTAATATTTTTCCCATGTGATCGCAAGTGCAAGACTTTAAAACGCATTTCCGAAAAATCGGCGCGCTTTAAATATTTCAAAAACTGCCCATGTGTCTGCTGTGCTCTTAGCCACATCTGTACCAAATTTCAAGTTGGGATCGCGATGGGATCATATTTTAAAATATTTTAATATTAATAGCGTCAATGGGTCATTCCATATCAAGTGAGTGATCTAAATATGAATTTTTTTTTTTTACCTGACGTCTTTAGATTTTTTTTATTCTTTTTCTTTATGAAGTACTACTTTAGTTAATTACAAATTAAAAGTTTAGAATTTTTTTCTTCATCAGTTAATTTTTTACAGATTTTTAAAGTTTAAAAAAAGTGAGAATTTTGGCCTGGTATGACTTTACATTTTTTTATCTCAGGCTAGAAATAAGATAATGAAGTGGGAGAGGCATCATTTTACTCAGAACGGTAACAGCTTTCATTTGATATGTTACAAGACTATGTTTCTTTATATCAAATTCAAACTATTGACGGGCAATTGTGAAAAAATGACTGATTGTGTTCTTGGTTATATTTGTGCAGAGATTCAACTTGGGACCTGTCAAATTTATATATTTTTTTATTTTATGGTTGTATGAGTTATCACAACTTATTGAATAAAACATTTATATGCAACAAAAAAGAAACACAAAAAACAAATCCCATAAGTGCCAGGATAAATACATCTTAATCATCAGAACACAACGCTCAGCATTTTCAACTTGAATGTGTTGAACAAACCAAAAGAAGAAAGGTGATCATATCCTCAAGTTTGATTAAACAAGATTAACCCCTTCACCCCCGGGCCTATTTTGACCCTAATGACCAGGCCATTTTTGTCAATTCTGACCAGTGTCCCTTTATGAGGTAATATCTCTGGAACGCTTCATTGGATCCGAGTGATTCTGAGATAGTTTTTTCGTGACATATTGGGCTTCATGTTAGTATTAAATTTAGGTCGATAAATTTTGCGATTATTGGTGAAAAAATAAAAAATTTTGCAAAATTTTTGAAAATTTAGCAATTTTCAAATTATGAATTTTTATTCTGCTAAACCAGAGAGGTATGTGCCACAAAATAGTTAATAAATAACATTTCCCACATGTCTACTTTACATCAGCACAATTTTGGGAAAAAAAAAATTTTTGTTCGGACGTTATAAGGGTTCAAAGTTCATCAGCAATTTTTCATTTTTCCAGCAAAATTTACAAAACCAAATGTGATGTGGTCACAAAAAAAAATGAAGTCCCTTTGAGGGTTTACATGACAGAAAACACCCAAAAGTGACACCATTCCAAAAACTGCACCCCTCAAGCTACTTAAAACTACATTCAAGAAGATTATTAACCCTTCAGGTGCTTCACGGGAACTAAAGCAAAGTGGAAGGAAAAAATGGTAATTTTAATTTTTCCAACAAAAATGTTCTTTTAGCCTCAATTCTTTCATTTTCACATGGGCAACAGGATAAAATGGATCCTAAAAATTGTTGGGCAATTTCTCCTGAGTACATCGATATCTCATATGTGGTCATAAACCACTGTTTGGGCACACGGCAGGGCTCAGAAGGGAGGGAGCGCAATTTGACTTTTGGAGCTAATTTTCCGTTCAAAAAGTCAAATGGCGCTCCTTCCCTTCTGAGCCCTGCTGTGTGCCCAAACAGTGGTTTATGACCACATTTGAGGTATCGGTGTACTCAGGAGAAATTGCCCAACAATTTTTAGCATCCATTTTATCCTGTTCCCCATGTGAAAATGAAAAAGTTTAGGCTAAAAGAAAATTTTTGTAGAAAAAAAAAGTACTTTTTCCTTATTACGAATCAATTTGTGAAGCACCTGGGGGTTCAAAGTGCTCACTATGCATCTAGATATGTTCCTTGGGGGGTCTAGTTTCCAAAATGGGGTCACTTGTAGGGGAGCTCCAATGTTTAGGCACACAGGGGCTCTCCATACGCGACATGGTGTCCGCTAACTATTGGAATCATTAGCGGACACCATGTCGTGTATGGAGAGCCCGTGTGCCCAAACATTGGAGCTCCCCCACAAATGACCCCATTTTGGAAACTAGACCCCCCAAGGAATGCATCTAGATGCATAGTGAGCACTTTGATCCCCCAGGTGCTTCACAAATTGATCCGTAAGAAGGAAAAAATACATTTGTTTTCACACAAATTTTCTTTTTTCATTTTTACGGATCAATTTGTGAAGCACCTGGGGGTTCAAAGTGTTCACTATGCATCTAAATACAGCGAAGCCCATTTTTTTTTTTCTAGGACTAATTTTAGAAAAAAAATGGCGTAGGGCTCCGCCATATTTTTGGTCCAGCCAGGTACAACTTGGCAGCTACGGACTGCCAGCAACCCCCAGCTGCCTCATTGTACCTGGCTGGCAACCAAAAATACAGCAAAGCCCATTTTTATTTTTTTTCTAGGACTAATTCTAGAAAAAAAATGGCATGGGGCTCCGCCATATTTTTGGTCCAGCCAGGTACAACTAGGCAGCTGGGGGCTGGAATCCGCAGCATGGAGAGGCCCAAGCGTTCTGGGCCCCCCATGCTGCGAATTGCAGCCCGCAGCCGCCCCAGAAAATGGCGCATTCATTGAAGCGCCATTTTCTGGCGCTGTACCCAGACTCTTCCAGTTGCCCTGGTGCCGGTGGCAAACTGGGTAATAAAGGGCTTAATGCCAGCTTTTTATTGGCAGCTGGCACTAAGCCCGAGATTCATAATATAGGGCCAATGTTAGACCCGCCATTAGGAATCTCTGGTAAATAGTCAGAAAATACACACAGAGAAAAATCTTTTTATTTGAAAAAAAAACACAAACAAAATTCGGACTCCATCTTTATTATAAAGATCCGACGTAGTCCACAACGAAGGTCCCACGACGCTCGATCGCCTATGACGTAGTCCACAACGAAGGTCCCACGACGCACGATCGCCTCCGACGTAGTCCACAACGAAGGTCCCACGACGCTCGATCGCCTCTGGTCAATCCAGAGACTGCAGCAAGGGATGAAGTGTCCTCTTCTTACAGTCTCTGGGGTCAGAGTTATGGTGCACTGTATGACAATGATCTGTCATACAGTGCACCATGACTATGATCCCAGAGACTACAACAAGAGGACACTTGATCCCTTGTTGCACCAATCCATCCACCTATGCACCCATCATCCACGCACGCACACGTCTATGCACACACACATCTATGCACGCACACGTCCACACACATGTCCACACACGCACACGTCTACGCACGCACACGTCTACGCACACATCCATCTATGCACACATCCACGCACGCACACGTCTATGCACACACACATTATGCACGCACACGTCCACACACATGTCCACACACGCACACGTCTACGCACACTCACGTCCACGCACGCTCATGTACGCTCACGTCCACGCATGCACCCCCTATCCATTCACCCACCATCAATTCATTCATTCATACATACATACATACATACATAGATACATACACATACATACATACACACACATACATGGATACATACATACACATAGATACATACACATACATAGATACATACACATACATAGATACATACACATACATAGATACATACACATACATAGATACATACACATACATAGATACATACACATACATAGATACATACACATACATAGATACATACACATACATACATAGATACATACATACACATGCATGCATACATACACATACACATGCATGCATACATACACATACACATGCATGCATACATACACATACACATGCATGCATACATACACATACACATGCATGCATACATACACATACACATGCATACATACATACACATACACATGCATACATACATACGCATGCATACATACATACACATGCATGCATACATACACATACATACTTACCTCCCTCGTTCCACCGATGAGCAGGAGGAGGCCGGGAGAGGAGGCGGGGCCACAGACCGGCGGGCCAGGTGCTGCAGCGGCGGCAGCAGCGGCGGGAGCACCGAAGTGTGCAGCCCGCCACAGGAGGTGAGGGGGTTGCCAGGCACAGGGCCCGGAGGTGGGGGCAGCCTGGGGGGAGCACCAGCGCAGGGGAGCAGGCAGTGTTGCCGGCGGGCACACGCGGGTGCAGCCCGCCGGCAGATACATTATAATAGAGGGGGGCGGGCGGTTGGGGGGGACGGCGGGGGGGCCCTGGACAGTCCTGGAGCTGGAGGGGGGTGAGGAGGGGTGGGCACTTGCCGATCCGCCCCTCCAGATCTGATTGGAGAGCTCCAATCAGATCTGGAGGGGTGAATCCCTGTGATTCCCTCCGATCGGCAGTTTCACTTTTAAACTGCCGATCGGAGGGGTCCTGGGCACGGGGGGGGGGTTAATCCACCCCCTGTGGGGTCATCTACAGGTTGTCACAGAGCAGCAGCATCTGTGACACCTGAGCGACCCCACTCACAGGAGCTGCAGCAGCTCAAATCTGCCAGGACGTTGTGCAATGTCCTGTGTCGGGAACGGGCAGAAACACAGGACGTTGCACAACGTCCTATGTCGGGAAGGGGTTAAAAGAACCAAAAATGTTAACCCCTATTTATACATCTAAATTTGTTTTCTATTCTATCACTAAACATGTGATTTATGAAGTGTTTAATAAGAATAGTACAGTAGTTAAATCATCGTTCTGTAAATTATGAACTAATCAAACAATTAATAGTATGTTTTTAAAGTGGCATTTTATCAATTTGTCCCTTCTAGTGGGTGAAATGTAATCTTGTCCATAAACGCTTACTAGCAATCGCCATTTCCTTGTGTGTCAAAGAGTATGTCCGGCCTGTCACGGTGTTAGGCTCTGCCTGAGTTAATATCTGATTTTTTTCCCTATCGCCACGACAGCACCACCTGAGAGATAGGACCGCCCATCCAGACAGGAAACCTCTGAGATAAAAAAGGCGGGACCTCTCCTGAACCTCAGTTTAGGTTTCCTGTCTTGGAGGTGGGAGACCTCTGACGCTCATGCGGTCCTGGCCTGACCCGGTAGCTGGAAGAAGCTGTCCTTACCTTAGGCAGTGGCTCCGGACTTGGGTGCAGAAGCTCCTCCACGGGGAAACCCCTGCGGTGGTGGAGGGCACGGGGTCTGGAGAGGGCCATCAGCGGCTTGTTCTCGGCCCTTGTCGCCGCCCGGGTGTCCCAGCTGCAAGGTGGGTGGCGGCCCTGCGGTCTGTGCCCCGGGTGAAGAGGATGGTTTACAGGCAGGGCGCAGCGTTCCTGGGTCTGTAATGGGCCTGGGAGCGGTTTTTCCCAGCGGCAGGTTTGAATTTCGCGCCGGGAGCCGCTACTTCCGGTTTCGGGCGTCAGACCGGAAGTGACGTTCCGCGCATGCTCTGTGCGGGCCAAGATGGCGGCGCCCAGCGTTCGGCGGCAGGGAGACGCTGGAGCGGTTCCCGATGGTGAGGGGGTGCCACAGCCCGTCGGGCCCCTCTTAGGTGGCGGATTTAATGTTCAGTGGTCTGCCTTCCACGCAGACGGATTTTCCCTTAAATCTGGGGCCCAGGCAAGAATGTTAGCTCCTGGACTCAGCCTGTTCGGAAGGGCTCTCTTTCCTTTTGGGCTACTGGCGTAACTCCTGGGAATCTACTACTGGCATTTTTTTGGTCCCTCGTATCTTGCAGCAGTTGGTGGCTCAAGTGAGGGACGGGTCTCCTACGGCGGAGACCTTGTCTTCCTACCTTTGCCTCTTGCTGCGGCAGCTTGCTGGCAGCTTCCTCGTGGAATTGGTGGCAAAGGCTCCGTCTTTCTTTAATGCTCATCATGCCTTATGGTGGGGGCCTGGCCCGGTGTTGCCCACTCTGGGGTTCTTTCTCTGGTGCGGGTGCTTTTCCGGTTGGTACGTCACTGGCTGATATCTTGGCCCGGGCTTGTGCCACGGTGGATGCTTTTCCCTCCGGGGTTCCGGCTCCCGCCTTCCAGGGCCGTCCCCCTTCATGACCCTCGGTTTGCTAAACGGAGGTCCCCTGTTCGGACCCAAAGTTCTTGGGCCACCGGGGGGAGCATGTAGTCGGGTTCTTTGGTTCGGGGGTTCCTCCTTTGGCGAGAAGTTCCAGTATCTGTGACGGCTCGCTCCGGGACGAAGGACGGCTTGACCCTTTCTCCCGGCCGGCTCCGGGGTGGGGCTTGCGAGGGAGCTCTCGCTCTTCTCAGTGTCAGGTTGACACTGGGGTTCGCTTCGGCTCCTGGGGGCCCTGGTGATTGCGTCTGTCCGCTGTTCAGGAAAAGGCGCTTTTCTGATAGGAGGGGTACGGGCCCTTGTGCGACTAGGGGGGTTTCCCCGGTTCCTCCAGCCGCCTGCGGCAGGGGGTTCTGTTTCTCGTGCCACAGCCCGTCGGTTCATTCCAGACTTTTATACCCCTGATTCCCCGGAACAGCTTTCTGGTGCAGAGTTCGTTCCTGAGGGGGACTTGGTAGTCAACAATCGGGGTTGGTTTCCAAATTTTCAGGGTGGGGCTGGATCTGCCGGATGCATAACACAATGTTCCGGTTCCCGTCACCACCGGCAGTTCTGATGTTCGCCCGGTTTGGGGGGCTTCCTCTGCCTTGCTGTACCAGGCTCTCCCCTTCGGCCTGGCGATGGTTCCTCGGCTTTTCACGAGCGCTGCTGGCAGTAGTGTGGCCATTTCCGACGTCCGCGGGGTTTAATTATTCCATATCTGGACGTTTGCTGCTTGTGGGGGACTCCTGGGGTTTGTGCCCGTCTGCAACTGGTTTAGTCTTCCCTGGGTCAGCTGGGTTGGATTGTTGTTCTTGGAAGGTCCAGGCTGTTCCCCGCCACGCGTCGGCTGATTCTGGGGTTATTCTGGGTTCCCAGTCCCTGCTTTGCCTCCTTCCGGCCGTCGGGGGTCGTGGCGTGACGGAACGCAGTCCAGAGACCCCGCAGGGGCATAATGTCGGAAAGCTCCCCGCTGACCTCGAGGCCATTGCGTCTTCGGTCATCCCTTTCTGCAGTACAGGGGCTCTCCTTGGTTGGTTTCTGGAGGGCTGTGTCCCTCTTGGGCTCCCTCTCGTCCTGTATCCCCGCTGTTCCTTGGGCACTGTTGCACTCTCGAGCCCTTCTGTGGATGGTTCCCCAGCGTCAGCTCGGGGTTGGGGGTGGACTTGGACGCATGGATTGTTCTGTCCCCTCCGCCTTTAGATTCTCTGGGGGGGGCTGCTCCCTGGGCGCCTCTCCAGGGGCGTCCCGTGGGGTGGTCCGGTCTCCGATGCTTACCACAGAGCCGGTTCTTGGAGATGGTGGCCCTCCTTCGGGACCTGCTCGGGGGGGGCCTGAGACTCCTCGCCTCTCCAGGCTGTCCTCCCTTATGCGGGAGTTCCTGGCTGTTTGATGGGCGGTTCTGCGTTCCTTACTTCCCTTCGGAGGCACCATCTTAGTGTCCTCTCCGGCTACAGTGTGTTGGTTTCCTGGCACCGTCCGGGGACACCTGGTCTCAGGCCCTCATGGGAGTTGCGCGGGGCGTTGTCAGCTGTTGGAACGCCTGTCTGATTCCCTCTCTGCCCTTCGCATGCGGGGGGTGGCGATTTCCTGGACGGATTTTCTCTGCAGGGTGCAGCTCCAATGGGAGCAGTGGGCCCTGGATTTGAGTGGTTTTTTTTTTTTTTTATTTATTTTTCGCTCCGATTGTGGCCATGTTGGGCCTTCTGGAGATGGTTTCTTTGCCACTCGACGACACGGTCTGGTGTGTGGATTCTGTTCTCTGTTTCCCGGAGTCCGGCCTAGGCTGGGGACGCGCTACTGTTCCCCTGGTCCTTGGGCTTTGTGTCCTTTCCCTCCCTTGGATAGGTTCCTGCAGTGCTTCGGAAGGTCAGGAAGGACGGGGCGCGGGTCGTCGTGAGGGCGCCCTTCTGTCCCCGGGGAGCTTGGTTCTTTTGGCTCAGTCGCCTGTCCAGCCAGGCTCCCTGGACTCTCCCCCCTATTCCAGTCTCTCCTGCGGGGGCCGGTCCCCCTTCCGCTGGTCTCCGGCTGCCGGCGTGGGACTTGCCCAGGCGGCTCCGGTCGCGGGGGGGATTCTCTGGTGGCCTTGTTCTTGTGCTGTGGTCCGATCGGACGCCGGTTGCTGCCGTTTTTTTCTGGTGCCGGGTGGTTTCCCTTATCTGTCTTCTTCGGGGACGAGTCCCGACGGTGGGCTCCTGTGCCGGCAATGTTCGACTTCCTCCAGCAGGTGGTGGATTGGTCTTTGTCGATTCCCTGGAGCTCTGGTTTTCGGCTTTGGGGGCCTGTGCCTTTGTTCCCTCGATGGGTCCCTGTCCAAGGGTGGCTCCTTGGGGTCTCATTTTCGTTCTGGATGCCTTAACCTAGCCTCCCTTTGGGTTTTTTCTCTTGTGCTTCGCCTAGGGTCCTGCCTCGGCAGTTGGTCCTGTTGGGCGGTGGCTTGCTGTCCGCCAGCCTTTTTTTGTATCCTCCTGGCCTTGTCGGTGGGGCCTGGTTCTCCGGGTTTGGCTGGACGGGGTCATCCTCTACCTGGTTCCTTCCTTCTTCCCACGGTGGCTCTCATGTTCCGCGGACTGCGGGAGCTTGTTCTCCCTTCCTTCTGTGGTCTTCCTACAATTCTGAAGGACGTGGTTCTCCACACGTTCGTGGTCTGGTGGGAGTTGCTTGCCTCCTTCGTCGGGCCACGGCCTGGCGTCTGGCTCTGTCCCTCTTGTTTTTTAGTGCGGGGAGCCTCTTGGGGTGAGGCAGTGTCCGTGGGTGCCCTAACTTGGTGGTTGCGGGAAGCCTTCGCTCTTGCTTCTTCCGGTCAGGTGCGGGTCCCGGTGGGGCCTTTGTGCACTTCCACCATGGCTGTAGCTGCTTCCTGGGCGGGGGTGGCTGTTGTCCCCTTAGACTTGATCTGTGGGGCTGCTCCTTTTCTTCGAGCATGTCAGGCTTGATCTTGCTGCCGCTATGGTGGTGACCTTGGTAGACGAGTTCTGCTAGCGGTGGTCCCTCCCTAATTTTCTTTTCTCTGAAATCTCTCAGGTGGTGCTGTCGTGGCGATAGGGAAAAATCTAAATTACTTACCGGTAATGTGTTTTTCATGAGCCACGACAGCACCACCGCATCCCTCCCTATTGCCTGTTGGTGTTGGTCCTGTTTGGAAGGGGGTGTGTGATTTGTTGAGTTCTTTTGGTTGTGTACTAATGCTTGTTGGGTTCCCCTCTCCGGTCTCTGTAACCAAAACTGAGGTTCAGGAGAGGTCCCGCCTTTTTTATCTCAGAGGTTTCCTGTCTGGATGGGCGGTCCTATCTCAGGTGGTGCTGTCGTGGCTCATGAAAAACACATTACCGGTAAGTAATTTAGATTTTGTCAGAGACTCTGACAAAACTAGGATTGCCATTGACTTGCATTTGACTCGCTACTGTGCCAGTGATAGCAGGGAAACTCGCAGAGTAAGAGCTGTCTGCTCTGTGCAGCTCCAGGGTCCTAGAGCCCGCCTGCTGCCTGATGTAGCAGAGCTGAGATTGTTCTCAGTCTGCTCATTCCCTGGTAAGTAATTTAGATTTTGTGCACTTTTAAAATGTCTGGCTTTCTTGGATACACAAAGGATGGCGCTGGACCAGAAGGATGCAATAAAGTCAATTCTACTTCTTCATTTTCACAATCTTTGGAGAGTACAGTAGCCAGCCACCAGCGCCAAATCATATTCATATTTTTCAAAAGGATTGCAACAGTGTCTATGATAAAATGCTGTTTCTTGAGAAGTAGCAGCCATTGCTGTGTGGGAAAAATACAGTTTATATTAAGTAAGGAAGATAGGTAATAAAAATAAAGATTTACAGTACACTTGAGATAGAACTGTATTACTATAAAGTGAGTTTTAGGGCTAGCGCGCACAGTTTTTTCTGTCTGCAGATACACGCTGCAGTTTTGGCAGCTTGTTTTTCTACCAAGTTTTTACCACATATGCGTTAGTTTTTTTAATCGCTAGTGAAAAAAATGGCAGCTTTTTTTTATATAAATGATAAATGCTGCGTTTATTGCAGCGATTAAAAAGTAGTAGATTTACTCACTCTTGAGTGTTTCCAAAAACACTGCATGTGGTGAACCCCATAGAAATCAATGGGGCTGTTTTTCTGAATGATGATCCCTAAGAATAGCACTGTGTGTATTGGCCCTTAATAATAAAAGCATTAAACTATTAATATATTTACTCACCCATATTTTAGTACACAGCCTTGATGGCTTTGTACAGACTATTGTTTGTTCAGGAGTGAAGATGTCCAGACATGTCGGGACATGAAAGGTCTGAACGAGCTGTCTTACTTCCTGAATGCAGTGGGTAGACACTTAACATGATTGCCGGGCTGCTGGCCTATCATCTGCTCTGCATTCACTGTCTATCCCTGTGCTTTCTCAGGTTGAGCCCTAACAAAGCTTTTTCCTATGTCCTCTCCTGCTTCTAAGCTGTAACATATCAAAATAATACAGTAATGTCTAAAAATAATGGATTTGATAAATATAGACCCCACGCTTTTAGACCACAGGTTGAACAGATCTGAATTCAAGATTTTTGAATTGACACTATAATAGTTAAATATTTAAAAATATGATCCCATCACGATCCCAACTTGAAATTTGGTAAAGATGTGGCTAAGAGCATAAAAGACACATGGGCAGTTTTGGAAAATTTTTATTAAAACGTTTTTTTTCGGAAATGCGTTTCAAAATGTTGCATGGGTAAAAAATTAAAATTAACAAATATACTCTTGTGACATATCTGGTGAAAGCCTGTACAGTTCTGAGTAGAATGGTGTTTATTTTGTTTCTCTATCTTATTTCTAGCCCAAGATAAAAAAATGTAAAGTCATACCAGGCCAAAATTCACACTTTTGTTAAACTTTAAAAATCTGTTAAAAATTAACTGATGAAGAAAAAAATTCTAAACTTTTAATTTGTAATTAGCTAAAGTAGTACTTCATAAAGGAAAAAAAAATAAAAAAATCTAAAGACGTCAGGTAAAAAAAAATATTCATATTTAGATCACTTGATATGGAATGACCCATTGACGCTATTAATAGTAAAATATTTTAAAATATGATCCCATCGCGATCCCAACTTGAAATTTGGTACAGATGTGGCTAAGAGCAAAGCAGACACATGGGCAGTTTTTGAAATATTTAAAGCGCGCCGATTTTTCGGAAATGCGTTTTAAAGTTTTGCGCTTGCGATCACATGGGTAAAATATTAACAAAGATCCTCTTGTGACATATCTGGTGAAAGCCTGTATAGTTCTGAGTAGAATGGTGTTTATTTTGTCTCTCTATCTTATTCTTAGCCTTAGTTATGAGGAGAAACGTAAAGGCAGGCAACAGCGAAATTCGCACTTTTTCCGAACTTTGAAAATCATTTAAAAAAAAATAAATTTTTTAAAAAAATTTCTCTTCACATTTTGCATTGTCTGACATGCTATTATCAAATAACAAAATCTCAAAAGAATTAAAAATATAGAGGTAATAATCATTGGTTCACTTGACATGGAATGACCCACTATACCAACACATGTGAATCCCAGACCAGATCCTGAGCTGCCAGGAGAGCCTCTTCCACTGCCTTGAGTTCGCAGTTGGAGGACTGAGAACTGATCAGCGAACTCCAGAGACCCTGAAACGGCCCCCCCAGCCTCGCTGGCTTGCATCCGTCGTTAAGGTAACTAGAGGAGTCTGAGACCATGAGACAACCCCCCTCTCCCCCTCAGAGTCAGACTGGTTCTGCTGGAGCTTCCGTTTCTTTGGAGAAGGAGGGCTCAGGCTTGTATCTGCTGCTTAACCATGGAACGCAATTCATCCACTAATGAGGGATGTTCCACCCTAACAACTTTATCTGTACAATCCTGACAGTTTTTTGTCCTATGGTGATAGAAACCTCTTATTACAGACGGGCATCTCCTCCCACCCGTTTTTTTTGTGGCAGCTTTCTCTCCCTATAAAAAAGGAGAGGATGCCATAATCGGCCTGAACATCAGGCACAAGGACCCCCCTCGGCATGGGTGTACTGGGGCAAAGCTGAGCTCAGCAGCTAAATCAGCCATCCTTCCTGGTCAACAGCTTACCTCAACTGACTCCTTCAGGGCAGCTTTATATCCATAAGCCTGCCCCACAGCCCTAGATGATGTGCCCCTATATCCCTTCATAATGCAGGGTCCCAGACAGGCCGTAGATCAATCGTTGGCGTGCCCTGCACACTGTCCTGCCGGATTCTGACCGCCGGAACTGGAAGCGCTGCACTCCTGGGGGAGCACGTGACCGGGAAGTGACACCCGCTGACGTCCCATCCGGCTCGCGTCGACAGTGTGCGCACAGGGGGAGGCCGGCGTGCTCAGAGAGGCCCAAGGACCGCATCACCTCCAGGGAGGTTCCGGAGGACCAGGGAAATGGTCCCACTGCCCAAAATTTATGGCAGGAGGAGTAGAGCCTAAGCACCGACAAACGCTGCCCTGCTAAAATACGAAAAAAGGTATGCTGCAGTCGCCAGCCCCACAGCACAGGAGAAAAACCTCTCCATGCCCCATGGGGACAGGAAAGACACTGGCTAATGGGAGGTGGGAGGGGCCTTTTAACCGCTTCTCGTGCTTCCTGTCCCTATTAGGGCATGGCGAGGCAACCTCCTATACTGTCGTGGAAGGTGACTAGAGAAATAATGATGCAAAAACGGTGTGTGTGAATGAAGCCTAAAAATAAAATAACAAAACAAAAAACGCAGCACCGAGAACAGATCAGAGATGCTGCAGAAAAAACCGCCTGTGGGCACATAGACTATCTCTAGGAGTTTTATTGTCTCCATTCCAGCTCCTTTGTGCTACTAGGTGGGCATCATGATTAGGTGATTTCAGTTTAATGGCAGATGTAGTCTGGTCTTGTATTAACTGGATGCTGTTGATGCCAGTGGAAATGAGTTTAAAGGTCATTACAGCTTTAATGATTTTACTGATTAACTACTCAAGATCTGACAGATCATTTAAAATGACCTGGGTTGGGGCAACACATGGATGGAAATAATCTCACATTCCATTTCCACATTGCAGAGTTCAACTATTGCTGGGTATCCCTGTTGGGGGCCCCAAGTCTTTCTCTGTGCTTATTACAACTAAGTCACTAAGTCACTAGACATAAGTCTTGTAAACCGTCCCCCCCCGGACATCAAAAGCTAGAATAGCCACCTTCTGCAGCACTAAGGCTGCATTCAGAGAAGGTGTCTATAGCCTTTTCATTCCCTATATACAATGAAATATGCTCTTAGATAAATGCTTACACTTAAGAAGACCGGGAGGCGGGGTTTTGCGCTCCTCCGACCCGCTCCCTCTTGTCAACCAGCGCGCGCCTCCGTTCTCCTGTATGGTGCCGCGCATGCGCTGTGCCATACACCAGATGCTGGAAATGTCGCGATTCATAATGACGCGTCATTACAGCCCCATTGCAGCCTCGCCAGCGTAGGCATTGAAGATCACGCGTATTAAGGCGTGCTATTATGACGAAATTGGCCCGCCTGGGTAACTAAAGAATATAGCCACTGCTCATTAACATCGATAATGAGTAAGTTATATAACGTTTTTCTACACTTTCACAGGCTGCATTTCAGAGCAAAGGAGTGTAAGATTAGTGATACTATGCTGCAGGGACATGTTTTCATTGCTTAGGAAGTGTTTTAAGGGTGTCAGGATCCCTTTAAGTGACAAATTTATTGTAGTACAATGTGAACATCAGGCTTTAATCATTATTATGATACAATAATCATGATCCTTTAGATGGAACATAAAAATTCATAATAATCAGCACATTCTGCATTGCACTACTGTAGCCATTGTACTGTACCCATATATTTTAGGAGTCTGAGTTGGTCCATTTTCTACCGACTCTGACTCCACAACCCTGCTCAGCTATACATAGTATTTAATTATATGCCTGCACAGAGGCTTGGTAATTAAATCTACAGAAATATCCCACAATCCTGGACCCCCACAGCTGTGATAACTCCCAACCCCCTGTTAATTATCCCACTTAATCTGGTTTCACTTCAGTTTTTTCCCTGATCAGGTTAGTGTGCCAAAACCAGGAGAGAAACCAGGGGAGGAACTTGCAGAGAAAAACTATAATTGAAAGATTGACACCTGTTCTGAGTGTTGAAGACACTCCTGGTTTTGATGGAACCTGATCAGGGAAAAAACTGCAGTGTGAAACCAGCCTTATTTGCTCACCTACTAGAAACTGCCACAATCTCTCAAACATAACACCTATTCCTCCACCCACTCTGCTGCCCCTTTTCTATGGGGCACTTTGGAACACCTGTTCTGTCTGCAGTAAACTGCATGATGCTCACAATCCTTTCTACCTCCCAATCCATCATTCCTTGGCCTCACTGAAACGTGGCTCCTGCTGCCCTGTGTTACATTGCCTTACTTCACCCACTCCTCGCCCTGGCAATACACATGGTGGAGGAGTGAGCCTTCTCCTTTTGAACAACTGCAGCTACAACCCAATTCCACCTCCACTCTTATTATTGCTTCTGTTGAAGTGCATTGTGTCCATATGACTGTAATATACTGACCCAAGGTATGGCCATTGCCATTGACCACTTTCCACCTGGCTTCTTCAGTTTCTTTCATTCCAACCATAATCATGGGTGACTTCAACATCTCCACTGACATCTGCCAGTCAGCAGCCTCTCAACTCCTGACCCTCACTTCATTCTTTGGTTATACTCAGTGGTTCTCCAGCCACCCTCAGACATTGGACCTTATCTTCACCTGCCTCTGCTCTGTTTTACCTCCCCTCTCCTGCTTTCTTAACAATCTACTCACATTCTCCTCTTGCCCCCTCATGTTCATCAGCTAGCACATCCCTGCAGAAACCTCGCACATCTAGACAGACTGACTCTCTTTATCGCTGTCCTCCATGTCTTCACTGCTCGACACAGTGCCACAGTTTTTTACAACTCCACACTCTCATCAGCTATTGACTGTCCTCTCATGCATAGCAGTGTGTGACGAATCAATAGTCAACCCTGGCACAATAACTTGATAATAAAAAGCTTTGCCAAGTGTCTAGGGTTGCTGAGTGGTGCTGGAAGAAAACTCTCGCAAGGTGACTTCACCACATGCTAAAAAGCAACTTTTGCATTCAGGTCAACACTAGTCTCTGCTGAACAGGAGGATTACTTCAAACCTCTTGTGTTGTCTTTATTCCACAACCCCCCAACAGTCAACATTTGTAAATGGAATTTCAGCTGTTTTTTGCTACCTCATCTGAGAGCAGTGTGATTTGGGCAAAGAGACTGAATCTAACAATGTATATATTTACTGGGTGTAGCAGTTCTGACAGTTTATAGATTTAGGCTGGTTTCACACTACGATTTTGTGAAATCCGATGCTGTCCGATTTATAAATCGGACAGCATCGGATCCGAATTTGCCCCCATGTAACCCTATGGGATCGGACCGATTCGGATGTGCACTACATGGCATCCGACTTGCGTCCGATCCGATTTTTTTCCAATTTCTTTCCGGTGCAAAAATCGGGAGACTGCTCAGATTTTTGCATCCGACTAAAAAATCGGATCGAATCGGATCTGACAAATCGGATGGCAATTATGCCTAATCCGATCCGATCCCTTTATTATGGAGCCCTATGGAGCAGAGTCCAAGGAAACATCTGATGTCTCCTCGGACCCGATTTTAGTGTACTGATCATGCTCCGTACATGCTCAGTACACTAAAACTATTGTGTGCCGCCTAATTTAACTTCCGCAATGTATATACATACATTGTGGAAGTTAAATATAAGTCAAATCAAGTGTTTAAAATAAAAAAATCTTTATTCTCACCTTCCAGCGCTCCCCGGGCATCTCCATCTGCAGCTGCTCGGTAACGGGACCTGTGATGTCACAACCCGATCAGCTGATCGGGTCACATGGGCGGTTTCCGCGGTAACCGCTCATGTGACCCGTTGACTCTTGATATTTGCAGAAAGTAGCGGCACACGGATTGGATCCAAAATTTCCGGCGTTTATTTGTGCATCAAGTTACAGGTGGTGCAGGGAGGGGGGGTTGCTGAAGGTGCAACGGACCGTTTCGAGGTACTCCTCTTCCACGGGCTAACCGAGTGACTGCTGGAGGCTCCATTTTATAGGAGGATCTCCTGCAGTCCACCGGCTGAGTGAAATTAAAACAATCAATACAAATAGCCTTCATAATAAAACATCGAATAAGACATCAAAATTACAGTGCTATCAAGGGATCTTACCCATTTTTCGGATATAAAAACCTGCAGGGCTCAATAGATTAACTGGTAGCATTACATTACCATAGCAGTTTGACTAAGGCAGTTTTCCTGTTCGATCTATCGTGTCTGACACTATACTGCTCAGGCATGACCAATCTATAGATGTTAATGGATCTGCACTACTGAGACTTAAGACTGCATTACTGGGAGCTGTTGCACAGAGAGAAAAAAAAAAAAAAAAAAAAAAAAACATTTTTTCCCTTCCTTCTCCCTTCCTCACTCCGCGCAACTTAGCTCCCAGTGTGCTTATATTAATAGTGCTTATATACTAATTTAGTCTCCTGTGTGCAGTTTTTTTTTGGTGTTTAATGCTGAATACAAAGATGATGAGGACTGCTGTCCCCATTGGGGCTCTATATCTGCCCTTCCCATATCGCCAATTGTTATCATGTGTGTTTTTGAGCTTTTTAAGTTTTTTTATAACAAGACTTGTACTCTCCCCACATACGGTAAACTGGAAATCCGCAAACATTTCCTTATTTCTTTGTATTTAGACCCAAATGGTCTTATATTACTCTCAAGTTTCCTTTCTATAATAATAATAACTACGCAGCTCAACGAGTTAGACAAGATTAATACCGTAAATAATATACAGATTAAATTAAGAGAACGGCTAAAGGATTATAAAAAAACGGACATATCAATTTTGTCGTTCATACCCAATAAACCTTGCGCATCAGTGTGAATAATCCATTTGGATTCTATTTGAAGGAGGTATCTACCAAAGTCTCCTCCTCTAGGTGATAATGCAGGTTTCTCAAGACCCATAAATGACAAAACCTCTGGGTTGCCTTGATGGTAGTCTCTTATGTGTTTTATCAGGCGTGGGCTTCCCTTTCCAGAGGTTATCGAATTAAAATGTTCCCGAAATCTGTGGAACAAAGGTCTTATTGTTTTACCAACATAGAAGTGGGAACACGGGCATTTCACGATGTACACTACTCCCTTTGACCTACAGTTGATGTAATTTCTTACTGGAATGGTTATACCATTGATATTAACATTACGGCCAGGTACAAAGTATCTACACCAGGGACAATTCCCACAACGATGGTTCCCTTTTACTGGATTACTGGAGAGCCACGAATTGTTTTTTTCTGTTATGTTGGTCAATCGTTTTTTTATCAACGTATCACCCAGATTTCTACTTCGCCTGTATGAAACTACTGGCAAAGAAGAGTCTGGGATATTTGGCTCAGATTGTATAATGTGCCAATGCTTCCTGATACAAGAGGAGATTTTATCAAACATGGGACCAAATCTAAAACTAAAAAAGAACCTTTTTTCCCTTTTTTCATTCCATTGCCTACTTTTGGCTTTAGGGGTCACATCTTTTCCATCAAATTTGCTCTCGGCCCGTATTTGGGCTCGTGATAGCAAATTTTTGGGGTAACCTCTATCTTGTAGAGCCTTACCTAGCTCGTTCGCCTGTCTTTGATAGTTTGAACTAGAGTTATTTATCCTCCTTGTCCTTAAGAATTGGCTATACGGTAACCCTTCTTTTGTATGTAAAGGGTGTGCGCTTTTGTAATGCAAAAAGGCATTAGAAGCGGTCTTTTTTCTGAAGATTGACCGTATGATTTTTGACTCTTGTATCTGAAGATGTACATCCAAGAATTGTAATGATTGGCCACCAAACTCCGATGTAAAGTACATATTGTACTCATTGGTTGAATTCAGATAGTAAATGAATTCATCAAACGTGGCTTTATCTCCATTCCAGACAACAAACACGTCGTCCACATACCTCATGAAGTGAACGACGTGCTTGGCGTATGGGTTTTTTGTTGAAATCCGAAAAATGGGTAAGATCCCTTGATAGCACTGTAATTTTGATGTCTTATTCGATGTTTTATTATGAAGGCTATTTGTATTGATTGTTTTAATTTCACTCAGCCGGTGGACTGCAGGAGATCCTCCTATAAAATGGAGCCTCCAGCAGTCACTCGGTTAGCCCGTGGAAGAGGAGTACCTCGAAACGGTCCGTTGCACCTTCAGCAACCCCCCCCTCCCTGCACCACCTGTAACTTGATGCACAAATAAACGCCGGAAATTTTGGATCCAATCCGTGTGCCGCTACTTTCTGCAAATATCAAGAGTTTTTCTCCAGCAGAGCACCGGATCCCAGACACCGCCGTTATCTGCAAAGAATCTGCAGCAGGTTAGTGCCCGGTTCACTTCTCCCAATAATGACCCGTTGACTCTTCTGACATTATCGCAGGTCCTGTACACCCGATCGGAAGCTGATGGAGATGCTGGGGGAGTGCTGGAAGGTGAGAATAAAGATTTGTTATGTAGGAATGACAGGCGAAGTGGGGAGAAGAGGACAGCAGGGGGACAGCGAGATGACAGGAGGCAGAGAGGAGGGGGAGCTAGGTGACAGGAGACCAAACATCCTGCAAAATGTCTGAATCGCATATTTTGCATCCGATTGCAGGGATCAGTTTGGATCCGATGCTGTCCGATTTTTATCGGACAGCATCGGATTTAGCAAAATCGTAGTGTGAAACCAGCCATAGCACTGCAGCACAGCTGCCATTGCCCACCCCAGGCTCTCTGTGTACTTTGCACGTTGCTGCTATTCACAGCAGGAGTTGTTCCAGATAGTATGGCAGGAGCTAGCTAGTAGCAGCAATGATAACCTACTGGTGCTAAAACAAACATTGCATGTAGATAACACCACACTGTGTGACAAGGGATATAGCCTAAAGGCCCAGTCATGCATAACGATATAGTTAGCGAGATCATTGTGACTGACGTTACAACGATCTCTCCAGCGATATTATTGTGTGTGACTTGACAGCGATCAGGCCCCTGCTGTGAGGTCACTGATCGCTGCAAAGTGCTATGGGTCATTTTTTGATCGTTGGTTTTCCGCTGGTCTGCACGCATCGCTGCGTGTGACAGCGAGAAACCAGCGATCAGTAACCCCACATGGCTGGTAACCATGGTAAACACTGGGTATCCAGGCAGCACGCACTGCCTAGATACCCGGTGTTTACCATGGTTACCAGCAGGGGTGAACTAACCCTCTCTGCCGTCTAAGTGCAGAGAGGGGGGGTGCTTTCAGAGGTACCCGCGCTGAACCGAGGAGTTTAAGTAGCAGGGGGGAGCAGGCTGGGGATTGCAGCTGCAGCGGTACCTTTTCTCAGTGTACAGCTCGGCTGCTCTGCGCGCCGCCCCCTGTCACTCTGAGACTCCCCTGACACTGGTAACTATGATAAACAGCAGGTATCCAGGCAGCGCACGCTGCCTGGATACCCAGTGTTTATCAGAACAGAAAAAAAAAAAGAAACCTGCACAGCACTCACAGACAAAATGTGAACTGGTGCTAGCAGGCACTCTGGGTCAAATAACTAGAAGAGAAAAAAAAAACTTTTTTCTCAAATATATGTAGCTTGTTAGCACATGTACATGATTGGTAGTAGCTGAGTGCTGCAGAGAACTTTTTTCCAGTGTTTATCATAGTTTCCTGTGGTCTCCCTGCTTAGCACTGCCTGTAAGCAGAGAGAATGCTGGTAACTATGATAAACACCGGGTATCTACCAGCGTCCTCCCTGCTTACAGGCAGCACTATGCAGGGAGGACGCTGACATCGCCTTCAGGGATCCTGGAGCCTGCAAAACAGCCAGCCCTGGTGACTAAAGAATATAGCCCCTGCTAATTATAATCACTAATGAATAAGTATTAAAACTTTTTTTCTCCCCTTTCACAGGATGCTTTTAGGAGACAAAAGGAGTGTGAGATTAGTGATAGGATGGTGCAGGGACATGTTTTGGTAGCGTAGGAGGTGTTTTGGAGGTGACATGATCCCTTTAAATATATAAAATGTAACCTTCAGAAGGTTGGAATCAGGATTCCAGGGTTTTATAGGCTGGTTAGGATACAGTGTTCAAGTTATGGTTTATGTAGAGTGTTTTGTATGTGTGGTTGACCCACATATAATAATAATAATACTTTATATAGCGCCAACATATTTCGCAGCGCTTTACAATGTAGGGTTAGAGTACAGAAAATATACAGTAGGTAATTACAGTAGAGAACAAATAAAGTACAATAATTGGATACAAAACAATAGGCATAGAATCAATGTGAAAAAAAAATACAATAAATAACGCAAGAAATGAAGGTGACCCTGCTCAAAAGAGCTTACAATCTACAACGGGATAGGGGTTGCACAAGGTGCAGGGGCTTATTGCACTGATGGTCCAGGCATCTTGAGGAAATGGGGCATAGGGCTAAGCTTACATGAATGGTCATCAGACAGTCTGTGTAGACCTTTATGGTTTGGTGGAGAGTGTAGAAGAGTAATGTCCAGAGGGATAGCCCATTCACTGTCTACAGTACAATGGACTTCTATTAGGGAGTATGATAGGCCGCCTTAAAAAGATGCGTTTTTAGGGATCGTCTGAAGCCATGCAAGTTGTGGATAGTCCTGATTTCTTTGGGTAAAGCATTCCAGAGGTTTGGTGCAGCTCTGGAAAAGTCTTGGAGCCGGGAGTGGGAGGATCGGATTAGTGCAGATGTTAGTCGAAGGTCATTTGAGGAACGTAGAGAGCGGATGGGGTGATAGACAGAGATGAGGAAGGAGAGGTAGGGGGGTGCTGCTCTGTGAAGAGCTTTGTGGGTGAGAACAAGCAATTTGAATTTGATCCTGTAGTATACGGGCAGCCAGTGCAATGACTGGCACAGAGCAGAGGCATCTGAGTAACGATTGGCCAGATGGGTGATCCTGGCTGCTGCATTAAGGATGGACTGGAGAGGAGAAAGTCTGGTGAGGGGGAGGCCGCTTAATAGAGAGTTGCAATAGTCAAGGCGGGAATGGATTAGGGCCACGGTGAGGGTTTTTGTTTCCAGGGTGAGAAAGGGGGGGACTCTAGAGATATTCTTCAGGTGTAAGCGACAGGAGCGGACGAGAGATTGCGTGTGGGAGGAGAAGGAGAGATCGGTGTCAAACATAACACCCAGACAGCGAGCCTGCTGTCTAGGCGTTATCGTGGTGCCGCATACTGAGAGAGAGATGTCCGATTTAGGGAGGTTAGTGGATGGGGGGAGCAGAAGTTCAGTTTTGGAAAGGTTTAGTTTCAAATAGAGAGTGGACATGATATTGGAAACTGCAGCTAGACAGTCATTGGTGTTCTTTAATACCGCAGGGGTAAGGTCAGGGGCTGAAGTGTATAGTTGTGTGTCATCAGCATAAAGATGGTACTGAAAGCCAAATCTGCTGATGGTCTGTCCAATCGGGGCCGTGTAGAGAGAGAAGAGGAGAGGGCCAAGGACTGAACCCTGAGGGACCCCAATAGTGAGTGGAAGAAGTGGAGCCAGCAAAAGATACACTGAAAGAGCGGTCAGAAAGATAGGAGGAGAGCCAGGAGAGAGCAGTGTCCTTTATGCCAATGGAGTGCAGCATAAAGAGTAGGAGCTGATGGTCGACAGTGTCAAAAGCTGCAGAGAGATCAAGGAGAATAAGCAGAGAGTGGTCACCATTACGTTTTGCTGTCAGAAGGTCATTGGTCACTTTGAGGGCAGTTTCTGTAGAGTGAAGGGGGCGGAAACCAGACTGTAATGGATCTAGAAGAGAGTGAGCGGAGAGGTAACAGGTGAGGCGCTCCAAGAGTTTAGGGATGAAGGGGAGATTGGAGACTGGTCTGTAGTTATTTGTGCAGGTTGGGTCGAGAGTGGTTTTCTTTAATAATTGAGTAATGATCGAGTGTTTGAAGGAGGAGGGGGAAAATTTCAGAAGAGGGGGAGAGATTGAAAATTTTGGTTAGATGAGTGGTGACGACTGGAGAGAGGACTGGAGCAGGTGTGAGGGAATGGGGTCAGTAGTGCATGTGGTGGGACGAGAGGAAGAAAGGAGCCTGGAGACTACTTCTTCTGTGACTGGGTCAAATGTGGAGAGTGAACGGGAGGAGATGTGGGGAAGAATGGGGGTGGCAGCGCTTGATGGCTGAGAGCTGATTTCCTGGCGGATGTTGTCTATTTTCTCCATGAAGTAGGAAGCCAGATCATCAGCACAGAGGTCAGTGATGGGGGCCTGCACTTTAGGACTGAGGAGAGAGTGAAAGGTGTCAAAGAGTTTTTTTGGATTGTTGGATAGTGAGGAGACCAGGGTGGTGAAGTGGGTCTGTTTGGCAAGGTGAAGGGCAGAGTTGTAGGTTTTTAGCATGAATTTATAGTGGATAAAGTCTCCTGGTGAGCGAGTTTTCCTCCATAGACGTTCAGCACTCCTGGAGCATCGCTGGAGGAATCGAGTTTGTGGTGTGAGCCAGGGCTGTTTTGTTCTCTGTTTGGAGGTTCTGCGGGTGAGGGGCGCTACTTGGTTCAGGGAGCTTCTGAGTCATTGTAGTGATTTACTGCCTGATCTGGACAGGAGATTGAAGAGATTGGGGACAGAGATGAGATGAGGAAGTCTGTGAGTGCTTGAGGGTTAATGGCCTGTAGATTTCTGGATGTGTGATAGGTAGGATTGGGCTGTGTTGGCCGAGGGTTAGTGAGTGAGAAGGAAAGAATGTTTTGGTCAGAGAGTAGAGTTGAGTTATCCAAGGGGGAGGATGAGCAGAGCCGGGTAAAGACAAGGTCAAGGGTGTTACCGTTTTTGTGCGTCTTAGAGGTTGAGAGCTGTGATAGGCCAAGAGAGGTAGTTGGAGATAGGAGCTGGGATGCAGATGGGGAGATGGGGCTGTTTATGAGAATGTTAAAGTCTCCCAGAATAAGGGTTGGTAAATCTGAGGACATGAAATGCGGGAGCCAAGTGGAGAAATGGTCGAGGAACTGGGTGGGTGACCCTGGGGGGTGGTATACCACCGCTTCTTTGAGGGGGAGGGGATGGAATAGCCTAATGGTATGGACCTCAAAAGAAGGGAATGAGAGTGATGGGGCTGGAGGAATGACCTGTAAAGTACATTGTGGGGACAGGAGGAGGCCAACTCCACCGCCACGTCTGTTCCCAGGTCTAGGGGAGTGAGAGAAGTGTAAGCCGCCGTAAGAAATAGCAGCAGGGGAAGCAGTGTCTGAATCCTGGATCCAGGTTTCAGTGAGAGCCAGGAGGTTGAGAGAGTTGGTGAGAAAGTAGTTATGAATGAAGGGAAGTTTGTTGCATACAGACCGTGGATTCCAGAGAGCGCAATTAAAAGAGGGAGATGAAGGTGTGCAGGTGATATTAATAAGGTTAGTGAGGTTTCTGTGTGAGGTGGGAGAGGGGTTGAAGTTAGCAGAGGGTGGACCAGGGTTGGGAGAGAGATCACCTGAGAGGAGCAGCAGTAAAAAGAGAAAGAGCAGATAGTTTTTTGGAATTGGGACATGATTTATTATGACAAACTTTGGAATATGATGGGCTGAGAGTCTTCAGTAAACTGAAGATAGCATGGGAGCTGTACATAGAGTAGGGCAGGAGAGAGGGGCTGATGTGAATGAGTGGTGATGGAGGGGGGATGGGGTGATAAAAATTGGTGGCGAGAGCACATAAGAAAACAAACAGTGAAATACAAGACATGGTAAAGATTAGTAGTGAATGGAGTTATACACAGTGTTTGAGTGTCCCTCTATGTCAGTGATGGGCAACCTTTTGAGCTTGGTGTGTCAAAATTCGCCAAAAAACCGAGCATAACTCGGCAGGTGTGTCACCTTGAGAAAAAAAACCCTAATTTTACGATATTTATAGTGTAAATAACAAATATGTATAATTCTTTAACTTACCTGCTTAGTGACTTCTTTGTTAATCTGTCAGTTGGTTTCTTTTGTTGGTCTTGCTGTTATTTCACTTGTGTGGGGTGTCATGAACTAAGTCAGATAAGTGAGGGGGAGGGGGAATTCTTCCGGTGATGACGAACCTGTGGCAGTCCAGCAACAGCTGGACTGCCACAGGTTCGCCATCACTGATTTAGTGACTTTTTTGTTGCTGAATTTCATTGGCTAAATCTTCAATTGAAGGTTGGTATTTTGTACACTTCAAGGCCAAGCAAGCGCTACTAAGGTTATCTGTCAATCTGTTTCTTTTGTTGGTTTTGATATTATTTAATGCTGAGAATAAGGTCTCACAAAAGGTACGTAGAGGGAAAAATAGTAAGTAAAGCCATTGCTATATTTTTCAGGGTGCTAAAAGTGTCTGGTAACCGATTCCAGGCACTCCAAATTTCCTGTTCATAGTGGCACTCCTCTTGATTCTCCAAGCGGCACCTTTCTAGATTCTCAAGCTTTGACCTCAAATCAACAAACACCTGACCCAGATGCTGTCCTGAAATTCTGCAAGTTGCATCTCCAAATCATCAATTTGTATCCATTGGAAACCATTTAATTCCAAACTACTGTAGACTACTACATCAGGATACTTAATTATTTTCATGGTCTGTTCTAGGCTTCTAAATTGATTAAATCTATCACTGAACTGGTCAAGTAAGGAGTCTAAAACATGCTGGTACTTTAGATGCAAGGGCTCCATTTCATTTTGTACAGCTGCACTGGCCTTCTCAAAATACTTTGTTACTCGAGGAAAATACTTATAAGTTTTAGTTTCTACATCTCGCTTGAAAATTTTAAGTTTACTTTCAAAAGCTTTTATGTATCCAAACATAACGTCAATACTTTTGCCAAAACCTTGTAGCTTTAAGTTCAGTTCATTAATATGAACAGAGAGATCTGTAAAAAACATCAGGGTGTTGACCCACTTATAATCATAGAGCTGAGGAAAGTTTCCCAGATCCTTATCCTCAAGAAATACCTTAATTTCTTCAAAGCACTCGACAAAGCGCTCAAGAACTTTGCCTCGGCTCAGCCATCTTACATTATTGTACATCAGCAGTCCACTGTAGGTGGAATCAACCTCCAGTAAAAGTGCAGAAAATTCTCTCTTGTGAAGGGGGCGAGCAGCTATTAAATTAACTATTTTTGTAACAACTGACATTAAGTCGTTTAAGTCAGTGAATCCTGCCTTGGCACATAAAGCCTCCTGATGGATAATACAATGAAAAGGCACAATCGGGTGTCCAATAGCTTCTGTAAACAATGTAACAAATCCAACTTTTTTCCCCACCATGTTTGGTGCCCCATCTGTCGTCACTGACACAACTTTAGAGATATCAATGCTTAGGTCACAGAATGTTTGTTTAACAACCTTACATATTTCGCTTCCTGATGTACTTGTTGGCACTGATACTAACTTTATCAACTCTTCTCTCATTGTGAGACCATCAGAATATCGACCAATAATGGCCAACTGTGCATGTGATGTGACATCAGTAGTTTCATCAAGAGAGATCGAAAAATATTTACAATTACTTATGTCTTCCTTTAATTGATGTTGTACGTTTGTGTTGAGTCTCATTATTCGGTCTTTTATGATATTTCTACTGAGTGGTAACTCAGCTATTCTCTTACTAATTGCATCTTTATTCTGCATATCGTGAAATAGAACTGGTGCACATCTTAAGAGAGTTTCTTTTTAATAAATTCTCCCTCACTGAGGGCTTTTCCATGCTGAGCTATGGAGTGAGCAATGCTCAGACTTGCAGATGTTAAATTTGTAGAGCTTTTTACAAATTTAAGGATGGAATTAGATTGGCTCTTATGAAGTTGTAGCTGCCTGGAAATGTATTCCTTCCTTTCATCCTCACTTTTTTTCAAGAGCTGGGAATGATTAGTTTCAAAATGTCTATTTATATTCCACGTTCTGCTTACTACCGTTTCACTACATAGAACGCAAAATGATCTGCCATTTTTTTCTATAATGCCATACATCTCAGTCCATGTCTCTTGAAAGGGTCGGCTACTGCTACTACCACTTCCTTTACTTAACCTTGGTTTTTTTGGCTTCTCCATCAGAGGGGCAGTGACAGAAGATTTATAGATAGCCCTGCAGGCAATTAGGGGTTAACTGTCTTTTAGGAAAGGGCAGAGTTAATAAGCAGAAATAGAGATTAATAGGATGAAATGGAGTCTGTATGCTGCAAGATGGCGTTCCTTATGTAAATTAATGGCGGGAAACGGCACCCATAGCACAGGCCTCTTCCAGCCTCCCCCTCACTTATCTCAGTAATGGCCAATCACACATTCATGACACCCAGCCCAGATTCTGCCCAGAACCTTTCACTGGACTCGAGGATGGTTGCTGTAGTAATCACTGGACCTCCAGACAGCGATCACAGGGCCTCAGATATGCGTCCCCCACAGCGCTCCGCTGCTCCCTGCTGCGCCAGCCAGAAGTTCCGCTTACCGGAAGTCCCAGGACTAGACGCTCTGTGCCGGAGCTCTGCTGTCCTGGCCTACAGTCCTCCAGCACATTTTTTTTTCCTCATCTGTAGTTAGTGATGGGCGAGTCCTAACTCGGAATCGCTTGACTCTAGTCTACTCGTTGCGAGTCTAGCGAGTCCAATGTTAATGAATGGGGAATCGAGTAATTAGACTCGATTCCCCATTCATTAACATTGGACTCGCTAGACTCGCAACGAGTAGACTAGACGAGTCAAGCGTAATAGCTCGCATTGCCGTTTTGGAAACCCGACTCGCAACAGTTTTTTGCTGCTGTGTCCGTGTCTGTGGTTTTTATCCAAATAGCGAGTCTAGTTTCTCCGGCGGCCGCGTGTCACTGAAAATGGCTACGCGTGTCAGTGATGACACGCGTGTCATAGGTTCGCCATCACTGCTCTATGTCATTGTCTTCCAGTCGCACCACATGGACAGCAGAGAAGAGTGGAGGACTGTGCAGTTGCACATACCACTGTTATTTTAAGTATTGAAGACATTGAAAACAGACATTGAAGTAAAGGACATGGGGAAAAAAACAAAAATAAATAAAAAAGAAAAAAAAATAAATTGAAAAGTAAAGTAACAGACAGTACCTTCTGGTTACTTCTGTGTTATTTCTGGGATATTTCTTATGTGACACTTAAAATGTCACACTTTAATAATGTCATATCTGACCAAGGTCATGTCTGACCTGCTCCTGTCTATGTGGAATTGCATGGTGCTTGTGGTGTTTCTATATATAAATCTGTTTTTACTTTATAGTACATGTGTCTGGAAGCTGTTTACCTAAATTTATGACCTGTTCCAAACCCTCTGACCTTAAACGCTGTCTGTAATTTACAGTGATCTGCATATCTGCCTGTGGAATATTCCGGGTAACGGTGCACAGTCATTGTAGGCATGTGTCCTAATTCAGACAAAGCCCTCCTTGTTTCCTTTGTGCTGGCTTCATTACTGAAGAATGATGTTCTGTTCCATGTAACTGCACAGTTATTTTATCCAGTTTATCATGCTGGGTAGTGGCTGCACAGTGCTGGTGAAGGTGACTTTGAGATGGTATGCTGGTGAGTCACATGACTCAGTATTCTCTACATGATTGGCTGTTGTGTAGGAGCAGCAGTTTTCTATGTAAAAGGTACAAGCTGTACCCTCGGGAGGATGGGTTACAAGGTGCTGCTCCTTATTTCATAAGCATATTTTTATAGTCTGTAATTACTGTATTTTCTTGCTGTATGTGGTAAAGATGTTTTGCTCTGTGGCATACTCTTGCTATATAATCTTATTAAAATGATCCTTCGTTCAGCAGTTCCGTGCACAATGCTGTTTAATTTTTTTTTCTTTTGCTAGACAATAAATACTTACCGTATATACTCGTGTATAAGCCGAGTTTTTCAGCACAAAAAATGTGCTGAAAAGTCCCCCCTCGGCTTATACACGAGTCGTATACGGTACCCAGTGGTACAGTGGTATACAGGGTCCCCCTTGCTTGTGGCAGACCTGTAAAAGAAGATATCATTATACTTATCGTGTCGCCGCCGCCGCTCTGTCACCGTCACCGCGCTATTCCGGGTCTTCATGCTTCCTTCTCCGGCGCACAGGAAATGACGTCATTGTCTGTGCGCCGGAGAAGGAAGCTTGAAGACCCGGAATAGCGCGGTGACTGTGACAGAGCGGCGGCGACACGATAAGTATAATGATATCTTCTTTTACAGGTCTGCCACAAGCAAGGGGGGGCCCTGTATACCACGGGGGGGGGGTGGGGGAGCTGTATATCACTGGGTACCGCTGTATACAGCTGGGGCTGCTGTATACACAGCTGGGGCCCTATACTACCACTGGGGCTGCTGTATACTACCACTAGGGCTGCTGTATACTACCACTGGGGCTGCTGGGGTTGCTGTATACTACATCTGGGGCTGCTGTATATACATCTGGGGCTGCTGTATACTACCACTGGGGCTGCTGTATATACCTCTGGGGCTGCTGTATACTACCACTGGGGCTGCTGTATATACCTGTATACTACCACTGGGGCTGCTGTTGTATATACCACTGTATATACCACTGGGGAGGCTGCTGTAACACTGCTGGGGCCTGTATATACCACTGGGGAGGCTGCTGTATACCACACTGCTGGGGGCTGTATACCTGTGCTGGGGTCCACCCTCGGCTTATACACGAGTCAATAGGTTTTCCCAGATTTTGGGGGCAAAAGTAGGGGGGTCAGCTTATACACGGGTCGGCTTATACACGAGTATATACGGTAATCTATAGCCTTTTCATGGCAGTCTAGTGTCCGTAGTGTAATATACTAGTTTTTATTTAGTACCAGGATATTGCACAGAACCAAATCTGAATATGACAGCACCCATGCCTTTGATTTGGAGTGTGTGCTGGCTACAAAATGACATGGTGCAATACATTCCAGGTCTGTGGAGTTTGTAAGTTAACATTTGACTCTGACTTTTCAATTACTCTGAATCAGGCTCCAGCCCTACCAAAATGGACTCTCTCCACGACTCAGACTCCACAGCCAGGGCCGTGAAGTCAGTCAGCCAAACATCCGACTCCAACCCCTCAATTTCCCTGAATCTGACGCCACCCAAAATGGACACCACAGCCCGGATACATTCTGTTATGGACATCTGATTTCCTGGAGCTTAAAGGCAGTCTGCCAGCAGATTTTTCCCTTGTAATATGAAGCCATCAAGAGATGCGGGAGGGGGGCTGGGACTAGGACCTCACCTTGTCACTGATGTGAATCGGACAGCCCCGGACCGGATTTGCAAACCGGAGGGCAAATATGCGGTTTGCAGCCGGATGCCTCATATCACAGCCGCTGCTGCTGCAATTTCAAGATCGCGGTTAGCTTCCCGTGGTCCTGAAATCTCTGCAGGGGACAGCTGGCGGTGCTGAAGTTTAGCAGCGCTCGCTGCTAAACTTCAGCCGCCAGTGTCCGGTTCCCGGATCTGATGTTTTTGTTGGACCAAGGCGATCCAGCGCCATAGACTCCCATGTTAGGGAGCACTGGATCGCAGAGGATCTGATATTGGCAGATTTTCGGCCCGGACACACACACGTTGCAAGGTTTTGAGAAAAACTAATTCACCCAGATCCTCCCGGACAGATGGAAATCGGATGGCACATAGCTGCCATCCAGTTCCATCTGGCCCCATGGGGCTGCATTATGTCAAGATCTGGTCCCGGGCTGTCAGGTTTACATCGGACAGCCCTGCACCTGATCACACCGTGGTGTGGAGCCTGCTTAAAGGGATCCGGTCACCTCCAGAACGCCTCCTAAGCTACCAAAACATGTCCCTGCAGCATATTCTCACTAATCTCACACTCCTTTTGTCTCCTAAAAGCATCCTGTGAAGGTGCATAAAAACATTTTAATACTCATTAGTAATTATAATTAGCAGGGGCTATATACTTTAGCCCTTAGGGCGTGTTGTTTTGCAGCCTGAATGATCCACCCTCCCCTCTGTGTGCTGCTTGGCTTGTGCAAGCTTTGCCCTCCCCCCTCTTTCGCACTCACAGAATGCAAATCATTAGTCCTGCCTTCAGCTCCACATCACAGCAGAAGCTGCACAGAGACAGTGGACCATTCAGGCTGCAAAACATGCCCTAGAGACTAAAGAATATAGCCCCTGCTAATTATAATCACTAATGAGTAAGTATCAAAATGTTTTTATCCACTTTCACAGGATGCTTTTCGGAGACAAAAGGAGTGTGCGATTAGTGATGATATGCTGCAGGGACATGTTTTGATAGCTCAGGAGGCGTTTTGGAGGTGACAGGATCCCTCTAATGGTGCCGTCACACGCATCAATTTGAAGAATGATCTTGTTAGCGATCACATGCACACGTGATCGCTAACAATATCGTTCAGATCGCTGGTGAGCTGTCACACAGGCAGACTCGCCAGCGATCAATGGACCAGAGACATCGTGGAAAGGATTTAAATATTGTTTCCACGATGTCTTGCTCCCACTAACAGGCTACGGTAAGCGGGAGCAGGCTGGTCTCCAAGGTACACTGCGGCGCTGCCTAGTTACCCACAGTTTACCTTGGATACCAGCTCCCAGCGCTTGCTGAGAGGCGCTGGAAGCTGGCTTATCAGTAGTCTCCCGGTGTCACGCAGTGATGCTGCGTGTCCACCGGGCGACCCAACGATTGATTTGAGGACAGGACCTCAAATCAAACGATGAACAATCAGCCGACTCATCGTTCGCAGTGTCACACGCAACAATGTCATTTCGACATCGTTCAAGCGTCACAGAACACGTGACTTTTGAACGATATTGGCAACGATATCGTTACGTGTGACGTGGCCTTAAGGGCCACGTCTCACACACAGATATCTGTGCAGATATTGTTCACAGATCTCTGGTTGCAGTGAAATCATGGACACATTGGTCCATTATGTGGCCGTGTACAAATGTAACAATGTGTCCATGATTTCACTGCAACCAGAGATCTGCGAACAATATCTGCCCAGATATCTGTGTGTGACGTGGCCCTAAGGGCCCTTTCACATAAGCGTTTTTTTCAAATCGCGGCAGATGCGGTGAAAAAAACGCATCTGCCGCGATTACCGCATACCGGCTGCACTTGCGGCACGGTTGCGGTAAATGCCATACAAGATATAGTGCGGCCGCGAAAAAAAAACGCGGCTGACAGCATTTTTTTTTTTCACGGCCGCACCTGCCGCAAGTGCCAAAACCGCACTTGCCGCACCTGCCACAAGTCCGCCTATACCTTGTATGGCGTTTACCGCAACTGTGCTGCAAGTGCAGCCGGTATGCGGTAATCGCGGCAGGTGTGTTTTTTTTTTTTTCACCGTATCTGCCGCGATTTGAAAAAAACGCTGATGTGAAAGGGCCCTAAGGCTGGTTTCACACTGCAGTTTTTTTCCCTGATCAGGTTCGTTCTGGTTTGTGTTCCAAAACCAGGAGTGTAACCAGGGGAGGAACTTGCAGAGAGAAACTATTGAATTGAAAGATTGACACCTATTCTGATGGTGGGTTTACACGTTTCAATATCGTTGCGATATCGCAACTCAATGTGGCGGGAGCACGCATTTAGTGCATGTTTCTCCCGCATCGCATCGGAGGTTTACACGCTGCGATATCTGAATACAACGTCCGTGCGATGTCTACGCCCCCCCAACCCAGGATCGAACATTTAACATGGGAGTGAATGGGTGACGTTTAAAATCGCATCGTAGTTGGGCTGTCCCACATCACGATCCGGCTCCAATCTCCCTTCAATATCGGAGCATTGAATAGCACGCTCATTCAATCCTCGATATCGCATTGACATCGTTCCTGCATGGTATTGGACGTTCACACCATACAACGCAGGAACGATATCGGGTCCAACGATTGAACCACGTGACTTTTCATTGAAATTGAACTCCGATATCGCAACGTGTAAACCCGCCATGAGTTTTGGAGACACTCCTGGTTTTGACACACAAACCTAATCAGGGAAAAAACTGCAGTGTGAAACCAGCCTAGGCCTCATTCACACACTGCTTTTTTTGCTGCGTATTTTTACGCACAAGCTCAAAGGCCAGGAGTGGAACAATCAAAACCGGAGTGGCACACTCGGAGGAAAGGTCTGATAGAAACAAGTGCTCCACTTATGTTTAATCACCCACTCCTGGTTTGTGATGAGTTTGTGCTTAAAAATACGCAGCAAAAAAAAGCAGTGTGTGAATAGGGCCTTAAGGCTGCGTTCACACATTTGCGTATTTTGCTGCGCTTTTTTGCATGCACATTTTGCCGCGCTTTTCAGCCGCGCAAAAAAGCGCAGCAAAATATGCAGGGGCTTTCACACACTGCGCTTTCTTTACTCCAGAAAGCGCAGTGATGTCACAGAGGGGAGGAAGAATCCTGCTTCCTCCTCCCCTCTGTGACAGCCCCATTAGATTTCACAGTGTATTAATATACACTGCGAAATCTAAATTAAACAAAAGCAAGTGGATGGAAAAAAAAAACAAAAAACAAAAAAACAGAATACTTCACCTCTCCGACGCCTTTTCCCGCTCTCCGGTGTCCGGTTCCAAGTGAGATGTCTTCTGCCAGGACCTGTGGTGATGTCAGAGGGGCGTTCCTGACGCTGATTGGCTGCTCGCGGTCATGTGATATGTATCACATCACCGCGAGTGCCCGGGAACGCCCCTCTGACGTCACGACCGGTCCTGTCAGAAGACATCTCACTTGGAACCGGAGAGCGGGAGAAGGCGTCGGACAGGTAAGTATGTAATTCTTTTTTATTTTTCATACACTTGCTTTTGTTTAATTTATATTTCGCAGTGTATATTAATACACTGTGAAATCTAATGGGCGGGCATACATGTCACAGGGGGGAGGAGGAAGTAGGATTCTTCCTCCCCTCTGTGACATCACAGGGAGAAAATGCAGGAGCTCCTGCGTAAAGAATTGTACGCAGCTGCGCTTTCTCCCTGAAAACGCACTGTGTATTTTTACGCAATGTCTGCACTGCAAAGTGAATTTCACGTTCACTTTGCTGGCAGACAAAAAGGCACATTGCGTATTTTGAAAAGCGCACGTAAAAAAGTGCAGCAAAGTACGCAATGTGTGAATGCAGCCTAAGGCCCCCTTCACACACTGCATGATTACACTGATCAGTGTCCATCAGTGTTTGGGTGCCAAAACCAGGAGTGTCTCCAAAACTCAGAACAGGTGTCAATCTTTCAATTCTAGTTTTTCTCTGCAAGCTTCACTCCTGGTTTTGGCACACAAACACTGATGGACACTGATCAGTGAAATCATGCAGTGTGAAGGGGGCCTTATGGTACCGTCACACGTCGCAATATCACGAACGATATCGCAGATACGACCCGTTTTTTTAGGCGTGGCTACGATGTCCAAACGATATCATAGCGTGTGACCTCTAGATACGATGACGATAATGCGTCGTATCGCTCATCGCAGATTTGAGAACATGTTCTCAAATATGCCGATTTTCGACCGTACGATCTGCTGCATCGTGCTGTGTGACACCGTGCAAACTATCTCACGATTTCGCCAATTGCTGACACTGGCTGGCCTCGATCGGTGGGTTGTGCTCTGGATCGCTGGCTTGTTGCCAAATGTGAAATCGTTAAAGAGATCTTTGCTTGTGATATCGCAAAATTGTGCTAACTATGTCGATCATGTGACTTTCCAGCCGATATCGTGATCGAGATTGAAGCGTGTAACGGTACCATTGGACTGGCTTCACACCATGGCACAATCCGATCCGGGGCTGTGCGGTGTATACCGGACAGCCCCGGACCGGATTTTGGCCCCGTAGTATCCTATGGAGCTGGATGGCAGCTCTCTGCCATCCGGTTTCCATGTGTCCGGGAGAAAGAGGGAGGAATTGGATTTTTCTCCTGGACACAAAATCGGAGCATGCACCATTTTTGTGTCCGGGGAGAAAAATCTCCCCAAATTGAATCCTCCCGGATCCGGGGCAATCCAGCGCTCCCTAACATGGGAGCCTATGGGATTGCCCTGATTCGGGAACTGGACACCTGCGGCTGCACGCTGCTGTAATGTAAGGACCGCGGCTAGGTCCCCACGGTCCTGAATTATCAGCAGCGGCAGCTGCACACCGGACTGGAGGGCATATTAGCCCTCCGGTTCTGTGCGCTGATCCGGTCCGGGGCTGTCAGGTTCATCCCTGACAGCCCCGGATCGGGTTGTGCCGTGGTGTGAAGCCAGCCTAAGAATTTTTGTTGCGTTGGCCAGATAACCTGGTGCTACATCCTTTGGAATCAGGGGCTCTCTTTCTGCATTATGTTGCTCTGATGAGGTAGCAAAAACCTGATGCAAATAGTCTGTCACATGGAAGAGAAGTAATGACCTGTACAGAAGACTGTTTATGGCTGGTAAAGCACTAAAGGGCCCGTTACACGCTTCAATGTCTCAGCGATCTGACCAATGATCCGACTTGACCTAGATTGCTGGAACGACGTTGGATATTGTGGACGATGCAGTAACGATTCCGTGACAAGCGAACGATACTTGCGGCCGCCTATGTGCTTCAGTTCTGAATAGGCGAAGTCTTAAACGACAGCGTTATCAAGGTGTCACACTCGCCGATGCTGCAGTTTAGACGGATGATCAACGACTGATTTATGGTCCTGTTCATAAAACTGCGATCAAGGATCAGCCGACTTATCGCTGGTCATATCTACGTGTCACACACTACGACATTGTTTGAACGTCTCAAAAGCTGTGCTGTGACGTTTCAACAATATCGTTCACAATATCGTACCGTGTGACGGGCCCTTAAGGCACATTAGAAACACAACAGAATATTGCATTTATTAGGATTAGCTGTTGTTAAACTCCCTTTAAACTTGGCTGTGTGCTCTTATATGGCACAAAGTTCTTTGGATATTGACACTGCCGGTTGTCAGCGTTCCTAGGTGTGCAGTATCCATGCGTAGGTTTAGCACTTTATATTTTTTCTTTATTTTGTATTTTAGGATCAGTGATGTTCCTGACAAAGGTCAGCAGCTGGCAGCTTGTCCACACACATTGACTTTACACAAAATGTCAGCCAGACATCAGTAAAGGGCAGCTTCTCTGATGATACTGGACCCTTCCTAATCTTACATTTCTGCATACTTAGTCCTACACTAAACTTATTACTGCTTATCTTTTGAAGTCATTAATGCATTTGCACTGTACAGTTTCTAAATAAGATTTTTACTAAACGTTTACCTTTGATACATGTTGCTTCCTTCACAGACCCCTCCGCAGCGTCCTGCGGATGGGATCTGCAAGCTGACGGCAGCCGCCGCCAGCCCCTATCTTTAGGTGGGCATCCGCATCCGCCTGCGTACAAATCACACATTTCAGTGAATGGGAGCGCACGGTCATGAGCAGACCTGCGAGTAGGGGGGGAGGGGCCGGACACAATAAGGAGGAACAGAGCAGCAGGAGGCGGCGCAGAGCAGCCAGAGGCAGGGAAAAACCTCCGTGCCATCACTGACTCCAGAATAAGGAATGCCCTCCTGACTAAGTAAATGTAAGATTTATAAAGTGTATATCTCAGCGCACAGGGGGGCTAGAGACATGGGGGGGAGCCCTTCCCTGAATGCAGCAGGCATGCTGCATTTAGTGGTGCATTTAGATTGCCATGTACCAGTGGGTGACAGGTCCTCTTTAAGGTACCTTTCACCTCTGTTTAGTGCTGAATGGGGCTTGCCGCAAGTGAGCCATTACATGGCAAAGCTGCCGCGAACGGCATTAAACTCAGATGTGAAAGCAGCCTAACAACTTATTTTAATTGCCATTTTTGGCTTGTATCTATTGTCAATTTCCCCTCATACATCATAATTTATGCATGCATTGACTAATGTATATAGTAACTATTGAAACCGTTGTAAACCTGGGTGGCGAGCATTTGTCACATTTTTAATTGTTTTTAGGTAATGATTCAATAATGTATTTAGTGTGCAAAATTTCTGTAAACCACATTTTTGTTGTAAACTCTGTGGTTGTTCTTTAAATTGCCATGATGGTGCAGGACTTTATGGGTCTGGTCATCTTTATCTATTCTTCTCCATTATTTAACGTTTGTGCCGTGGGTTCCTCATTATCTATGGCCAGCATGTGTGTAGTGCTATGTTCATGTAGTAGTTGAATCCTTCAATAAAATGATGCGGTAGTCGGCGCGTGCACATGCAATGCACTGTGAATACATCACTGCAGACGTATAAGCCTTCCAGGCTTTGGACAGAAGGACACAGTATTATATTAGATGATTGGTTGCTTTGGACAATTAGATCCTTATCAAGCAGAACCAGTTAGAGCTCAGCTTTGACTTTACCTCAGCAGGTTCAATGCTGAAAGCTGCACTCTGGTTGGTACAGGCGATGTTATAACTGATAATGCATTAGGGCCCTTTCACATCAGCGTTTTTCGTAATTCGCGGCAGATGCGGTGAAAAAACCGCATCTGCCGCGTTTGCCGCATAACCGTTCCACTTGCGGCGCGGTTGCGGTTTTTTCTATGCAAAGTATAGGCGTACTTGCGGCAGGTGCGGCAAGTGCGGTTTTGCACTTGCGGCAGGTGCGGCCGCGAAAAAAACCGCAGTAAGCCGCGAATTACGAAAAACGCTGATGTGAAAGGGCCCTAAGATATACTGATATGTATAGCTGTATCTTGCGAGTAAGTGATGTAAGGGTTTAACATAAGATGTGAATATGATAGGTTCCCCAGCATCAAATTGTAGGGCGAGTGGCAGTTGGCTTCAACAGTCTCAGCATTCGCTCCTCCCCCTTGTTAATACCAATCAGTAGGTGGAGGCATGTCCTCTTGCCATCTTATTGGTTATCCAGGCTTCGGATAGACACTGTTCACTGTCACACTATAAATGTGGGGTGAGTAAAACTGTCAGTCTAGTATTTACCTGACTGCAAGCTTGAGTATAGTCACATTTTAGTTTGTGTACACGTGTTATGGTGAACAGACCAATTGTCAGCATCTTGGGTTTATTTCCATACAATCTCTGGTTTGGTCTCATTATAATCTAATCTATTAAATATGCCTTGTCCTATTTAACATGTTGTAGCCTAATTAGCCAATGAGAATTTGTTCATTTTACTACTGTTAGTGAAAAAAATCATCAGGGAATGTAGCAGTCTCTTCATCTTCTTGTATATGGGGGTGTATTATATTTTGTACTGACAGTTTTCAGCCTCTTCTAGATTTTGAACATGTATATTCTTTTTTTGGTTAACCTTTTCACTCGTGCCCCACAGCTGGGTTCATTAAGTCTCCACTCTCAGAATTCAGACTGACGGGAGAATCGGTAGCGCTCCACTGTGAGGCTGTCGGCCGTCCAATGCCAGAGATACAGTGGTGGTTTGAGGCAGACACTAGCAATGAAAGCTTCTCTCAACTGTGGGATGGAGCGCGAGAAGACCGTGTACAGATGAATGCAACATATGTCTTCCATGCCGCAAGTACACTCCATCTCTTTAACCTCAGCCTGGAAGATTCTGGAACTTACGAATGTCGTGCCAGCAATGATCCAGATCGTAACCATTTGACAAAGAGCCCTCGTATCAAGTGGATTCGTTCACAGGCCAATGTTATTGTCCTAGACCGTGAGTGTGAAACCAGACTGAAGAATCCCTGTGATATTTTGAAGACCTACTCCCTCATAGCCAGATGCATCCATTTAGTCTTGTAGTCCTGATTTAGCTAACTCCTTGAGAATGCTTGATTTTTCCTCATGTTGGCTTTGATCCTTAGCTTCAAGGCACCACTTGCACATTGTGACATCCTTCCCAACTTGTTCCTTTAATAAAAGGATTCAGTACTGCTCAGCTGGAATCTCCTTGCTGGTCCTCACTTCCTTCCTCTTGCACCTTTTGTTTGTTTTTTACTCCCCAGATAACATGTTAATTGTACCACTGAGATAAAATTATGGCCAGACTGGCAGGTATGCTGGATTTAAGCCACTGATCCAGAACATTATTTGTTCTACATTAAAAGCAAAGTATGACTAAACTGCTCACTGCCGTTGTCCTAATCTCTGGATACAACCTACATCTTTTTTCTGAAAATCCTTTGTTTTGTGGATGTTCCTAGATGTTCTCCTGTGTATTGAAACCACACCAGGTCATAGTGCTGTTCCTGACTTTCAGTACCACCAACCCTTCTCCCATTTTCAGTAGCTAGAAAAATGATCAATGTCTTATCCTGTTTTGGACCTCCTATAACAACTTTATCCTGCTTCCTTCTGTTCCTTCTATTCTTCCCAGCTCCCGAAGTACTATTGCTGTCTCTGAAGGAAGCTATTGTGTAGTTTGCATTCTCATATTCAGCAGAATATTTCCAAATATAATATGCTCTGCTTACTAAATGATGGCATTTGTTTACAAACTGAAACAGCCCAAGTACTGCAAGGCTGGCTTCACATCACGTTTTTGTTCCTGTCCGTGGGGATCCTGATTTTTGCAGGACCACTCGGACAGGTCTGGATTGTAAACTCTGGATGCCATTTGTGTCCGGATCTGGGATTTTGAGGGATCCGGACACCGAAAGAGCTAAGGGAAGCCGAGCCAGGCAAGTGGTGCCGGCGCTGTCACTTTCACTTTAGAAGTGATGTAGATACGCTGCTAAAGTGAAATTTAAAGAAAGGAACGGATACAAAAAAATCTCACCTCTTCGCAATGTGTCCCATGATGCACGGCGTCCAGCTCCGATGGCTGAAGGACCTTAATCAGCTGACCAGTTTTTTGGTGGCCAATTTAAACCGCTCATCTGATGCAATTATTTGACACATCAGCTGATCGGGTTGCCGCCCCTTCCCAGTCAGTTGATTATGGCCGTTCAACCATCGGAATCGGAGGTGGACACCGTGCATCGCAGGACACTCGGCAGAGATGTATCTAATGTTTTATTTTTAACCATTCCTTTCTTTAATTTCACTTTAGCAGTGTATGTAGATACACTGCTAAAGTGAAATTATGGGAACAGAGCAGTTTTATTGTACTGTGCTTGCTCAGTATACTTTAAACCTGATTCAGAAAATTATCCTGTTTTTCTTTTCCCAGAACCTGCGCTAATAGACTCCCATATTTTAGTGCCGGATTGCCCCGTATTTTTCTGTCCAGTTTGGTCCATTTTTTTGACTGGAGCCCAAAATCTGAGCATTCTCCGATTTTGGGGCTGGGATAAAAATAGACAAATGAATCCGGGACTGAACTGGCAGAATGTGATGGCCAATTATGGCTAAACTGGCACCATAGGGATATATGGGAGGCAAAATAGGATCCTGTTCTGTCCTTTTCAAAACTGACAGAACAGGATCCCAAAAAAGTGGTGTGAAGCCAACCTAAGGCTATATTCACACTCATTTTGCTCTTTTTTTCTGTTGCATATTTCTTTTTTTCTCTCTGCTGCAAAACTGGATCAGGTTTTCAAAATTGCACCAGAAAACTGTTCATCCATGCCTGATCCATTTTTGATCAGCTTTTGGTGGTGTGTGGTTTTTTTTTTTTTTTTTTTTTTTCCATTTACCATGGTTTCAATGGATCTGAAAGTGGATCTGAAAAACACCATAGAAACGTGATCATTCTTTTGATGGATCACTTTTCAAGGGAAAAAATGGATCGGATCACATTCTTTTTCTGAACAGCGAATACTGAAACCCCAGTGACTTTGCTGGGATTCCATTTGAGTGATCCATTCACTGCAGAAATAGAGCAAAAAAAATGCAGTGTTAATATAGCCTAAGGCTATGTTCACACGCTGCTTTTTTGTTTTGCTGGAAAGTAAAACAAAAAAGCAATGTGATTCAGAGAAAAGCTGTGCACACTGGTTTAGTTTCCTTGCAGAAACTGAAACCTGTGCAGGTTTTGCTGCATCTTGAAAACAATGAGCCTGTCAATTCCTCTCTGCATTTTTGCTGATTTCAGTGGCACAAATGCAGCAAAAATGCAGCAAAAACGCACACAAAAAAAAAAAAACGGAAAAAAACACAGGAAAAACGCAGCAAATCTGCCAAGAAATATAGATACTAGAAACTTCTACAGGTTTTGTTGCTTTTTTTTTTTTTTTTTTTTTTTTTTTTTTTTTGGGGTCAGGAAAATTCTTCATCAACATCAGGTTCTTCAATAGAAACTACACCAAAATTGTGTGTTTTGCTGCATTTTTGCTTGGTGCGTCTTCATACAACGGGGTCTATGGAGAACACATCACTTAATTGACATGCTATTTCTTTTCCGGATAAAGTTTTTGCACCAAAACCTAATCAGGAAAATGTAGATGATGGCACAGCATTTCAGAAATCTCAGACTTTGCTGGCATGGCAAAAATTGATTGATTTTTTTTTTTTTTTTCGTGCTGTTTTTGCACCAAACAAACAAATGCAGCGTAAACACATAGCCTAACTGTGTAGATGAGTCTTACTATATACAAAACTGCTTAAGCATTTGGGAAGTTAAGAGGTTAAAACTTAACATTTAATCAATTTTTCTAAAAGACAAGATTGTCCCACAAACTACACACATAAATCATAACAGTGCCCAAGTGTCACACTATTAAAAAGCTCCGTCTTTTTTCAGGAGCTATCACTTGCCCAAAGGTGTTATCGATAGAGCTCAATCTGCCCTCCAACACAATTCACCTCTGGACCTTGATGCTAATTAATTGTAGGATACTATTACCTCTTACATCCCACATTAACTAGCACCCTTCCTGCATATGAAAATTACATAAAGCCCGCTTCCCCTCACGATAGCAGAGGGAAACAGTAGGAGGGAGAGTCGACGGTGAGCGGGGGCGCCACGGGCGGGGTGGGGGTACTGTAGGGTGCCAACCTCCGCAGATAGGTAGGGACAGAGGGGGGAGCTTAGGGTAATTCAGGTGACACTTGATCTGTTGCTCTCTAATAATGATCTGTCCCAACCTTACCTTTTCCTTTACTCAAAAGCCCTCTGAAACAACCTTCCCCCCCCCCCCCCCCCCCTAAAATTGAGAAAGGAAACATCATTATCCAGCTTTTGTCCATAGTATGTGATATATCTGTCCCTATGGGAAAGTGTGATCATGAAGTAAAAATGATTGGGGAATACCACTGGCAGTGAATGGATCTGTATCTGAGGGACACTACATAACTGTTAAATTGATTATCCTGTATCATCAGTCAGATTGTGTCTCTTATAAGTGACAGATCCTTTGATCAGGTGGTTTAACCAATTCAATAGACATCTTATGTAAAGTACAGGCTCCACTATGAGGAGACACTGAATAATTGTCAAATTGACTAATCCGTGTTCAAAATAACATAAGTAGAACACAAGTGGTAGGAAATAAAAACTTTCACCTAACTTTGGATAAAAGGGAGTGTTTTACATGGTGGTAAACACTCCTTAGCTAAGAGGCACGGGATCGAGGGAAAGAACCTGCCTCTTCCAATGACCTCAGAGCCCGGAGGGTGGAGTTAATGAGCCCTTGATTCCACCCATCTCTGAGAACGGGGCCGGGAATGAGGCGTGGAACGCATGCTTGCGTTCCACGATGCGCCGGACCGGAAGTGACGTCGCGGGAAGATACGCGCGTCATTTCCGGGAGGCGGGGGACGCAAGGAGACCGGTAAACATGGATATAAAAGCTTCGGGATGGCCGCGGCGGCGTCCTCCACACTCAGACCACACCAGGCTATACTGGGTGAGTACCCGGAGGGCAATGGGAGCCAGGTGGGACTGGAACTATACATGTAAGTTGTGGTGCTTTGCACCAATTGGCACAACTGAGGAGTAATAATACCCAATGTCTTGTTTCACAGAGGCATGTACCATCATAGGGGTACCTGTTGCTAGGACCCCCTTGAAATCCAAACCACATATCCCCTGATGAGGATTAAAATCTGAAACGCGTAGGGAGTGGAACATGGTGGTGATATGTAGAAAATTGTGAGAGTTATATACCAGGATGTCACTAGCAGAAGGATACCCTGGAAAGAAGTAACTCTAAGTGTAAACCTGCCGTGATGAAAAGGAGCCGGTGAGATCTTTCCTTTTTAAGGGGAAGCGGGCTTTATGTAATTTTCATATGCAGGAAGGGTGCTAGTTAATGTGGGATGTAAGAGGTAATAGTATCCTACAATTAATTAGCATCAAGGTCCAGAGGTGAATTGTGTTGGAGGGCAGATTGAGCTCTATCGATAACACCTTTGGGCAAGTGATAGCTCCTGAAAAAAGACGGAGCTTTTTAATAGTGTGACACTTGGGCACTGTTATGATTTATGTGTGTAGTTTGTGGGACAATCTTGTCTTTTAGAAAAATTGATTAAATGTTAAGTTTTAACCTCTTAACTTCCCAAATGCTTAAGCTTGTATGACGAAATAATCTCCCGTAAGTGATATCAAAAATCATTGGGGAGAATCTATATCCTGCTATATAATTTATATACAAAACTGGCAGATCTACTTATATATTTATTTTTTTTTATTCCCTCTTCCTTTTTCCCTCCACAGATCCTCGCATCATTACAGACTCCCCAGATGCTCTTGGAGGAGGGTTACTAATGTGCAATTTGACAGACTTTTCTTCTTCGATTTCTGGTCACCAGTGGTTTAAGGGGCAGAAGCTTGTCCATGAAGACACAGATGATTCTCAGATTACAACCTATAAGTAAGAATCTGTGCTGCATTCTCATTACTTTTTTTTTTTTTCCTGTTAAGCCCCCGTCACACTAAATGGCCCGTTACACAGCACGATATCCTTAACAATATTGCTCAAACGTCACGGGTTTGGAGTCGTGTAAACGTCATCGTTGGGACATTGTTGCGTATCCCTGGACCATTTTTTGATCGTTGAGCTCCCGATGGGCAGCATGCATTGGTGTTTGACTGAGACAACGACCAACAACCTCAATACTACAGGTCTGAGTGACAGGGTCCCAACGACCTCCATATCGTTGCTGCGTCGCTGGTGAGATCTGACTGACATCTCACCAGCGATTACGTAGCGACGCTCCTGCGATCCCTACAAGGTTGCATCGTTGTCGGAATTGCTGGTGCATCGCCAAGTGTGACGGAGCCTTACATGTTTAAAGCAAGATACAAACTCAATTATTAAGGCTCAAGCTCCTTCACTACATCTGGCTTACATGTATGCACAAAAAAATATCCTAAATTTACCGCTAACATGAAGTCTAATATGTCACGAAACACTGTCTCAATCACTGGGATCTGTTCAGAGGACCTGTCACCCGAACCCCCCAAATGTATGTGAATCTAAGCCCAGCACTGAATGCAGCATGTCTGCTGCATTCAGGCAGGGGGTCCCCCATGGCTCTGTTGGGCTGCTACCTGATATATAGGCTTATAAAAACTTACAGTAATTTTCCATGGAGGTGGCCCTTGTGCAACAGCCTACGCCTCTGTACCACCAATGTCCTCGTGCCAGTCATGAAATCCTTGCTCTGCGCATCCCTGTGTTGGTGACGCAAGGAGCAGAGCAAGGTATTGGTAAACACCGCCCTGGGTAGCTGTCCTGCCTCCTGCTCTGATGTCAGAGGCGGTACAGCCACCCAGGGCGGTGTTTACCAATACTTTGCTCTGCTCCTTGCCTCACCAGCACAGGGATGCGCAGAGCAAGAATTTCATGACTGGCACGAGGACATGGGCGGTACAGAGGCGTAGGCTGCAGCACAAGGGCCTCCTCCATGGAAAATTACTGTAAGTTTTTATAAGCCTATATATCAGGGTAGCAGCCCAACAGAGCCATGGGGGACCCCCTGCCTGAATGCAGCAGACATGCTGCATTCAGTGCTGGGCTTAGATTCACATCCATTGCGAGGGGTGGGTGACGGGTCTTCTTTAAGTGTTCCAGAGTTACTACCTCATAAAGTGATACTGATCAAAATTGCAAAAAATGGCCTGGTCATGAAGGTGAAACCTGTGTGCGGGGTTGAAGGGTTTAAATGATGTCTTGTGCTGGTGTACATGAGGGAGGCACTGGTGTATTTGTGCAGTCAGTGAGTCCCCACATTAACATTCATGTCTGAGTTGGTGACGCTTTACCCTCTCTGGAGCAGACATGCCCTCTTGAGGGATTAATTGCATTAGAACTCCTTTCTGTTCTCGCGCAGGACAAACAGGAATTCAGGTCAGAGTAATACAATCTTTTTGTTGGCACACTGCTTTATTAAACTATGGCACATTTTGTGTTCTTTTTAGCATTACCAAGGTGAGCCCAGAAAGTTCCGGACAATATACTTGCAAGTTCTTGACTACTCCTGAGGTTACTGGGGACGTTAATGTGACTGGTAGGTATTGTTTGAGCTATTCATGAATTTTTTTTTTTTTTGCTTTTTGTAACTAATTGATCATGAAGTGAGCTGAAAACGTGTGTGTAATGATAACCACTTTTGATGATTTTTTCAGTCTCTGAATTAATCACCTCTTCATGACAATTTGTATTACTACTATAAATGTCACTAATATTGGAGCCTCACTCTACGATGTTTGTGTTCCAAGAAGTGTACAGAGTACAGTGCCTACAAGTAGTCTTCAACCCCCTGCTGATTTAGGTGGTTTGATAAGATGCAAATAAGTTAGAGCCTTCAAACTGCAAACAAGAGTAGGATTTATTAACAGAAGCATAAATCTTCCAAATCAAAAAGTTATGTTGCTCAATTGAATTTGAATAAATTTTAAACATAAAAGTGTGGGTCAATTATTATTCAACCCCCTAGGTTTAATATTTTGTGGAATAACCCTTGTTTGCAATTACAGCTAATAATCGTCTTTTATAAGACCTGATCAGGCCGGCACAGGTCTCTGGAGTTACCTTGGCCCACTCCTCCATGCAGATCTTCTCCAAGTTATCTAGGTTCTTTGGGTGTCTCATGTGGACTATAATCTTGAGCTCCTTCCACAAGTTTTCAATTGGGTTAAGGTCAGGAGACTGATTAGGCCACTCCAACACCTTGATTTTTTTTCCCTCTTGAACCAGGCCTTGGTTTTCTTGGCTGTGTGCTTTGGGTCGTTGTCTTGTTGGAAGATGAAATTACGACCCATCTTAAGATCCTTGATGGAGGAGCGGAGGTT
>JARQOC010000003.1:413668950-413825984 GCA_033576535.1 Allobates femoralis | reverse complement strand
CACTATATTGGTACATGCAATGGTGAGGTGAGTCATCATACAGACATCTTATATTGTTACATAGCATATGGTGTGTGATGTCATCATTATACAGACATCTATTGGTACACCTGGAGTGTGATGTTCATTATACAATCTTTATGGTTAATGCACTATGTAGTTGATGTCATCATTAACGACACTTATTGTTAATGACATGGTGAGTGTGTTCATCTACAGACACTTATGGGTACATGGCCTATGTGTGTGTGATTCATCATTAACAGATTAATTGGTTAATGCACTATGGAGTGTGATTCATCATTATACAGACATCTTATATGTGGTTAATAGCACTATGGTGAGTGTGATGTCATCATTATAAGAATTATGTGGTACATGCACTATGTGAGGTGTGATGTCATCATATACAGACATCTTATATGGTACATGCACTATGGTGAGGTGTGATGTCATATTAACAGACATCTTATATGTGGTACATGCACATGGTGAGTGTGATGTCATCATTATACAGACATCTTATATGTGGTTACATGCACTATGGTGATTGTGATGTCATCATTATCAGACATCTTATATGTGTACATGGCACTATGGTGAGGTGTGATGTCATCATTATACAGACACTTATATGTGGTTACATAGCACTATGGTATGTGTGATGTCATCATATACAGACATCTTATATGTGGTTACATGGCACTATGGTGATGGTGTGATGTCATCATTATACAGACATCTTATATGTGGTTACATAGCACTATGGTGAGTGTGATGTCATCATTATACAGAACATCTTATATGTGGTTACATGGCACTATGGTGAGGTGTGATGTCATCATTATACAGACATTTATATGTGGTTACATAGCACTATGGTGATGTGTGATGTCATCATTATACAGATCATCTTATATGTGGTCACATGGCACTATGGTGAGGTGTGATGTCATCATTATACAGACATCTTATATGTGGTTACATAGCACTATGGTGATGTGTGATGTCATCATTTACAGACATCTTATATGTGGTTACATGGCACTATGGTGAGTGTGTGATGTCATCATTATACAGACATCTTATATGTGGTTACATAGCACTATGGTGATGTGTGATGTCATCATTATACAGACATCTTATATGTGTCACATGCACTATGGTGAGGTGTGATGTCATCATTATACAGACATCTTATATGTGGTTACATGCACTATGGTGATGTGTGATGTCATCATTATAAGTACATCTTATATGTGTACATGGCACTATGGTGAGTTGATGTCATCATTTACAGACATCTTATATGTGGTTAATAGCACTATGGTGATGTGTGATGTCATCATTTAACAGACATCTTATATGTGGTTACATAGCACTATGGTGATGTGTGATGTCATCATTATACAGATACATCTTATATGTGGTTACATGGCACTATGGTGATGTGTGATGTCATCATTATACAGACATCTTATATGTGGTTACATGGCACTATGGTGATGTGTGATGTCATCATTATACAGACATCTTATATGTGGTTACATAGCACTATGGTGATGTGTGATGTCATCATTATACAGACATCTTATATGTGGTTACATGGCACTATGGTGAGGTGTGATGTCATCATTATACAGATACATCTTATATGTGGTCACATGGCACTATGGTGAGGTGTGATGTCATCATTATACAGACATCTTATATGTGGTTACATAGCACTATGGTGATGTGTGATGTCATCATTATACAGACATCTTATATGTGGTTACATAGCACTATGGTGATGTGTGATGTCATCATTATACAGACATCTTATATGTGGTTACATGGCACTATGGTGAGGTGTGATGTCATCATTATACAGACATCTTATATGTGGTTACATGCACTATGGTGATGTGTGATGTCATCATTATACAGAACATCTTATATGTGGTCTACATGGCACTATGGTGAGGTGTGATGTCATCATTATACAGACATCTTATATGTGGTTACATAGCACTATGGTGATGTGTGATGTCATCATTATACAGACATCTTATATGTGGTTACATGGCACTATGGTGAGGTGTGATGTCATCATTATACAGACATCTTATATGTGGTTACATAGCACTATGGTGATGTGTGATGTCATCATTATACAGATACATCTTATATGTGGTCACATGGCACTATGGTGATGTGTGATGTCATCATTATACAGACATCTTATATGTGGTTACATAGCACTATGGTGATGTGTGATGTCATCATTATACAGACATCTTATATGTGGTTACATAGCACTATGGTGATGTGTGATGTCATCATTATACAGATACATCTTATATGTGGTACATGGCACTATGGTGAGTGTGATGTCATCATTATACAGACATCTTATATGTGGTTACATAGCACTATGGTGATGTGTGATGTCATCATTATACAGATACATCTTATATGTGGTCACATGGCACTATGGTGAGGTGTGATGTCATCATTATACAGACATCTTATATGTGGTTACATAGCACTATGGTGATGTGTGATGTCATCATTATACAGACATCTTATATGTGGTTACATAGCACTATGGTGATGTGTGATGTCATCATTATACAGATCATCTTATATGTGGTTACATAGGCACTATGGTGAGGTGTGATGTCATCATTATACAGACATCTTATATGTGGTTACATAGCACTATGGTGATGTGTGATGTCATCATTATACAGACATCTTATATGTGGTTACATGGCACTATGGTGAGGTGTGATGTCATCATTATACAGACATCTTATATGTGGTCACATGCACTATGGTGATGTGTGATGTCATCATTATACAGATACATCTTATATGTGGTCACATGGCACTATGGTGAGGTGTGATGTCATCATTATACAGAACATCTTATATGTGGTTACATGGCACTATGGTGAGGTGTGATGTCATCATTATACAGACATCTTATATGTGGTTACATAGCACTATGGTGAGTGTGATGTCATCATTATACAGACATCTTATATGTGGTTACATAGCACTATGGTGATGTGTGATGTCATCATTATACAGAACATCTTATATGTGGTTCACATGGCACTATGGTGATGGTGTGATGTCATCATTATACAGACATCTTATATGTGGTTACATAGCACTATGGTGATGTGTGATGTCATCATTATACAGATCATCTTATATGTGGTTACATAGCACTATGGTGATGTGTGATGTCATCATTATACAGACATCTTATATGTGGTTACATAGCACTATGGTGATGTGTGATGTCATCATTATACAGACATCTTATATGTGGTTACATAGCACTATGGTGATGTGTGATGTCATCATTATACAGAACATCTTATATGTGGTTACATGCACTATGGTGATGTGTGATGTCATCATTATACAGACATCTTATATGTGGTTACATAGCACTATGGTGAGGTGTGATGTCATCATTATACAGACATCTTATATGTGGTTACATAGCACTATGATGACCTGTGCCAGTTAGGGTGGCAGTGGAGCAGGTGCAGTCGGTCTATGAGACAATGGTGATCTATGACATAGAAGGCGGCACTACCTGGCACAGTGCCCCTCCTGACCCACCTCTGTGAGTGATGAGCCAGCTTCAGGTACCACAGGGCATGTCCCAGCCGCTGGTGAGGCAGTATGTTGGGCCCCCGGTCCCCGGGCTTCGATCCTCCGGCCGCTCCTAATCTCTCGAAGTAAGCGGCCAGGACGATCAGCGGCTCCTCCGGCCTGGCCTCCAGCAGCTTCAGCACGGCCGCTCTCAGCATTGCTCGTACTTCGGCCTGAGCCAGGAAATCCGCCTCACTGGTGGCCCGGGGCTGAGACCGCGGGACGGGAGAGGCCGCTACACCACGTCTCCTGTCCGCCATGCTGCCAGTCAGTGCACCCTCTCATGTCCGGGCAGAGCTGTAGCACGTCCTTATCAGGCACCTGGGCGGCCATATTTAATGCTGGCATCCTTGGTCACTGTGACAACCGACGCCGTGATTCTGTCGCTGACACTTTCACCCAGTGGGAAATATCAGGGCCGACATAACAGTGGTGCAATGTGTGAGCGGTAAGGGGCCATTTGTGACCCCCCACAGGACGTGGTATTGGACAGCAAAGGGCCCATTACTGGGCTGTCACAGGGGCCCCCTCCTGTCTGTTTCCACCAGGTGGAATACAGTGTTTTGTCTATAGCTTCATATTTATTAGAGGCCGGAAATAAATGACATACTTGGACTGTGCAGAGGTTGGTTTCTTATTCAGCTATTATTTATTTGTTTTTTACAGGTTTCTCAACGAAAATAAAGGATCACAACAATAAAATCCCATGCAGTCATGTGCCCTGCTGCTGTTAATATAATACACTAAATATACCTACAACAATGATAAAACTGGCACAAAATGGGCATCAAAGTGGGCACTGAGGTATGTTACTGAAGAGGTTACATGACTGTACCCTGATCTCACATACCTAGTGATGCCCCACATCAAATTCATTCACTCCAGCCTGGCCCAAGTGGCTTCTGGGCATCAGAAATGGCATAAAAATGGGCAAATGGCCAATTTTCACAGATTGAATACGGTAAGTAACTTGTGTTTTTAAGGGGTTAAATGATTTTGGGTCACTGACTGCACACCACAATTACACATATAGCGATGCCCCACATCTAATTCACGTCACTCCAGCCAGGCTCAAATTGGTTCTGGGCATCAGAAATAGCATCACAGTGGTCAAATGACCAATTTACACAAATTTCAATAAGTAACTGGTATTCTTAAAGGGAACCTGTCACCTCATGTAAGCCCCCTAAACTCTCAATACCTGTCCCTGCAGCACCCAAATACTTTCTGAAGTAATTGGAGCGACGAGGCGGGGGAACGCAGCCCTGGGGACACTGCCCCACCATCAGAAACGCCCATTCTACAAAAATCATGTAAGTTATTAAAACATACTATTTCACTTTTCCAAACACCCAGGAGCTCAGACAGGGATGATTCAGAAAGTATTTGGGTGTTGCAGGGACAGGTATTGACAGGTTAGGGGGTTTACATGAGGTGACAGGTTCCCTTTAAGGGGTTAGATGTGAAAATTGGCTATTTGCCCACTTTAATGTCTGTTCTCATGCCCAGAAACCATTTGATCCAGGCTGGAGTTATTTCAGTTAAATGTGGGGCATCACTATGTATGTAATTGTGGTGTAAGATCAGTGAACCAAGGATATTTAACCCCTTCAAAACACCCATTACTTATCCAAATCTGTGAAAGTTGGCAATTTTTTCACTTTGATGCCAGTTCTAATCCCCAGAACTCATTTGGCAAAGGATAGAGTGTCCTCAGTTTGATGTGGAGCATCACTATGTGGCTGGAGGCACACTGTCATGCATCAAACACGGAGCGTGTTTGATGCACGACAGTGATGCGAGTGAAATGCATGTTTTGGGTGTGTGCGCGAGTGTGGTGCGTGTGGCGAGTGTGCATGGCTGTATGGATGTGAGTGTGCTGCGAGTGTGAGGTGTGAGTGCGTATGTGGTGCGTGTGAGTGTGATGCTGACCATGGTCCTGAAGCAAACTTCAGGTCCGCAGACAGTATTTACCGATGATCTTAAACTCAGCAGCTGTAAAAGCCGCCAAGTTTGAATTTGCTGGTTTCCCGATACAGTAACAATAATGTTTCAGCGCTGTCACAGCAGCGCTGAAACATCATTGTTGAAAACACAGCCGCTGACAAAATATTAATGTAATAGGGGTTAATCAGCATGTTAACCCCCTCTGCAGGCTCTGTGCAATATGTCAGCGCAGAGGGGGTTAATAACCTGGTGTCAGAAGGGTTAAATCGATGTTGGTGTGATGACAACATGTGTTCAGAGAGTGCCCACACTCTTTGGACACATGCTGTCATGACACCCTGGTTGTGGAAGTGTTAATATCTTGTTAATTTGACAGCCGCTAGCTGCACAATTTTATATACTTTACTGCGGGCTAGAGCTGTCCAGCATCTTAAAGCTCCTGAAATGAGGAGCTGTGCCTGTACTGTACACTAAGTGCGTATGCAAAATTCTTAGGATGCCTCTGTCTATGGTTCTGTTATTACAGTAATAACACACTGGTTGTCAGGACCATGGACAGAGGCATTCTAAGAATTGCGGGGGACTCGTTGCTGACGGTAACGGAGTAAGTGCACGTAAATGACCTGGTTGCTACGGGCAACCACACGACAAGCGGGGATACAAGCATTTGGTGGTTCGGCAGGGCCACAAAGACTCCAAGTCAACGCTCTCAAACCCGGTTTACTGGTGGCCCGGCGGGGCCCTGAAGATCTGGTATTCTGTGGCTCAGAGCTATCGCGGTGTGCGGCGACATTGCCCCCGAAAATAGCAGGAGGCGCCGTGGACTGGGTCGTGGGGTATCCTCGGAGTGTATCTGTGGCGCCCCTCTGCGTAAACCACCACCAGAGGTACTACACTTCTGCGGTTAGGAAGTCTAGTGTCCCTGTTCTTCAGCTGTCGGGATAGAATGGTTGAGCCCACAACAAAAACACACAGTGACAGGCCCCTGGGACAATGGGTGGACCTAGGCCACAAAAGGGGGGCAGGACAGTAGAGCAAGAGGGTGTCAGTAGTAGGAGACCGGAGGAGTAACATCAACTGATGAGGAGTAGTAGTCAGGAGTGTAGAGGTGGTGTGGTGCCAACTCCCGTGGGCTGAAGCCACACCACCACGCTCGCCCACAGGAGGGAGAGAACTGACCGGTAGAGACGGAGAAGAACCCTTGGAATGCAGAGAAGTCAGAGAACACCCGTATGCCCGAATCTGACGAGACAGAGGGCTTGGTGGACGAGACAGGGACCCAGCCCTGCAGACGGTGCGGAAGATGCATTCCCGAGCCATAAACCCGGAGGCCCCGGACTTCTAACGGAAACTGTGGCCGAACACCTGCCACATCTTGGGGAAGGTGGCTGAACTAGGGAGCAGTCCACAGGAGAGTGACCTAATGGCGCCCAGGACATACAAGCACCCGTGGCCACTAGACCTTGAGCTCTGTGCTGTGTAGAGCGTTGAGAGCCTGGGGAGCAGAGTGATGATACGCTTGCCTCAGTGGAGAACTACCCCTTATATCGCTGAGAGAAGAGACCCACCAGAGACTGAGACACCGAGAAAGGAGAGTAGGGGCATCAACCATGGCTTGAATGTACCAACCTGGCTCTGGAGAAGGAGCATCCCAGAGACTGGCAGGAGCGTACCCAGCGGCCATGTTTAACACCTGAGTAAAAGTAACGGAACTACAGCTGTGGTGTGAGAGAATTTATTTGCGGCGACCATTGGCCGCAGAGGCCTCTCAAAACACAGAGGGTACTGGTGACCAAGTGAGCATCTGCCAAGGTACGAGCTGGGGGATACCACTCCACTGCCCTGGGGAATGCGCTCTGCCTGCGGGAAGCAGGACTATCTAAGCTGCCGGTCAACGTCCCCAGAGGTTCTGAAGCAGCGGTGGCCGCCCTGGTCGCATACCACAGGTGGCGTCACAAATACCCCCTTTTATCCCCTCAGACTTTCCCTAACATCACCCCCGTTTATTTAAATGACACCGCCAGGGTCACGAGACCGGGTCTCGGCCCCCGCCCGGTTCCCGAGTCTTCCCCGGCCCTGGAGTGGGCGTGTCATATCCCCTATAGTCTGGGTAGTCTCCCACAAAGGGGGTGGAATCCGAGAAAAGGGGCGGTATCCAGAAGGGGGAACGTGGCCCTAAGGGGGGGTGGATTCCCAAAGAAAGGGGAAAATGGCCTAAATGGGGGGTGGAGTCCCAGGAATTAGTAGTTGGCTAAAGGGCGGAGCATCCCAAAGGCAAAAGGGAGGCTCAGACAGGCTGTTCTTGTGAGCAAATGGACTATGTGTCCAGTCTGCCATATGGACTACCCACCCGGAGAGGTTCCACGCAGGTGTTCCGTGGAAGTTAATGCTGAAACCATGACTGGTCTTGTAGATCCTGGAAACTTGGTTACCCTAGTGAGGGCTAAACCTGAAATCCATCTGATGCCCGGACAGCGAATAGAAGGACGCTGTATTCATGGGGCCACTAAAGAGTACCCACTGGACAGAGTGATGATTCAGAAGGACGTAGATCTTGAGCGACCCGATGTTGGCGTCGTGCCAGACTTGGTGTGTCTGGTGATCATAGGCCGGAACTCAACATTTTTTTTTTCTACTTTTGGCAGAAGAGGGTTGTGTTCAGTTGCTCAGATGAGAGTGGGAACAGTCTAAAGAGGTCACCCTACAGCGGGAGACTGATGGGTTTTCTTTGTGGGGTGTTTACATACAATGGGAAGGCAACACCTACTATAATTAACAGTCCAGAGTTGTGGGTGACCAAGGAAAATTGTGGGAATCCCCAACTTAGACTCGTGACAGTAAAGAGAAACATGACCATTAAAGATGGAGTAGCTCCAGAAGAGAGAGATGACGCCAAGCTAGCTAGCGGCATGTTGATCCATAATACCAGGAAGACTGACCACGACTCCAAGGTTAACTGTAACTCTGTGATGACAGATACTGAATACAGTAAGGAAGGGCCAAGCAAGGGCACACAATCCTCCCATCGCCGGAAACGTAAGGGAAGCAGAGAAGCTGTGATAGTTGCACCTTCTGAAGGTGTGAATGAAGTCGAGATCATGTCCCATGCTTCCATTACCTTTGTGACTCCTCTTTCAGATTCAGAGAAGTCCAGGAGTAAGGATGCTGTAGAATCGCCAGTAGCAACCACGTGTGCTGGGAAACATATGACTAAAGACCAGGAGCGAGAACTAGCTCAGAAGATGGAAGGGGTGTTGTCTCCAGGGTCTGAACAGATAGCTAATGAACAATCAGCAGAGGACTTCATAGAACTACATGGCACCATGACCGAGAAGGTAGATGACTCCCGTGACTCTGAGGATGAAGAGATGGAGGGTGTAAACCTTTATGAAGCTGACGCCATGGAGACCCAAGAGAGGGTTAAAGATGTGGCTGCCGATGCCCAAGACATGGGTGACGTGGCAGAGGTCGCAGGTAAAGCAGTGGAGACCCCGGGACAAGCACAAAGTGATGCCGCCGAAGTTACCAGTGGAGCTGCAGGACCCCAAGAGGTTGAAAATGCAGAAGTGGAAGAAGCCACTGGAGAAGGGAGGTATGAAGGAACTACCACCTCAATTAAATATCTGAAATAAGGGAGCTGAAGGAGATGCCGCAAGCCCATTTGAAACAAGACAAGCTACTGAGACAGGTTGTCGAGAGTCGAGTGGGTGCGTTGGAAACGGAGAGGTCTCAAAGAACTCTGCTAGAAAATGAGCAGTTGAAGCAGTAAGAGCTTAAAAGACTGGCTGCTGAGAAGCGAGTGGCTGAACTAGAGGACGAAGTCTCTGAGCTAAAAGGTCGCCTAAAAACGTGCCAGTCGATGAACGAGGCCACCTTGGAGAAGGTGGAGCGACCAGTGTGCCTCCTGGGCAAACACGCTGAAGAAGCTGAAAGTCAGTTGGCCTTGAGATCTGAGCCAGATGATCATCCAAGGACCACCAGCAAGACAGAAATTTCTCTGAACAATGCCTCATAGATGTACCCGAAGACTTGAGAGGAAAATGCACCAGAGAGTAAGGGTAAGTGCACATCAGTCGGTTCTGCATCTTTGCAGACCGACCGGGAACCGGTGGAGACTGGCAGAAACTGAGTTTTCTGCAGTCGCCAGTGTCCCTGGTTTTGTTAGCGATTTGCTAACGTTTTGCGATTGCTTTACTAGCGGTCGCACAGCGTGTTCTTGGCGATTTCCCCGGCGTCTTCCTTAGCGATTTCCAGACTGGTCTCTGCTGCACTTGTTCAGCAGGACCCGCTGGAAAAACGTTAAAAAGAAGTCGCTTGCTCTATCTTTGAGAACCGGTCGGAAACCGGTGGATAAACTAAAATCGTCAAGAAGAAAAACGTTGTAATGTACACAGCGTTTCCAAAACTCCATTGACTAGCATGTTAATCCTACCGGTGGGTAGGATTAACATAAATTACCATAAAACTCAGCGGGAACCGCCGACGGAAAACGTGCAAAACCAGCCCACAAACCGACTGATGTGCACATACCCTTAGTGTATGAGGAGTTTAAAAAGACCGTGGGAGCCTGTATGGTGTACTCAACCTCAGAAGCCAAACAGCTGGTGGTCTTGTCCCCAACCAAAGCCACGATAAACAGGGTGGCTATCCTAAGTGACATGCACTGGCGATGCATTTGCACTAAGCAAATTGTTCGGCTGAAGACGGAAGAAGCCGTTAGACAGCTGCAGAATATGACGAAGGCTACCAGTCAGCAGGAAGAAGTCATTATGCTAGAGAATAAGCTTAATGGCTGATACATGAAATGTAGGATTGTCTGTGCAGCTAAGAAATGCATATGTGATAAATGAACTTAGTAAATACTGTACTGGAATAAATGAATTGAGAGACTTAGCTTCATCACTGCGAAGAGCCCGGTAACTGCGCCAAAGTGCTCTCTAGCTTACCGGGTCCTACTCTGACACTATATGCGGTACATATTGCTAGGATGAGGTTTATGTGCCTGTGTTCTGCAATTAAAAACCAGCTGGAAGTGGTATGTTCCAGGACCACGGCTAAGGCAAGATGGAGGTGTGGGCGAAGCTACAGGGCGAGGGAAGGGAGCACAGTCAAAAAAAGTCAACTTACAATTTAAAGGACTGGCATCACCTTAATGTGCAGGTGCAAGCAAAAAATATGTGTATGCACTAAAGGGAATAAGTTTGCTGGAACACTGAACACATTATGCTAGAGAATAAGCTTAATGGCTGATACATGAAATGCAGGATTGTCTGTGCAGCTAAGAAATGTATATGTGACAAATGAGCTCAGTAAATACTGTACTGGAATAAATGAATTGAGAGACTTAGCTTCATCACTGACGTCACTGCGAAGAGCCTGGTAACTGCGCCAAAGTGCTCTCAAACTTATTGGGTCCTACTCTGACACTATATGCGGTATATATTGCTAGGATGAGCAGTATATCACTTCCAGCTGGTTTTTAATTGCAGAACACAGGCACATAAACCTCATCCCAGCAATATATACCGCATAAAGTGTCAGAGTAGGACCCGGTAAGTTTGAGAGCACTTTGGCGTAGTTACCGGGCTCTTCACAGTGACATCAGTGATGAAGCTAAGTCTCTCAATTCATTTATTCCAGTACAGTATTTACTGAGTTAATTTATCACATATGCATTTCCAGTGTTTTTTGGTAAATGAATATTTGCCAGTACCGAGGTGAGGAACGGGGGGGGGGGGGGGGGGGGGGGGGGGCTCTATTAGGCGCCGTTAACTTGAGGATCTCTTGGTGTGGGTGCTGTCAGGCCCCGGCAACTTGAGGAGCGGAGGGGGGGTGCTGTCAGGCAAGTTGAGGACCGGGGGGAGGTGTGCTGTCAGGCTTCGGCTACTTGAGGAGCGGGGGGTGGGGTTTCAGCATAGCTCCGCCCCCTCAGGATATTTTCCAGTACGTACCTGTCCACGTGCCCCCACAAAAAAAGCACTGTGCATTTCTTAGCTGCACAGACAATCCTGCATTTCATGTATCAGCCATTAAGCTTATTCTCTAGCATAATGTGTTCAGTGTTGTAGCAAACATATTCCCTTTAGGGCAGGAAGAAGTCATCTGGGTGCTCCCTGCTCTGGTGAGAAAGCTCATTGGGAGAAAGGGCCAAGCCATGCAAAACATGGTAAAGACGTTCGGGGTGATGAAAGTAAGCATTCCCCGTGATCACCAGGACTGGATACCTGATGAAGATGGTATGGTGTCCTTCTCTACTGTAGGAATGGAAGAAAATCTCGGGTACATATGGATGCTGATGGAGTACCATCTGACCCACCTGTGAGAAATGGAACAGCTGAATCTTGCAAGACGGAGAGTTGAGAGACAGCGTCCTCTAAGCAGGAGGAGGTGGCAGCCATCCGGAAATTGTGAGACCCGACAACGAAGGGGCCCTCCAAACAACGGATTAGCCACAGCAGAAGCTAAAGCCAGAAGACACAAGCGGTGTACTGGTTCTCAAATGGTAACAGGCAATGAAAAAAGACGCCAATAGAGAGACCTCCAGAGACATTCTGAGGGTAGCAGGGCGTAGTCCAGTTGGAGGTAGTGAATCCTTCAGTACCTCAAGTCTGAGAGACCCACTCAAACGACCTACTAGGGTACATGACAGGACAGCATCAGACCTGAACCTAGATACAGAAACAAATGACTCTACCTACGCTAATGACCGCTGGGGGCAGGGAAGGTCTGACAAGAGGATGACTCGGACAAGTGGCATGGCGATGTCTGATAGAGAATTCTGCACAAGGAAACAGTCAGTGGCGCTGATGGGTTGTAGATCCCTGAGGGAGGGGCTAAGGTTGATGACTCCTGTTCCAGAAGGTGAGCAGCGCAAAGGTCCAGTGCTGGTACCCTGTTTAACCTGTGGGTTGTAATGCGCCTGTGTATCATATGTTCAATACTGCGGGCTTGAACATGAGAGGGAGGATATGTGGTGCAGTGGCTAGCTGCCTTGCAAGTACCTATGCTGGGACTGGTAGTTCAGCATGGTTCAGTAAGGCATTATACTGGAACTTGAGCTTCCACATGTGCAGATAATACATTACATGTGCTACACTCCAGGTGGGAAAAGTTATGAGAGTGTCTGACAAACTGGGATCCTCCCGTGGGTGTGTCAGATCGGACATAGGCTGACTTCTGGTCACAGGGGCTGTGAGGCCAGCACAGGTCCTGTGCCTCTGAATTGAGAGGAGCCTTGTGGCCAGACACAGAGAGTTTGGAACTCCTGAATGTGGTGAGGAGACCTTGGAGACGCCTCGAGTAACCCGGAGTTCAGGAAACTTGAACCTGGTCTGGGCCTGGATCAGGCCGGAGTCAATGTGGTCTGTGAGAGGCAGCTGCCTCTGTAACCGATGTATTAAGGTCAGTTGGCACGGTAGCAATGTCATGGACAAGATATAATGGGCCATGTGGGGACACTGTCATTGAGAGAGACTGGGAGTGTCTCAAGTGTCCCGTTTATCAAGGACTATGCAAACACTGCCGGACAGGCGCATCTGCCTTTAGAAACAGGCTAGAATTGTTCCATTAATGTGTGAAATGTGTATTACTGTGTGAACTTTGCATTACAGGCAGTTTATGACATTTATTAGCAAGCTGCTGGACATTGTGTTGTTTTAAGAACATGACTGGTTGCATCAATTCCGCTGCTAAGCGTGTCTTCCGTGTACCCCGGCTTGCTCTACCTCACAATACTTATACTTTGATTTCTTCTTAGGCGAACAGTACTTCTCCCTGCTTCTGATGAACCTCTACCATACATAGGGGAGAAACGCGTCAAGTCTTTGGAGAATTCTAATCCATCAATTGAGACTCACAGACTGACCAACAACAACTACTAACCTCCGGGGTTCCACCATTGAGTTAAGTTGACTCCTGTGGAGGTTTAGTCATTTCCACATGATCCTAGCCTAAATTAGGGGCACCATTAGGGATAGTCGCCGTGGTATGGGGGTACCCTAACCTAAGGTGAAAATCATCCATTGCTAGGCAGGGTCAATATAGGCTGATATAGGTCCCTATTTGTTTTTGTTGCTTTCTGAGTCGCTCTTGTTTTTCTCTTTTGAACCTGTTTGTCCTGTTTTGTGGATCCGTGTTTTACATTTATGCAATAAAGGTTTGCTTTTATAATAATCTATCATAAAAAACAGGTATTATTCTAGACTACACTAATATCTGGTGTTCAACATTACCTTAAACAACTAACCGGGCACATTGATGATTGGGGACAGCAAAAATCACTACTCTACTACCTCTTGCCACTTGATCTGTCTTGGATGGGCGAATCAGCAACTCAATCCTGTCTTCATAAAGATCCACATTTTCTCTCAACAAACCGTCGTCCTTTTTAGCTCTAGACATGCTCACTGGGTAACCAAGGCGCAAAGCTCCAAAAAAGGTTAATGAAAAAGCTAGCTTAAACAAACACAACTCTGACTGAGATACACAAACACTTTCTAATCGCCTCCCAAAACTAACAGTAGCTCATATGAAACACACACACTCCAACTTCTTATGGTGCCGTCACATAGCAAGATCTGGCCAGCGATGTCGGAAGCGATGCGCGGGTGCCCGCTCGGTTCCGACATCGCTGGCCAGCTGTCACACAGCATCGCTGCGGCCGGCGACACCGCAGCGATGCGGGCGGTGACATCGCTCGCTGGGCTGGGCTCAGCCTAGCGAGCGATCCGCAGCAACGCTGCGGTATAGGCTGGATCGTCGCCGACATCGCTCTAGCGATGTCACACGCCGCGATCCAGCCTTATCGCAGGTCGCCGGTTGACAGGTTTACGGTTCTTCCCGTAAACCTGTCAACCTGCAACCAGCGATAAAACGCGGTCGCGCCGCTCATTTACACAGCGCGACGTCGCTAGCGACATCGCTGATACGTCACTTTTTCGGCGATGTCGCTAGCGACGTCGGCAGGTGTGACGGCACCTGTAGAGCCTGCAAAACCAAAAAGGATTTTTTCACGTCCCTCAACCTCCTAACCTTAAAGCCAAAAGCCAACCCCACCACAAAGCAATTCACTATTGGAACTGACCAGCCATTCTCCCAGCCATCCCCAACCAAAAGCAATAACAAACCTTCATCTCCATTGATGCCCCTAAGGATGCCTTCCAATCCTCCCAGACTCTATAAGCTTGTGCATAAGCCGACCAGACACCACCTGCTAAAGAAAACTATTCAATCCCCGCGCTGCTCGTAGAGCAAGTCCCACAATTCCGCAGGACATTCCCTACCCATTGTCTCCACTGTGGGAGCCAATTCCTAAAAACATTGTTCCTGCAAACAAGAAATTACATCAGCAATTGGATTTTTTGTCAAATTCCGCCACCATCCACATGTTCAATGACAAACATTACAATGCCAAACGTTCTAACAACCTTACCACCAGAGGAGAAGTGGTTAGCAAATTTATTGCACATACAACTCTCCCGTTACTGCTACAAAACTTTAGCTTCTTATTCCTGGACCTGTCACCGCAAAATATCAGTGAGACCACGAGCAATGCGTTTTGTAAGATTAAGCCTTCCCTCTGCCACTTGTGTGACCACTTGCCTTAGGCCCATTGTCCTTGGTAATAAATACCAAAACCTACTTTTTCACTTGAGCTTACAAACAAGCTTAACTGTCTTGTAGTCACCAAACCCATCTATTAAGATCTCCCAATGTAGGTTGTCAAAAATTCTGTCCAAACCTGCAAGTCGTCTCTCAGTTCCTTCCTTAATCTAACAAAGTCATGTGGGGCCTCTACTCCAGCTGTTGCCAATGACAATCTCCAACTGAAAACCCCCTGCCCATGGGCATAATTTGGAAAGCAAAATAACATTTTCCCAGTAATGATTGAAGTTCTCTTAAAGGCAACTCTCTGGCCCTTCTAAATTGAGCCAACCAATAAACTAAATTTTCCTCTGGCAACCCTCCTTCCATGGCATCTATCAATCACAATACCTAAGAAACTCAAAAGAGTCACTGGACCCTTTATTGTGTTAGCCACTAGGGGGGATACCAAACGTCCGAGCTATTGTCTCCATAGTATGCATTTATCATTCATCAGCGAACATTGAGAAGAATCTAGTGGGCCTATAGACAAAAAGTCGCTTAGGTAATGAATAAAAGACTTCACACCTGACACATCCTTCACAAACCACTGCACAAATGTGCTGAAGGCTTAAAAGTAGGTACACAACAGAGAACATCCCATAGGAAGACAACAATCACAAAAAAAACCCATCCGAAAAACAGCCTAATAAGTATAGACTGTAGTAGGTCGGCCAGCCGTGGACTGAATGGCTGGTATACATTGCAGAGGTATGATAGAATGTGAATGTTTCACTGTGTCTTGCAGCAGTAGAAGTACTTAATAGTGATGAGCGAGTACTAAAATGCTCGGGTGCTCGAAGCTCGGGCCGAGCATCCCGAGATACTCGTGTACTCGGCCCGAGTACCGAGCCCAATGTTATCCTATGGGAGACCCGAGTATTTTTATGAAATGACTGCTGGCAGCATGGAAAAACCCTAAAAATGTCACAAAAGTCTCAGAAGAGTGCTCAAATGACATGGCAACACCATGGGGAAGACCCCTGGAAGCATTTCTCACTCAAAAGTCACAGCTGTGAACAATCTTGTCCGAGTTTCACGCCAATTTTACGGAGTCTCCAGAAAACTTTCCAAAATGACACCAAAATGAATATTTAGGGTGGAAATGTTAAGGGCACATACCCAATAGTGAGATACAGCTGGTGTATGTCACTTTTTGTGATTACATGAAAGATTTTACGTGAAAACATTGTGCGACACTCCGATGACCCTGACAAGAGACGTACATGAAGCCCTGTCTAGAAATAAAGTGCCCATTTTGAGGAACTGGGTCTATTGTAGTATCTTCCTTTGCCAGGGCAGTCCAAAATTGGGAGGTTCACCAATGCCCCTGGATACAGACATGCAGGATGGCCTGTAAACAAGAACTGGGTGTATTGTAGTATAGCCCTTTGGCCAGGGCAGCCAAAAATTGGGAGGTTCAACAATGACCCATGCATACAGACATGTAGTAGGGCCTGTAACCCTCAAGTGGGTGTATTGTAGTATAGCCCTTTGGCCAGGGCAGCCAAAAATTGGAAGGTTCAACAATGACCCATGCATACAGACATGTAGTAGGGCCTGTAACCCTCAAGTGGGTGTATTGTAGTATAGCCCTTTGGTCAGGGCAGCCAAAAATTGGAAGGTTCAACAATGAGCCATGCATACAGACATGTAGTAGGGCCTGTAACCCTCAAGTGGGTGTATTGTAGTATAGCCCTTTGGCCAGGGCAGCCAAAAATTGGAGGTTCACTTGGCCATGATACAGACATGTAGTAGGGGCCTGTAACCCTCAAGTGGGTGTATTGTAGTATAGCCCTTTGGTCAGGGCAGCCAAAAATTGGAGGCTTCCTCATTGGGCCTGGATAGAGCGATGCAGTAGGGCCTGTAACCCTCAAGTGGGTGTATTGTAGTATAGCCCTTTGGTCAGGGCAGCCAAAAATTGGGAGGTCTCACTCATGGCCATGCATAAGACTGCAGTAGGGCCTGTAACCCTCAAGTGGGTGTATTGTAGTATAGCCCTCTGGTCCAGGGCAGCCAAAAATTGGGAGGTTCTACAATTGTCCCATGCATACAGACTGAGTAGGGCCTGTAACCCTCAAGTGGGTGTATTTAGTATAGCCCTCTGGCCAGGGCAGCCAAAAATTGGGAGGTTCAACAATGACCCATGGATACAGACAGTGCAGAGGGCCTGTAAACTCAAGAATGGGTGTATTTAGTATAGGCCTCTGGCCAGGGCAGCCAAAAATTGGGAGGCTCCACATTGTCCCTGGATAGAGACGTGCAGGAGGGCCTGTAAAGAAGAACTGGGTGTATTGTAGTATAGGCCTTTGGCCAGGGCAGCCAAAAATTGGGAGGCTCCACATTGTCCTGATAGAGACGTGAGAGGGCCTGTAAAGAAGACTGGGTGTATTGTAGTATAGGCCTTTGGCCAGGGCAGCCAAAAATTGGGAGGTTCAACAATGACCCATGCATACAGACATGTAGTAGGGCCTGTAACCCTAAGTGGGTGTATTGTAGTATAGCCCTTTGGCCAGGGCAGCCAAAAATTGGAGGTTCAACAATGACCATGCATACAGACATGTAGTAGGGCCTGTAACCTAGTGGGTGTATTGTAGTATAGCCCTTTGGCCAGGGCAGCCAAAAATTGGGAAGTTCAACAATGAGCCATGCATACAGACATGTAGTAGGGCCTGTAAGACCTCACGTGGGTTATTGTAGTATAGCCCTTTGGCAGGGCAGCCAAAAATTGGGAGGTTCAACAATGACCATGCATACAGACATGTAGTAGGGCCTGTAACCCTCAAGTGGGTGTATTGTAGTATAGGCCTTTGGCCAGGGCAGCCAAAAATTGGGAGGTTCAACAATGACCCATGCATACAGACATGTAGTAGGGCCTGTAACCCTCAAGTGGGTGTATTTTAGCTAGCCTTTGGCCAGGGCAGCCAAAAATTTGGAGGTTCAACAATGACCCATGCATACAGACATGTAGTAGGGCCTGTAACCCTCAAGTGGGTGTATTGTAGTATAGCCCTCTGGCCAGGGCAGCCAAAAATTGGGAGGCTCCACATTGTCCCATGCATACAGAACATGTAGTAGGGCCTGTAACTCAAGTGGGTGTATTTTAGTATAGCCTTGGCCAGGGCAGCCAAAAATTGGGAGGCTCCCATTGTCCCTGGATAGAGACGTGCAGGAGGGCCTGTAAGAAGATGGGTGTATTGTAGTATCAGCCCTTTGGCAGGGCAGCCAAAAATTGGGAGGCTCCTCTTTGTCCCTGGATAGAGACGTGCAGGAGGGCCTGTAACCCTCAAGTGGGTGTATTGTAGTATAGCCCTTTGGTCAGGGCAGCCAAAAATTGGGAGGCTCCTCTTTGTCCCTGGATAGAGACGTACAGGAGGGCCTGTAACCCTCAAGTGGGTGTATTGTAGTATAGCCCTTTGGTCAGGGCAGCCAAAAATTGGAGGCTCAACTTGTCCCTGCGATAGAGACTACAGAGTAGGGCCTGTAACCCTCAAGTGGGTGTATTGTAGTATAGCCCTTTGGTCAGGGCAGCCAAAAATTGGAGGTCCACATTGACCATGCATAAGAACATGTAGTAGGGCCTGTAACCCTCAAGTGGGTGTATTGTAGTATAGCCCTTTGGTCAGGGCAGCCAAAAATTGGGAGGCTCCTCTTTGTCCCTGGATAGAGACGTGCAGGAGGGCCTGTAACCCTCAAGTGGGTGTATTGTAGTATAGCCCTTTGGTCAGGGCAGCCAAAAATTGGGAGGCTCCTCTTTGTCCCTGGATAGAGACGTGCAGAGCTGTAACCTAGTGGTGTATTGAGTATAGCCCTTTGTAGGCAGCCAAATAGTTTCCCTGAAAGACATGCAGGGACTGTAACCTCATGGGTGTATTGTAGTATAGCCCTTTGGTCAGGGCAGCCAAAAATTGGAAGGTTCAACAATGAGCCATGCATACAGACATGTAGTAGGGCCTGTAACCCTCAAGTGGGTGTATTGTAGTATAGCCCTTTGGTCAGGGCAGCCAAAAATTGGGAGGCTCCTCTTTGTCCCTGGATAGAGACGTGCAGGAGGGCCTGTAACCCTCAAGTGGGTGTATTGTAGTATAGCCCTTTGGTCAGGGCAGCCAAAAATTGGGAGGCTCCTCTTTGTCCCTGGATAGAGACGTGCAGGAGTGCCTAAAAACATTTTTCCCATTGAAAAGGAGCGGGTCTCCTGTCGTTGTAATGCCCATTCTAACAGAATGGGCGAAAAAATTTACCACTGCGGGTATACCTCAAACAAGAGCCTAACTATTCTAACGGTCATCATGTTGTCACATGAGGAGAAGGAGGAGCAGTCCAGCGATTTAGCCAAAGTCCGGACGTGTGTACCCATGGGTGAGTGGAGGTACATGTCAAATTCAAATAACAAAATTTTAATTCAGTTGTCATTTGCTGGTGGTGTGGTGAAGTCTGGCCCAATCCAACCCTTGTTCATCTTGATCAGAGTCAGCCTGTCCGCATTTTCAGTTGACAGGCGGGTGCGTTTATCAGTGATGATTCCACCTGCAGCACTGAAAACACGCTCTGATAAAACGCTAGCGGCAGGGCAGGCCAGGACTTCCAAGGCATAGAGAGCCAATTCATGCCACTTGTCGAGCTTGGAGACCCAATAATTGAAAGGCACCGAGGAATCTCGCAGTACAGTTGTTCGATCTGCAAGGTACTCCTTCAGCATCTGCCCAAACTTAGCATTTCTGGTGGCACTACCCCGCACCTCAGGGGCTGTGGTACGTGAGGGGCTGAGAAAACTGTCCCACATCATAAAGACAGTTCCCCTGCCTCTGGCGGATTGGACTTGTGCCCCTCTCGGCCGTACGCCTTGGTTGTCCACCGAATCCTGACCTATGCCGCTAGCGTTTTGTGAGGGGAATGATTTGACAACTTCCGTGACTATGGCCCTGTGGAACTGCTGCATTTTGGCTGACCTCTCCGCCTCAGGAATGAGAGACATAAAGTTCTCCTTGTAGCGTGGGTCTAAGAGTGTTGCTAACCAGTACTGATTGTCGGCCAAGATGTTCTGAACGCGAGGGTCACGAGACAGGCAGCTTACCATAAAGTCAGCCATGTGCGCCAGACTCTTAACAGCCATCACTTCAGTATCCAGACCAACACGATGACTGAACATGCTGTCCTCCTCCTCCTCCTCATCTCCCCTGTCCTCTGGCCAGCCACGCTGAATCGAGGGTATGACTGGTGTGCATGTCATATCCCCAATTTGGCCTGAGAGTTGCTCCATGTCTTCATCCTCCTCCTCCTCCTCGTCATAGTCCTCCACTACACGTTGTGATGACATGAGGCTGGGCTGTGTGTTTTCACCCACACCCCCACACCCACTACAGTTTCTTGCTCTAAGTCATCGCGCTCGGCCTGCAATGCATCCTCTTTGATTTTCAGCAGAGACCGTTTTAGAAGGCAGAGTAGTGGTATGGTGATGCTAATAATGGCATCATCGCCGCTCACCATCTTGGTGGAGTCCTCAAAGTTTTGGAGGACGTTGCATAGGTCCGACATCCATCTCCACTCCTCAGGTGTTATGTGTGGAGTTTGACCCATTTCCCGACGGCTTAGGTGATGCAGGTAGTCCACAACTGCCCTCTTCTGCTCACATATCCTGACCAACATGTGCAGAGTTGAATTCCAACGATTGGGGACATCACACACCAGTCTGTGGGCCGGAAGACGCAAACGGCGCTGAAAGCTGGCAAGGCCGGCTGAAGCAGCAGGTGACTTGCGAAAATGTGCAGACAGACGCCGAACTTTTACCAGCAGGTCAGACACCTCCGGGTATGACTTCACAAACCTCTGAACCACCAGGTTGAGCACATGGGCCACGCATGGAACATGCGTCAGCTGCCCTCGCCTCAAAGCTGCCACCAGGTTCCGGCCATTGTCACACACGACCTTTCCTGGCTTTAGGTTCAGAGGTGTGAGCCAGTGATCTGCCTGCTGTTTCAGAGCTGTCCACACCTCTTCTGCATTGTGGGGTTTGTCACCTATGCAGACTAGCTTCAGCACAGCCTGTTGCCGCTTTGCAGAGGCAGTGCTGCAGTGCTTCCAGCTTGGGACTGGTGTGGAGGGTACAGTGGATGAGGATGCGCAGGAGGAGGAGGCTGAAGAGCATGACATTCCGGAGCTGTAGAGTGTCGGTGAAACACTGACAGAGGTAGGGCCTGCTATCCTTGGTGTGGGAAGGACGTGTTCCGTCCCTCGCTCAGACTGGGTCCCAGCCTCCACAATATTAATCCAGTGTGCCGTCAAGGAGATGTAGCGGCCTTGCCCACAAGCACTTGTCCACGTGTCTGTGGTTAGGTGGACTTTGGCTGAAACAGCATTGTTCAGGGCACGTGTGATGCTGTTGGACACGTGGTTATGCAATGCGGGGACGGCACATCTGGAGAAATAGTGTCGGCTGGGGACCGAGTAACGTGGGACAGCAGCCGCCATCAGGTCGCGGAATGCGTCCGTCTCCACCAGCCGGAAAGGCAACATTTCTAGCGCTATGGGTCGCGAAATGTGATCATTCAGGACTGTGGCATGTGGGGCATTGGCAGCGTATTTGCGCCTGCGTTCAAATGTTTGCTGAATGGATAATTGAACGCTGCGCTGGGACAAGGACGTGCTTGATGGTGGTGTAATTTGTGCGTGGGCAACTTCAGGTGCAGGGCCGGAGGCTTGTTCGCGGCCAGCATGGACAGGGGATTGGCTCGCATGCACAACAGGCGAAGACGTAGCAGTGACATCAGCACGCACCGCTCCTCGACTCTGTGGTACTTCCCACAAAGTCAGGTGCTTGGCTGACATGTGCCTGATCATGCTGGTGGTGGTCAGGCTGCTAGTTTTCGTACCCCTGCTGATAGTGGCATGGCAGGTGTGGCAAATGGCCTTTTTAGAGTCTTCTGGAGCCAACTTAAAAAACTCCCAGACTCGGGAAGACCGAACATTTGCACAGGCACCTTGAGTCGTGTTGTTGTTCGGGGAACGGTTGCCTGCCTTCTGCCTGCGGACGCAACCCTGCTTCGTACTGCCTATTGGTATGCTACGCCTCCCTCCCCCTGTGCACTGCTGTCCTCTCTCTGCATATCCTCCTGCCTTGTTGGGTCAGCTACTGGATCATCCACCACGTCGTCTTCCTCTTCCGCACCCTGATCCTCCTCCTGACTTCCTGGCAATTGTGTCTCATCATCGTCCACCCCTTGTTGAGACACTTTGACAACGTTCCGTTCGTCATAACGTGGCTGCTCAAATATTTGGGCATCTGTACATACCATCTCCTCATGACCCACTTCAAGAGGAGGTGGCGACAGGCCAGATTTTGCGAATGGATACGTGAACAGCTCTTCCGAGTGCCCTAGTGTGGGATCAGTGATGTCCGTGGACGTGTACTCGGCCAGGTGGTAGGAAGGAGGATCAGGTTGGGAAATGTACGGTGCAGTATCACGGCTACTGACAGTTGACCGTGTGGAAGACAGGGTGTTTGTGGAGGTGCCCATCTGACTTGAAGCATTATCCGCTATCCAAGTAACAACCTGTTGACACTGGTCTTGGTTCAACAGTGGTGTACTGCTGCGGGCCCCAAGAATTTGGGACAGGACGTGCGAGCGAGGAGATGTGGCCCTTTGTTGTTGCGAAATTAGTGCTTGCACACGACCTCGGCCTCTGCCTGCACCACCATCACGTCCACTTCCTTGTTCCTTGCCAACGCCCTTGCCAACGCCTTTGCGCATTTTGCCTGTATAGAGCGACAACTGTCTGGTGACTGTTGAGGTCACAGGAGATTAGGATTTTAGTTACCTAACCTGTATAAAGGTATGACGTACAACAGTGTGGTGACTGTTGAGATGACAAGAGTTAGGATTTTAGTTCCCTAACCTGTATAAAGGTATGACGTACAACAGTGTGGTGACTGTTGAGATGACAAGAGTTAGGATTTTAGTTCCCTAACCTGTATAAAGGTATGACGTACAACAGTGTGGTGACTGTTGAGATGACAAGAGTTAGGATTTTAGTTCCCTAACCTGTATAAAGGTATGACGTACAACAGTGTGGTGACTGTTGAGATGACAAGAGTTAGGATTTTAGTTCCCTAACCTGTATAAAGGTATGACGTACAACAGTGTGGTGACTGTTGAGATGACAAGAGTTAGGATTTTAGTTCCCTAACCTGTATAAAGGTATGACGTACAACAGTGTGGTGACTGTTGAGATGACAAGAGTTAGGATTTTAGTTCCCTAACCTGTATAAAGGTATGACGTACAACAGTGTGGTGACTGGTGAGATCACAAGAGGTTAGGATTTTAGTTCCCTAACCTGTATAAAGGTATGACGTACAACAGTGTGGTGACTGTTGAGATGACAAGAGTTAGGATTTTAGTTCCCTAACCTGTATAAAGGTATGACGTACAACAGTGTGGTGACTGTTGAGATGACAAGAGTTAGGATTTTAGTTCCCTAACCTGTATAAAGGTATGACGTACAACAGTGTGGTGACTGGTGAGATCACAAGAGGTTAGGATTTTAGTTCCCTAACCTGTATAAAGGTATGACGTACAACAGTGTGGTGACTGTTGAGATGACAAGAGTTAGGATTTTAGATCCCTAACCTGTATAAAGGTATGACGTACACCTGTCTGGTGGCTTTAATGGTTTCAGGAGAGTTTTTTAGTCCCTAACCTGTATTAAGGTAGTACGTACACCTGTCTGGTGACTGTAATGGTTTCAGGAGAGTATTTTAGTCCCTAACCTGTATTAAGGTAGTACGTACACCTGTCTGGTGACTTTAATGGTTTCAGGAGAGGATTTTAGTCCCTAACCTGTATTAAGGTAGTACGTACACCTGTCTGGTGACTTTAATGGTTTCAGGAGAGGATTTTAGTCCCTAACCTGTATTAAGGTAGTACGTACACCTGTCTGGTGACTGTAATGGTTTCAGGAGAGTATTTTAGTCCCTAACCTGTATTAAGGTAGTACGTACACCTGTCTGGTGACTTTAATGGTTTCAGGAGAGGATTTTAGTCCCTAACCTGTATTAAGGTAGTACGTACACCTGTCTGGTGACTTTAATGGTTTCAGGAGAGGATTTTAGTCCCTAACCTGTATTAAGGTAGTACGTACACCTGTCTGGTGACTGTAATGGTTTCAGGAGACGATTTTAGTCCCTAACCTGTATTAAGGTAGTACGTACACCTGTCTGGTGACTGTAATGGTTTCAGGAGACGATTTTAGTCCCTAACCTGTATTAAGGTAGTACGTACACCTGTCTGGTGACTGTAATGGTTTCAGGAGACGATTTTAGTCCCTAACCTGTATTAAGGTAGTACGTACACCTGTCTGGTGACTGTAATGGTTTCAGGAGAGTATTTTAGTCCCTAACCTGTATTAAGGTAGTACGTACACCTGTCTGGTGACTGTAATGGTTTCAGGAGAGTATTTTAGTCCCTAACCTGTATTAAGGTAGTACGTACACCCGTCTGGTGACTTTAATGGTTTCAGGAGAGGATTTTAGTCCCTAACCTGTATTAAGGTAGTACGTACACCTGTCTGGTGACTGTAATGGTTTCAGGAGAGGATTTTAGTCCCTAACCTGTATTAAGGTAGTACGTACACCTGTCTGGTGACTGTAATGGTTTCAGGAGACGATTTTAGTCCCTAACCTGTATTAAGGTAGTACGTACACCTGTCTGGTGACTGTAATGGTTTCAGGAGAGTATTTTAGTCCCTAACCTGTATTAAGGTAGTACGTACACCTGTCTGGTGACTGTAATGGTTTCAGGAGAGTATTTTAGTTTCTAACCTGTATTAAGGTAGTACGTACACCCGTCTGGTGACTTTAATGGTTTCAGGAGAGGATTTTAGTCCCTAACCTGTATTAAGGTAGTACGTACACCTGTCTGGTGACTGTAATGGTTTCAGGAGAGGATTTTAGTCCCTAACCTGTATTAAGGTAGTACGTACACCTGTCTGGTGACTGTAATGGTTTCAGGAGAGGATTTTCGTCCCTAACCTGTATTAAGGTAGTAAGTACAAGAGTGTGGTGACTCTAATGGTCACAGAAAAGCTTGGATTCCAATCTGTATCACCCTGCCTATATCCTCCTAGATTAGTCCTGAGAAGGACTGTTCTGGTCACTGCAAAGCTTGGACTCCGATCTGGATCACCCTGCCTATATCCTCCTAGATTAGTCCTGAGAAGGACTGTTGTGGTCAGCAGCAGCAGTTTGCAGCCCTGCTCCGGATCTACCTGTAAGGGCCGCAAATCTGTCCCTAATCAGCAGCAGACACTCTCCCTACACTCACTGTCTGGAAGTCTGTGTGCCGAGCACAGCGAGCCGGGAGTTATAAAGGCTCGGTCACGCTGTGCAGGGCGGCCAATCACTGCTATGCCACAACTAACAGGGCTGTGGCATTGCAGTGGTCTGCCAGCCAATCCCTGCACGTGGGCTGGCTCTCAAAAGAGCGCCAACATGCAGAGATGACGACCACGAGCACAGCACGAGTATCGCGAGATTACTCGGTGCTCGGCGAGTCGCCCGAGTACAGTGATACTCGTGCGAGTACCGAGTAGTGGCGAGCATGCTCGCTCATCACTAGTACTTAATAATTTATTATTTATTTATTATTATTTATTTATATAGCGCCATTAGGTTCCATGGCGCTTTACATAAGGATAGGGGAGACAAGCACAATTACAATAACTCTAGACAATCAGGACAAATAGGTACAGGAGGGGAGGGGACCCTGTCCACAAGGGCTCACAATCCAAGTATATGTGTGCAGGAGTTAACACACCTCCTCCAGGGGTGTGGTGAGGGCTGATATCAGGTGACTTTTGCCTGGTCACAGGATGTGATGGCAGCCCAGGTCCTGAAGGCTGAAGGCTGCAGAAGCACATGGGAAGAGACGAGGTCTGGAGCTGTGGTCTGACAGGAGTTAGTGTGAACCTTGACAGATCCTGACCGGTGTTCTCAGCCAAGCAGTTTTCCTGCGCAGCCAACTAAGAGGTCAGTGAGTGGAGGCTGTGATACCTTCACAGGGATACTGTGGTGAGAGATGTATCCAAACCTGTGCGGGCACACCCACTTTAGAAATGAGGACTGTGTATCTCATGGCTGGTGCTGACTTGTTTTGGACTATACCATATGTCGTTTATGTGGTCTGTTAAGAAACCGGCATGAATTTATTTAAATGAAGAGACTGTTCTGTTTGAATATCGCTACCAAGTGGGTGAAACCCAAACCCGATCCGTGATCGCTATCCTACAAGACATTCCGAGTGAACAGGTAGTAACCTAAACGCCACTTCAACATCAGTTTTTACTAACAGCACACCTTTGCCAAACGCCTTTACCCAATCAATATCTGTGTCAAACATATACACCACTGGACAGATATCTGGGTCGATGCAGTTGTTTACCGACTTCCCCTTTTGGGCAGATGGTGAATCAGACAGCATTTGTTTGGCTCTTTTTTTGGTACTACTCCTAACTGTGAAACTCTCATAATTTTTTATTGGAGCCACCACAAACATGCCAGCCATCCACGCCAAAGAGACTTATTTTTGTAACTTATCTGACACTACTTTAGAGAACTGTAATGCACATTTATCTAGTCACCTTCCACGAAAGCATAGGAGGTTGCCTCTCCTTGCCCTAATAGGGACATAAAGCACAAGAGAGGTTAAAGGGACCCTCCCACCTCCCATTAGCCAGTGTCTTTCCTGTCCCCATGAGGCATGGAGAGGTTTTACTTTTGTCTGTGCTGTGTGGCCGGCAACCGTGGCATACCTTCTTTCTTTTTTTTTTTTTCATTCTTTATTTAATTTTTAAAGGTAACAAAACATGGTACATAATGATATCTTATAGTACATGTTATACATATCTATTGGTACCTATGTCTCACTTATATAATGTTTTAACAAAATAAACTTGTTCTAAAACTTAAACAAGTGGTTTCTCAATTTTTGTTTATAGATGGTTAGACGGTACATTATCTGTATTACTTTTCAATAAAGTTGTAGAATTATAGAATTGTAAAACTCCCATGGCTAGCAACCAACGGCGTTTTATCTTCGCCTCCGAGGAACCTCTCACGAATCCTCAGAGAACGAGCCAATGATAGAGCAATGTGGGGGGGGGGGTGGAACATTTTCGGCCACCGCGGCTCCTCATTTAATTACTCAAATCACCGTTCCCTACCCTATTCCTCCATGGCTGCCATGTCTTAAGAAAGGAGTCATGGGAACGCATTTCCCAGCTAGAAAGTTCTTCTAGTCTATATAATTCTGAGACTTTGGCCAGCCATTCTGTCACTGTAGGTGCGTGTTGTTGTTTCCATTTCTGAGCAATTAAATGTTTTGCAGCACCTACCATCACTGGCGCTAGTCCATGTTTTTTGGGATTGTAATTGTCTGATGGGAGCGAAAGAAGTGCTTCTACTGCAGTTAGATCAGATTCTACGAGACTCATGGATTTTAACGTTGTATTTATTCCTGTCCAAAATTTGTTTAGTTTCTGGCATGTCCAAAATATGTGGGTCAGATTGCCTCTCGATGTCTCGACCTCCAGCATTTCGGGGACTCTGTTAACCCCAAATGAAACAATCTCTCAGGGGTGTAATACCATCTCGAGAAGAGCTTGTAGGACATTTCCTGCAGTAGAACACATCTGGAGAAGCCATGTGAGTTCTGACAGAGTGTTGTTTTATCATCTCGAGAGAACGTGACACCGAGCTCAATCTCCCAAGAGTGTATGGAAAGTGGAAGAGTAATTAGTGTGTTGTCGAGTAGATTATTATAGACCTTGGAAATAATTTTAGGGATCGGTGGTTTCACTTTTACCAGTATCTCTAGCCATTTCCACCAAGTGGACACAGTCAGTGGGCTCCTGATCTTTTTCATGTAATGGAACACATGCAGTTCCTGTAGGAATGTCTGTGGGGTTTTTTTGGCTTCTATTGGCCACATGTTTCTGCATGGGATGTCTCCTCGTAGTAATCTGGAGATTGGTTTGTTCGGGAGAGTCTTCCATAGATCATATGGATCTGAAAATTCAGCATCTATCAGGTACGGTATAAGCCTCATCGGGATTTTATCTAGAAACCCACAGTCAGGGAAGCGAATCGGGACCAACAGACATCTTACGGCTAATGTATTGGCCAATATCTCATCAAAATTGCCTGTCTGGTATGGTATCTGTCCATAATAGACGGTGTACTCTAGGGTGTAATAGTTGAAGTTCAATGTGTTTTTTATTGTCCTGGGAAGCCATATGAGTAAGTTTCAACCATCTCGCTAAGTGAATGGCTGTATAATAGGAAATGAGGTCTGGTAGTCCCAGGCCTCCCCATCTTTTAGGAAGCATGAGAATTTTAAGTGAAATCCTAGCTCTCTTATTTCTCCATACGAATTTTGAGATTATTCGATTTAGAGAACAAAAGAATATGTTGGGTAAGAAAACTGGGACCATATTCATAACGTAAAATATTTTGGGAAGGATATATGATTTTATTATATTGACTCTCCCCAACCATGAAAGTAGTGGGAGGTCATATGACCTCAATATGTTTTTAATGTTACTGATGAGCGGGATAAAGTTATGTGCGTATAGTGAATGGGGGTCATTCGTGATTTGTATACCTAGATATGTAAGCTTATCTTTGGGCCATTTGAAGGATGTAGAATCGTGGAGGGCCTGCACCTTCATCCTGGAGGCTGTTATGTTTAGTGCTTCCGTTTTGTCCAAATTGATTTTAAAATTAGACAATTCCCCAAAAGTAACTAGGAGATCAAGGAGCTCCGGCACCGCCACCGATGGATTTGATATTATCAGTAACAAATCATCAGCGAAAGCTGCTGTCTTAATCTGAATGGATCCAATATTAATTCCTTGTATTTTATCGTTCTGACGGATCGCTTGCATTAGCATTTCCATAACCACCACAAATAAGGTCAGGGAGAGAGGGCAACCCTGTCTGGTCCCGTTGCTAATTTTAAGTTTGTTGGATAAAAGGCCATTCACCCTGACCCTCGCCGAGGGGGAAGCATATAAGCTTAAGATCGCCTCTATAAAGAGGGGAGGGAAGGCAAATTTGCGTAATGCACTGTCTATGAATTGCCAGCTTACACGGTCGAAAGCCTTCTCGGCGTCCGTAAAGTGAACGACAAGAGGCGGCATACCTTCTTTCTGATCCCATCCGGGCAGCATTGGTCAGGCTCTGCGCTCCTCCTCCAGCTGCTCCCTTCTCCTGTGGGCGGCAGGACCGCTTCCCCGGCTTTCCAGAGCCTTCTATGGCAAAGCGGGCTATGGGCTCCCTGGCTGGCGACCTCCATGAGCCCACCGGCTGCCTCCTGCCGAGCGCTGTCCCGTGTGACCCGGATGTGATGTCAGTAGGCGGGACCTCCAGGTCACGTGTTTTCCTGTGGAGCGCGGCGCTTCCAGGTTCCAGCCTCCAGATCCCGGTGGGGACAGCGTGCAGGGCATGCCAACGCTGAGGCTGCATCTGCAGCCAGTCTGGGACCCTGCGCAGGAGGTGGGGACACATGATTACTGGCGCTGAGGGCAGACTTGGTACATAAAGCTGCCCTGAAGACTGCTGAACCACGGTAAGCCACAGATCCCTAAAAGTGATAATGGCTGATATGTTTTCCCCTTCATCTGCAGAGCCCAGCGCTGCCCCAGCCACAGTAAGTCTGTGGGATGAGGGGGTCCCTATGCCTGATATGTCAGGCTGATATCGATGGTACCCCTGTCCTGTGTTTTATCTAGGGAGACAAGGCTGCCTCTAAGAAAGCCACAGGGAAGTCCAACAAATGCCCAGGTTGTGCAAAGAAACTCCTCGCAGTTTGGGATAAGAAACTTTGCCAGGGTTGCACGGATAAGATTGTTAGGGCTGAAGATCCTTCCCTGGTGGATGAGTTGAGATCAATGGTGAAGCAGGAGATACAGGCCTCCTTAGTCTCCCTCCCACCTGTTGCCCTTTTACCTGGCCCTCCATCCCCTAAGAAGAGGAAGCTCCAGACGGACCCTTTAGACTCTGAGGAACAACCTGATTCAGATTCTGATAAAATGGATGAGGCCTCATCCTCCAGGCGGGCAGAAGTTTGGAAATTCCTGTTCTCTGAAAATATGTGCAAGCTCATTAGTGCTGTAAGTAGCACTATGGGTCTAGAAGAGAAACAAGTCCTTCATTCGGTCCAAGATGAAATGTTTGCAGGCCTGCAGTCAACAAAGCAGGTTGGCTTCCTGGTTCACATTCTGAACCTCATTTCTCAGGAATGGGAATTCCCTAAGAAACGGTTCAAGAGCAATCTTAGAAACAGGTTTCCCCTGGAGAACATGTTTCACTGGGACGTCAAAAAACTCACCAAAAAAATTGCCAGGTAAATACCCATTGCACCTAGCAGCAGGCTGCTCGCTCCTCTGAGAGGCAACACAGGTGTCTGTATACCGGTGCTCAATCACCTACAACCCACAGATGGGGGCGGTTGTAGCACCAGCGTCCGGCCATGCTGTCAGGGTGACTGGTGGCATCTATAGACACAAGGTTACCATAGGACTCTGCCACTCAGGTGCATGTGAAGGATAGTGTCAGAGCAGCCTATTGGTCACGCCCTGCTATTAGATCAGGTGGGCTGCTCCGCACTTATTGTTTGCCTCACAAATGACAGACGCCCCCCAGAGGGCCCAGCCTCAAACTGCAGATACAAAAAGTGCAACAAAACACTAAATATAAAAATGCGAGGTGTTAGTGGATATTTTGGGCCAAAATACGTAAGCTTATAACCCACAGTCAAGGACCCTCACACTTACGGGTCCTAACCATATGTTTGCTGTCAAATGTTTGTTTAACATTCTGAGATTCACCGAAATAGGACATAAAATCAGAGAAAAAAACTCAGCAAGAAATTGCCAGATAAATACCCATTGCACCTTGCAGCAGGCTGCTTGCTCCTCTGAGACGCAACACAGGTGTCTGTATACCAGTGCTCAATCACCTACAACCCACAGATGGGGGCGGTTGTAGCACCAGCGTCCGTCACATGCACCTGAGTGGCAGAACCCATGGTAAGCTTGTGTCTATAGATGCCACCAGTCACCTCCCTGACAGCATGGCCGGACGCTGGCAATTTTTTGGTGAGTTTTTCTTTTCTCTGAACTTATGTCCTATTTCGGTGAATTTCACTGGGACATCCCAAGGATGGATGTGCAGGTGGCGCGTGTTGCTAAAAAGACTGCACTCCCCTTTTGAGGATAGTTCCCAACTCAAGGATCAAATGGATCGCAAGATTGAAGGTTTAATGAAAAGATCCTGGGAGGAGTCATCCTCTTCTACCATTCAGGCTAATATCGCCTCTACCTGCATCTCAAGATCCCTACTCAGGTGGTTGAATCAGTTAGAAGTCCATATATCTCAGGGTTCACCTAGGGAGGATTTGCTAGACTCCCTTCCCTTGCTTAGGAAGGCTACTAGCTTTCTAGCAGATGCATCTGCAGAGTCAGTCCATCTGGCGGCAAGGACTTCAGTGTTGTCCAACTCCGCCAGACATGCTCTGTGGCTGAAGATGTGGAGCGGGGACTCCGCTACAAAAATGAGGCTCTGCTATATACCCTTTAAAGGGAAGTTTGTTTTTTGGGCTGGCTCTGGATGATATTTGTTAGGTCTCCTGGCACTGCTCCCCAGCTCACCTCTCCTGGTCTGCATCCTCTGCTCCTCTACCGATTGGGCATCCATCATCCAGGCGTGCTGTGTCTCAGAGCCATTACTGGGTCTCCTTCCTGTCTGCTGACCACAGGGCTCACACATCAGCACACTACAATGGTCGGAGTCATGAATCTAATCAGTGGTGCACTAGGCACGGCCGTGCTCCTCCTCTGTGAATCTAGGGGTCGGCCCGGCTCATCCTGACACTCCCCTTGACCAATAGCAAGTCCGTGCTCCGGTATATCAGGCCACCTCCACTGATGGGAGGTGCCTGATTATTGTGTTAGTGTGCTTCTGCTCCTCTGACTCGTACTCAGGCCCACCTTGTGCTCTCCTCTGGTAGAACCCGTTCCAGCTCTCCTGATCCCGGGCTCTGGTAACTCCTTCCCTGTTTGGACTTACTGTAGTATAGGCTAACCCTACAAGCCAACCCCCTGGTAATAGCAGCTGTGGAATTTAGACCCCTCCTGGGCTTGCCCCTGACAATCCCTGTATAGGGGTTGGTTAAACTAGGACCAGCTCACCCAGGGAAGTTCGGTACCACGGCCCAGTGGGTCCACTCTAGGATGCCTTTCCCGAGAAGCGTGACAATATTTTAAAGACGGGGACTGATAGGAAGGCCCTTCTGGAACAGAAACCCCCCAGGAAACAGCCTTTTCATCCCTCTGTGCCTCAGACCTCCCAGCCCAAGGGAGAGGGGAAGTCTGGCAGATGGAGCTATCAGAAGGGTAGAGGTAAAAACATCCTCGTCTCTTCCGAGCAACAGCAGCAGGACAAGCAGTGGGGGGGTGGCTCTCAAACTCTCTTCCCCACTGGCGGACTATCACCAGTTGCCAGTGGGTTCTCATGATCATATCAGAGGGTCTCCTCATAGAGTTCATGTCACCCCCCCACCCCTCTGCCAGGTCTCCAGGTCACTGCCCTGCCCTCGCAGGGAGCACAGGATCTCCTGTATTCCAACCTGCAGGTGCTCTTACAGTCAGTCATTTTCCCTGTACCACAGCAAGAAGAAGGAGAGGGTCAATTACTCCAGACTCTTCTTGATAAAAAACCATCTGGAGATGCCCGGATCTACATTGTAAAGCGCTGCGGAATATGTTGGCACTATATAAATAAAGCTTTATTATTATATTATCGTGATAATTCTGAAATGTCTGAACCAACACATCCAATACCGCCGATTCAGGATGGAGTCAATAAAATCAGCTGTTCCATTGATAGGGCTGCACTACCAGATGGCTACAATAGACTTAAAGGACACCTACTTCCATGTATCCATCCACCACCGGAACAGGAAGTTCTTGTGATTTGCAATCCTTTACAACGGCACGGTTCTTCACTTCCAATTCAATGTGCTCCCATTCAGGATCTCCTCGGCCCCAAGAGTGTTCTTAAAATTTTATGAGAAAATGATGGGAGTGATGGTGTGTCACGGTCCGCGCTGCTTCTGGGTTCAAATAACTCACCAAAGAGCCCAACAACTTTTCATCCTCTTTATTCTTTCTTCTCCTACGCGTTTCAACGCCACACCCGGCGCCTTCCTCAGGGATATCTGTCTAGTACCATATTTGGACGACCTCCTTCTCATTGCTCCTTCTGCTCAGACTCTCGGGAGCCATGTGGAGACATCACTGAACCCACTTCAATGCTGGATTCCTAACCTAAAAAAGTGTCAGGTGCATCCCTCATCCACAAGGAGGTTCCTGGGGGTGTTGTTGGATTACGACAAACAGGCGTCATTTCTCACAGAAGATCACAGGTTGACCCTTATATCCAAGATCTCAACCCTACTTCGGCAGAAGATTCCTACATTTCGTGCAGCTATGTCTGCCCTGGGGTCAATGACGTCCTGCATCCCATCTGTGTTGTAGGCCCAGGCTCACGATTACTGTCTCCAGATTCAAATCCTGTCACATTGGAACAGACATCCTGCCTCTCTAAACATGAGGTTTCGTCTGTCAGGGCGGTAACCTCATCCCTCCTCTAGTGGTTGAATCCCAGGAACCTGCTCAGGGGCGTTGCTTGGTCTCAGATGCCTCTTGTTACCCTGACAACAGATGCCAGCCAGAGGGGATGGTGTACTATGGTTTTCCAAACCCCACTCTAGGGTCTCTGGAGTCGCTCCATCAGCTCCCAGTCATCCAACTACATGGGGCTGAGGGAGGTAGAAGAAGCCCTCTTGGCAGCTCAGGATTTGGTCAAGGACACTCATATTCTAGTCTATTTGGACAATGTCACCACAGTGGCGCATCTCCACCATCAGGGCATTACAGGGTTCAGTAACCAGAAGTCTGTGTCCGGCCGGATCTTTCGCTGGGCCAAGCGATTCCTGCTGTCCCTCTCTGCAGTCCAACTAAAAGGGTCTTTGAACCTTCAACCGGACTTCTTGAGTCGCCAAGATGTCCACTCAGGGGAGTGGAGTCTGGACCAAGTGGTCTTCCGCACCCTAGTGGCAAGGTGGGGTGCTCCGGAGATCGACCTGTTTGCATCAAACAGAGACAGGAAGGTCGCAACATTCTTCTCCCTGAATCCATGAGATGATGCTGTTGGGGTGGACACCTTCTCCCACGCTTGGAGCTTTCGTCTGGCCTACGCTTTTCTGCCAATTCGTCTTCTTGCATGAACCCTGAGGAAGATCAGAGAAGAGGGTGTTCCAACTATCCTGATCGATCCTCTGTGGCGGAAAAGGAGTTGGTACAACCTGATCATGGCTCTCAAAGGTGACAGCCCGGTCTTCCTGGGTCCAGATCCAAGCTTGCTAACCCAGGGTCCGCTATTCCATCCGAATCCTCAGAAACTCAAGTTAGCTGCCTGGCTTCTGAAACTCAGGTAATAATGGCCCAGGGCCTTTCTGAAAAAGTTATTGCTACTTTGCAAAAATGTCGAAAGTCAGTCACAAACTCAATTTACAATAAAATCTTGAAACGATTCTCCTCCTGGGGTGGCCCCCATCCACCTGATCCACTCCAGCCTAACATATCTCAGATACTGGACCTCCTACACAATGGACTGGACTTGGGCCTAAAACCTAGCACGTTGAAAGTGCAAATATCGGCTCTAAGTTCAGTTTTTGATGCAGATCTGGCCAACCAACGCTGGATAAAGAGCTTTGTGGTGTCGGCTAATAGACTTTGTCTACGACAGAGGGCTCTCATACCCTCCTGAAACCTAAATACGGTCCTTACAGGACTCTCTCATTCTCCTTATGAACCCCTGTCATCCTGTAGCATACGGTCTCTCTCTAACAAGAGCTGCAAGCCTTGTCCATCAGGGAGCCATACTTGACATTCTACAATGACAGCATAGTCTTTCAGCTGGTTCCTTTTTTTTTTTTTTAAATCAGGTACATTTTTATTCAGAATAAAAGACTTCATAACAGCATATCAAAAGAAACATTATACAATTATTTCCTGATTGCCTCAATCCGACCCCTCCCCCCCCCTCCCAGACAGCTTAATCTATCCCAGGTACAAAGTTATTGTAATCGGTATATAACTGATTTGCATCAGAAGATAGGAAAGAGTCCAGTCCAAATACACAAGAATGGAAACACCAGGGATCAATACCTATACTAAGCGGTATTAAAGAGCTTACAAAAATCATCAGACACTGTGTGTAAAACCTAAAGCACCTTAATCGCTTTGCAGCCAGGGGGTCCAGAGCTTCTCAAAAACTTTTGGGTTTCCTCTTTTTTCATATAGTCCCCTCTCCAATTGGATGACATGCTCCACCTGCCTAATATAGTCTCTCCTGGACGGAGGAGTCTTGTTAATCCAATTCTTGGCTATAACCTTCCTTGCCGCATATAGTAGTCTGTCAATCGCAATTTTAATAATATAGTCCACCCCAAGTTCCTCCACATACCCAAGAGACATACCAATGGAGCCCTGGGAAAGCCAAACCCGTATGCCCCCCCTATTTTATTAACAACGGATGTCCAAAACGGGATCAGTCTGGGACATTTCCACATCATGTGGTAAATTCCTGCCTCACTACCCCCGCATCTTGGGCAAGCCAAAGTGGACACCAGCACCATCTTAAACAGCATCAAGGGAGACCTGTAAGTTCAGTGAAGAACATACAAGTGGGATAGCCTGACCAGTTCACTAACTGAGAGCTTAGGTACATATTCCAAGACAGTCTCCCACACCTCCTCCGTAATAGTCCCAACCTCCTCTTCTCGTTTTATTTTACTTTTAAGTGGGTGTTCCAGAAGAAAGGTGTGTAATATATCTTTATACAAAAAAGAGATTACTCTTATAGTAGCTGCCCCACTACTGCAAACATATTCCAGCACCAAGTCGGATTGCACAACCACACTCTTTGTAAGATTTTGAGCTGTAATAGCGTGCTTTAATTGAGTATAGTGGTACCACTTAGACCCCGGTAGCTAGAACGCGCTCTGGAGTCGTAAAAACGGCTTCAAATGTCCTTCACCTATAATTTGGTACAAAAAAGTAAAAAATAGAATGAGCACAACCTCATCCTCATTAGTGGGTGCAATACTTTCTGTACCAACGGTGCTTCATCTGTCATAACCATAAATTCCAAAAAACAGGCAGCACTCCTTCACTTTCTCAAAGTGGACTTTTCTTTATTCCAGCCCTGTGTGCAATGTTTCGGAGTTTGTCCTCCTTCCTCAAACATGCTTGAGGAAGGAGGACAAACTCCGAAACGTTGCACAGAAGGCTGGAATAAAGAAAAGTCCACTTTGAGAAAGTAAAGGAGTGCTGCCTGTTTTTTTGAATTTATAATTTGGTACATATAGACAATACCTTTGCGTCTCCACTTCCTAAAGCTACCCATTTTCTGGATTAACATTCTCCCAAATGGGCGTGAATCTGTTTAGTCATCCCTCTTATACTTTTAAGCATGTCCCATACTTTGCTTATGAGGCCCAATGTGGGAGAAATCCCCCCCACTGGATCCTTTAATCCACTGTTTTTCTTCCTTCTGTCAACATCCAAAGACACCAAAGGAAGAGGAATTTCATTCACTAGACGTCCACAGAATAGTGTTACACTATCTAGACCTAACTGTGCCTTGGTGAATTGATCACAACTTATTCATCCATCCATTTGGTCAAAATAAGGGCAAGAAGGTGGCAAAAAGCATGATAGCCAATTGGATCAAAAAGGCCATTGCGGAAGCCTACCTCGGCCAAAATCTGACCCCACCATCAGGTTTCACGGCTCATTCAACCAGATCCACTTCTGTCTCCTGGGCTGAGCGAGGAGGGGCTTCTCCTGAGCAGATCTGTAAGGCGGCTAACTGGTCATCTCTGCATACTTTCACTAAACACTATCGTTTGGATCTTGCTTACAACAGGGATTTAGCTTTTGGCGGGAAATTCCTGCAGGCTGTAGTTCCCCTCCCCCCCATGGTAATAATTTTTTGGCATTCCTACTATGCTGTCGTGGAAGGTGACTAGAAGAATTAAGAATTATTCTTACTGTTAATTCGGTTCCTAGGAACCTTACACAACAGCACTTATTTCCCTCCCTATATTCCTCGATAAGACCTGAAATGTGTTAATGATAATTGATGCTATTGGTTCTTTGTAAGTCATTGGTTAATGGGGAAGTGTCTTTTTGACCTCTCTTATGCTTCCTGTCCCTATTAGGACGTGGAGAGGCAACCTCCTATGCTGTCGTGGAAGGTTCCTACAAACCGAATTAACGGTAAGAATAATTATTTTTTAAAATTCTTGGGTGAAAAACGTACTTGATCCTCAACAAAGACACTCTTAAAACCAAATCTAAAACCATCTTCCAACAAAATCACACTAGTTCTATCTAGGTATCTGTTTAGAAAGTTCTACATCTCTTCCAGCCATACTGGGGAGAAAGCTTTTTTCAAATGTATCACCCCCTTTTTGCTTCCACCCACAGAAGGATCTGGATGCCCTGTGACCCCTGCCACAGGTGGAGCACTCATGCTTAAATTTGCACTTGGTTCCAAACCTGCATGCTCCCTTATCTATTATATAATCACGAATGGGATTTTTGCCCCTTTTGAGTCCGCTCACGCTGCGAGTCAATGTCGTCATGTGGATACGCCCGAAGCATTGGCCGCACAGCGGCCATTGCGAGCAGTTCTAAGGCGACTCGCTATGCCCACGCAGCGGGCATGGCGAGTCGCCTTAGCAGCGCGAAGTATTGGCCGCGAAGCGGCCATTGCGAGTCAGAGACTCGCTCTGCTAGAATCCCGATGCATCTGCATCGGGCACCCAGCTAGTTAAATATAAAGCACAATCTTTTTTCTATTGGCAGCGAATAGATCGGCTAAACGGTATCTCGAGCGCTTTCTGGAAAGGGTTAACTCCTTTGCCCTACCCTATTTTGGGCAGAAACCTTCATCCATAAACTTATATCTTTATGGTCCCAACAAATGTTGGGCCACACTGCCTTCCACTGATGAAACCGTTCTTTATATGTATTGACCCTGTCCAGATTACGTCTGTCCCTTTAAGTAACCCTGGACCATGAGTAGCTTCTGTACACTACAGCTCACTCTTTACCTACCTTTCTATAATTATTACTGAGTGTCATATATGTACTTTCATTCAAATCCATGTATTTTTCCAAGTATTTTCTTATTTGTTGTGTTCCAGCACTATCTGCTGGTGAAAGTTATTTTGTGTTGTAAAGATTTGACATGTGAATTGAGTGTTCAATAGGAGGAGCTACTCCAGTCTCTTGTCTGTCTAGACAGAGCTGGAATCCCCAGTCTGGTGCAAGATGTGACACAGACCTCATGTGAGGGAGTCTCCTCACCACTTCCAGGCTCCATGCCTGGAGGTTCATCCTTCCCTTCACCACAAGATTTACAGCCAAGCCCAATGCCTAGGCTTCTTTCCCTGACTTCTACAGGTAAGATGGTTAAGACTTTTAACCCTGGATCCTCACTGTCCGGACTTATGCGTGCTTCCTCAGCAGTAGGTCATACTGAATGTACAGAATAGCCTATTGCTCGCGTGTTAAGGAATTTGAGGGTCTCCCACCTCACTGCATCTGTCCATTATTTGCTTCAAATATATTTTTGCATGTGCTGTGACAATCTGTAAAAGTACCACAGGATTCATGTGGTCTGTAAAATACTCTTGCTATATATCTGCTATACAAAAGACTTTGAACTTTCCTATAACTATCTACAAATACTACTTCTAAATAATATAGGTTTTTAAAGCTCCTGAACCTCACTTTCATATCAGAATCTAACTCTGAACTGTATTTGCCGTGGACTACCCACGTGAACTGTGAAGTATATACTCCATTCCACCCTGATTTCCCTCAATAAAAGGGGGAACTTAGATGAATGATGAGTACACTTTCTTTATCCATTAAGTGATCACTTTATTAGTCAATTTACATTTAATTCATAAAATCATTAAATAATTACATAAAAAAGTACCCTAATGACTACAAATAATTCATAACCAGGTCCAGGGCCGAGATTACCATATGATTACTTATACACTAATCATCATTTATTATAATAACCAGTATTCCCAGGTAGAAAGGGACACTATTTAACTATTATAAAGTGACTGCACACTTCATTACATCAACCTGTGGCTCTAGTACTGACACAATGCACTATGCACTATACACAATGCACATGTGTGCTGGCAAACCTCTTACTCAAATACAGGTTGCATGTGCAGGGAACCACCTCCGTGCTTCAACTAAAGTTGTCCCTTAATTATTTACCATACCTGGTAGGTATTCTACCTGTGGTCTCGGTCCTGGTACCCCACCGCCAACGTACGTTTCGTAATCTTCTTCCTCAGGGCGCCCTGAGGAAGAAGATTACGAAACGTACGTTGGCGGTGGGGGTACCAGGACCGAGACCACAGGTAGAATACCTACCAGGTATGGTAAATAATTAAGGGACAACTTTAGTTGAAGCACGGAGGTGGTTCCCTGCACATGCAACCTGTATTTGAGTAAGAGGTTTGCCAGCACACATGTGCATTGTGTATAGTGCATAGTGCATTGTGTCAGTACTAGAGCCACAGGTTGATGTAATGAAGTGTGCAGTCACTTTATAATAGTTAAATAGTGTCCCTTTCTACCTGGGAATACTGGTTATTATAATAAATGATGATTAGTGTATAAGTAATCATATGGTAATCTCGGCCCTGGACCTGGTTATGAATTATTTGTAGTCATTAGGGTACTTTTTTATGTAATTATTTAATGATTTTATGAATTAAATGTAAATTGACTAATAAAGTGATCACTTAATGGATAAAGAAAGTGTACTCATCATTCATCTAAGTTCCCCCTTTTATTGAGGGAAATCAGGGTGGTTTTGAAGTATTGTTTGTTAAAGGTGAGACATTGAATTTTGGTGGACTATTGAGGGTATATACTCCATGTTAGATTTCCCCGTTCCTTCGAAAGTAAACACAACTGTCATCCCTGAGACCTGTGTTTGTTGTCATTCTCGTGGACTCTGCGTGGGGGTGGATAGCAGTGAATTGAAAGTCCCCCGCCCCATTACGAGGGCTTTACACATACCTCAACCTTCCCTGACTCCCCCCCCCCCCCCCTCGTACACCCATGTAGACTTCACCGATTATGTCTATATAGCAAAAAAGTGCAGAGCAACGTTCCTGCGCTTTTTCACCTATGGTACTTGGAAACAAAAAGCTAAATGCGACCAAAAACAACAGTACACTGCAGTAAAAGTATTAAAATGCAAGTGCAGTATAAAAAAATAGTATAACAAATACAGGGTACTTAGTCCATCCGTTTTTTTTGCGCAAAAAAAGTTATTGGCCAGAATATCAAATGTCTGCAACCGATCAAAGAAAGTCGGCGGAATCAGGCGGTATTCCTCTTCTTTTCATCCTCTTTTTTTCCTATCAAAAAGGTGGCTTAAAGGGGTGTTACATAACTAAGAAACTATTGTAGCTGTCAAGTAAAGAACTGTTGTTTAAAATGAACTGGTGGTCTCTGTGTCAGTCTGAACTGTTATTAGTTCCTGACCAGCTGAAGACAACAGCAACATGTGGCCTGCAGAAAGGTACAGCCTACACTGCACAAATCCACACACCCCGCCAGGACCGTGACTCTCGTGTACTGGGCTAGACAATGAAAAAATGGAGAGATTTTTTTGATTGTAAATTGATATAGTACTACTAAAAATAGTATATTGCGGTGCGCTACTTTCAACCCCTCTGTATATCCTCTAAGTATATTCTTCCAAACTAGAAACTGTTTTATAAATCACAATTTATTCATAAATCAATGAATCATACATATAGTGTTCAACCGCACAGGTACATACGGTTCATTGGTTGGCATACTCATACGAACAGACGAGCGGACAGGACGGCCAGATGCCTGACAGTGGAATATGTGGAAGGATCTGACAGCATTTTCTAAAACTGCAGGTTCCTGCTAATATTGCTCCTTCTGAGTACAATCTAAAAAGCCCTTCTGCCTGACTACACCTATATCATCCACCAATTGGAGGACAGTGCTGCGACATCTGCTTAGAAAGAGCAGCATTTTATGTGCTTTGGACAAACTGAGCCCACCTGTATTCCTTAGTAGTTTATGGGGAATATTTATAACTGTATTTTTTAAATAGCCGCATATGATAAAACTGAACTGAGTCAATATAGCAATTTAAAATTAAGTTAAAGCAAAGAGTGACTGCTCGAGGAGTAGGAGCTTTTTTTTTTTTTTATTTTTGCTTTTTTTTTCTCCAAGCTCCTTTTTCCCAGGAGCACTTTAACTATTAAGGCCAGCTTCACACCACGGTACTATCAGGTCCAGGGCTGTCAGGGATGGACCTGACAGCCCCGGACACGATTTACAAACAGCAGAACCGGAGGGCATATTTTCCCTCTGGTCCTGTTTGTAGCCGGATTCAGCCGTGTGCAGCTGTCCCCTGCGAAATGGTGCTGAACCACTTCACAGGAGACAGCTCCCTGGTGCTGAAGTTCAGCGTAGTTCACGCAGAACTACAGCCGCCAGTGTCCGGTTCCCGGATCCTCCCGGATCGGGGCAATCCGGCCCCATAGACTCCCATGTTAGGGAGCGCCGGATTGCCCCGAATCTGGGAGGGTTCAATTTGGGCAGATTTTTCACCCCGGACACAAATTCTGCAAGAGAAAAATCCGAATACACCCGGATCCTCCCGGACAGATGGAAACCGGATGGCAGATAGCTGCCATCCGGCTCCATCCGGCCCCATAGGGCTGCATTACAATAAAATCGGGTCCGGGGCTGTCAGGTTCACCACGGACAGCCCCAGACCTGATTGAACCATGGTGTGAAGCCAGCCTAACTGTATGGTAAAAACCTGTTAGTGTTTTTATGTTTTTTTTATGTGTGTTTTGTGTGTGGTTTCTATGAGTAGTGTAAATTGGTAGACAATCCTGCAGCTCTACGGCCGGGACCTGCGGATTTGAACACTATATGTATGATTCATTGATTTATGAATAAATTGTGATTTATAAAACAGTTTCTAGTTTGGAAGAATATACTTAGAGGACATAGGGCGGTTGAAAGTAGCGCACTTCAGTATACTATTTTTAGTAGTAAAATATCAATTAAGAATTCTTTTTTTCTGCCTAGAGAGGGTGAAAGCCAGGGTGAGGTGCGGCAACTTGTAGGATTAAAGCGCTAATCAAGTAAAAAGTTAATTATTTTGATTGTAATTATCATAATGTTACAATTTATAGTAAGTGCAGCTGATGTGTTCATATTGGAATTATGGGCTGTAGACATGGATCATTTATAATCATAATGATTTATAGTGGTTTTAAAATGTGCTTGTAAGGCCGGCTTCACACCACGGTTTAATTCGATTCGGGGCTGTCCGGTATAAACCGGACAGCCCCATCCGGTATAAACCGGGCAGCCCCGGACCGGATTTTGGCCCCATAGTATCCTATGGGGCCGGGATGGCAGCTCTCTGCCATCCGGTTTCCATGTGTCCGGGAGAATCCTGGAGGAATCAGATTTATCTCCCGGACACAAAATTGGAGCATGCAGCATTTTTGTGTCCGGGGAGAAAAATCTCCCCAAATCGGATTTTTCCGGATCTTCCCGGAGCCGCCGGTGACCAGTTGCCGGATCTTCCCGGATCCGGGGCAATCCGGCGCTCACTAACATGGGAGTCCATGGGGCCGGATTGCCCCGATCCGGGAAGATCCGGCAACTGGACAACGGCGGCTGCACCCTGCTGTAATTTCAGGACCGCGGCTAGCAGGGATCTTGAATAATCAGCAGCTGCGGCTGCAATTAGCGGCATCCGGCTGCACACCGGAGCGGAGGGCATATTTGCGTCCAGATCCAGTCCGGGGCTGTCAGGTTCACCTCTGACAGCCCCGGATAGGATCTGGCCGTGGTGTGAAGCCGGCCTAAAAATATTGTCTATGCATGATTTTTCAAGTTGGCAACTCTGGGAAGAGGTCTCCCTGTGTGTTCTCTGCCAAGTTGAGATATTTTTAGCTGGTAGTTTATAATGACCACCTAGGGCTTTCTAGATATAAAATCACAATGATTTAGATTTTTCCTTTTTTCATTGCTCATGACTATACTGACGCATGGAGGCTGCCAATAGTGGGCATGTCCCAGTCCTTGCATATTCTGTTCTGACAATACTGATTGCATTGTTTAAGTACACACCAACTTGACAAGGGTAATACTAATACCAAGAGTCAATTTATTCATAAATTTCTAGGAGCACAAACAGAGGACCGGTACGACACAGAGTTATGAGTAAAAAACATGTTTTAGTTTTGTGATTTCATGAAGAATGTAAATATTTCATATTTCAGGAGTTATGACCAGACCTTTTTAAAGGAAGATAGTAGATTTTGCTATGTAATTTGAGAGCACCATGACATAGGAGCAGAGACTCTGATTCCAGCAATGTAACACTTTTTGGATTTTGCTGTTTCAAAACAATCAGTGCTTTATCAGCAAGAAATTATCACTAAGGGAGAAGATGCTCATGAGCCTCTTAGTCCAACCCCACCTACACCACTGATTAGCAATTTTCTGTCAATATACAAGATACACAGAAAGCTGGTAATCAGTGGTGTGGGTAGGGTTATACACAGCTCAGTATTCCAAGCTCTGATATATCTGAAACAGAGAAAACTGTGATTCTATCACAACTGCTGCACCCAGTAAGCTAACTGATATATCGCTGGAATCAGGGGCTCTGCCCCTACATCATATGCTGGCAGATTACGGTACATAGCAAAAATCTTCTGACAGACTCCCTTTAAGACCCTTAATGTTTTGTCATATTCGGTTACAGCACACCTAAAATGTTCACGGAGGCCTAAAATAAAAAACTAAATTGCAAACGTAAACAATAAACATTTTTCAAGAAACATTATTAAAATAATTATCATTTATTAAATCATGCTGATAAATATAATGTATTTATCCACTTAAGCAGAACAACCTATATCATTAAGTAAAAGTGTTATTATTTGAGAACAGCATATGACATAATAGCAATATATAGCTTTAGGTTTTGTTACATCATTCCTTCAAAGAAACCAAAAGTTAAAATGTCCAAAAAATAGCTTGTCCTGCAAAATATATGGCTACAACAATAAAATGTAAAGTATTACCGGTATAAGAATTTGTATGTATGTGAGATGTATGTACAGTGAAGGAAATAAGTATTTGATCCCTTTCTTATTTTGTAAGTTTGCCGACTGACAAAGACATGAACAGTCTATAATTTTAATGATAGATTCATTTTAATCAGTGAGAGACAGAATATCAAAAATAAAATCCAGAAAATCACATTGTCTAAATGAATGTATTTGCAGTTTAAAGAGAAAAATAAGTATTTGATACCTGTGGCAATCAAGACTTAATACTTTGTAGCAAAACCCTTGTTGGCAAGCACAGCAGTCAGACTTTTTTTGTAGTTGATGATGAGGTTTGCGCAGGAGGAATTTTTGTCCTCTCCTCTTTGCAGATCATCTCTAAATCAATTAGATATTGAGGCTGTGGTGTGGCAACTTGGAGCTTCCGCACCCTCCATAGGTTTTCTATGGGATTAAGGTCTGAAGACTGGCTAGGCCACTTCATTACCATAATGTGCTTCTTTTTGAGCCATTCCTTTGTAACCTTGGCTGTATGTTGTGGGTCATGTCATCCTGGAAGACCCAGCCATGACCCATTTTTAATGTCCTGGAGGAGTGGAGTGAATGAGGTTATCACTCAGTAATTTACGGTACATGGCTCCATCCATTGTCCCATTGATGCAAGGAAGTAGTCCTGTGCCCTTAGAAGAGAAACATCCCCAAAACATAATGTTTCCGCCGCCATGCTTGACAGTGGGGACAGTGTCCTTTAAATCATCGGCAGCATTTCTCTTCCTCCAAACAAGGCGAGTTGAGTTAATACCAAAGAGCTCAATTTTTGGCTCATCTGACCACAGCATCTTCTCTCAGTCTCGGGGTGTATGCTCAGTAAACGCAGCGTTGCATAGTGCAGTAGCAGCATAGTGGATGGGATTTGTTGAAATCCCATCCTAATTATGGGATTTCAGCTGTGGTGCAGGTTGCCAACATTCCGCATCTCCGCAGCATGTTAACTTCATGCTGTGGAGTCGGAAGCAGCCACTACCGATTGCTCGCAGGGAGAAGCCGCCCTGCACCCAACGCAGATCATGAGTACAGGGCAGCTGCGGTCTCCCTGCACTCCGCAATGGCTCTGGACTGTGAGCACATACCCTCAGAATCACCAAGATGTTCATTGGAAAACTTCAGACAGGCCTGCACATGTGCCTTCTTGAGCAGTGGGACTTTGCAGCACTGCAGGATTTTAATCCATTATGGAATCATGTTTTACCACTGGTCTTCTTGGTGACAGTGCTCCCAGCTGCCTTGAGATCCTTTACAAGTTTCCACCATGTAATTTTAGGCTGATCTCTCACCTTCCTCCTGATTTTGGTTACCCCATGAGGTGAGACTTTGCATGGAGCCCCAGATCAATGTCGATTGACACTCATTTTGTATTTCTTCCATTTTATTACTGTTCCATTTTATTACTGTTTTGTAGCCCATTCCAGCCTTGTGCAGGTCTATGATCTTTTCCCTGACATCCTTATAAAGCTCTTTGGTCTTGCCCATGTTGTAGAGGTTAGAGTCTGATTGATTGATTGATTGATTGATTAATTGAGTGTGTGGACAGGAGTTATTCTTTAATTTGTCTTTAATGCAGGTAACAAGTTGATTAGGAGCATCTAACTGGTCTGTAGGAGCCAGAACTCCTAATGGTTGATGGGGGATCAAATACTTATTTATCTCTTCAAAATGCAAATACATTTATATAATTTAGACCAGTGGTCCCAAACCTTTTTTGCACCGGGGACCGGCTCCATGCAAGACCACCTTTCCAGGGCCCGGTAGGGTGGGGTTGCACAGAGGTGAGGCTTTGATTATAGGGGTGGAGCTATGGAGAAGGAGTGGAGTTTAGTACCCTGTTTCACCGAGAGATGCACTATGTCTTATTTTCAAGGGATGTCTTATTTTTCCATCCCCTTGCAGCCCTCAATATGGTATCCTCATCATCCACTTGGAGCTCCCATCCATCCCCTTGCAGCCCATAATATCCCGATCATCCCCTTGCAGCCCACAATATCCCCTTGCAGCCCATAATATCCCCATCATCCCTTGCAGCCCCCAATAACTCCATCATCCCCTTGCAGTAGCCCCCAATAACCCCATCATCCCCTTGCAGCAGCCCCCAATAACTCCATCATCCTCTTGCAGCCCCCAATAACCCCATAATTTCATTGTTGCAGCCCCCAATAACACACACTCACACATATATACATACATACATACATACAAACATACATACACACATACACACACACACACACAGATTCACACTCCTTCCTCACCGACACACTCTTCTTCCTCCGGCAGACCGGCAGCTCAAAGCCCGCTTCCCCGCCCCTCAATGACAAGGCTCCCAGTAGATGAGCCAGCAGCCAATCAGAGCCGAGCATGTAATATCATCGCATAACGTTAGATGCTCGTCTCTGATTGACTGCTGGCTCATCTGCTGGGAACCTTGTCACTGAGTGGCGGGAAAGCGGGCTCTGAGCCGCCTCACGCAGACCGCACTTTCACTTTGTAGTGCTGGTGTTCTGTCGTGCCGCGGACCGGCACAGGGACCCCAACAGCCCGATGCAGGTCCGTGGCTCGGTGGTTGGGGACCCCTGGTTTAGACAATGTGATTTTCTGGATTGATTTTATTTTTGATATTCCATCTCTCACTGTTGAAATTAACCTCCACTTAAAACTATAGATTGTTCATGTGACTGTTCATGTCTTTGTCAGTGGGAAAACTTACAAAATCAGCAAGGGATCAAATAATTATTTCCTTCACTGAAGTGCAATATTAGTAGCTTCACTTGAGCCCCAGGACCTCAGGCCTGAAAGGCTTTTCTGTTACATGAGAAGCTATGTAGATGGGGTGCCTTGTTATAGATTCTGCATTACTGACCTAGACCTTCATTTCACACCTCTGTCCTTGGTCCAAAATTGCAGTGTTTTCAAAGGATTAAATGGAATCTGTTACTAGGTGTTTGCTTTTCCATTTGAGAGCACCATGATAGAGTAGCAGAAACTCCAATTCCAGCAATATATCACTTACTGGGCTGAATGCTGTCAATATAACACCACTGTTTCACCTTTTGCAGATCTACCAGTTCTCTGAATGCTGAGCCCTGTACAACTCCGCCCGCAGGACTGATTAGCAGCTTTCAGTGTATACTGTGCCCTGGAGGAAAACTGCCACTGGAAGAAAACTGCCAATGGGGGGCAGGGTTATAAAGTGCATATTAACCCCTACATGACCAAAGAAGTGTGTGTGTGTATATATATATAATATATAATGTCCTTGGCCGCGTCCCTCCCCATGATGTGAGATCATGCGCTGAGCTCACATCCATCCCCACTCATCTGAACTGATCCCATCAGTTAAGATGTGTACCTAACAACACTGATCTGATCAGCGATTGATTGGTGCTGTTAACCCTTTGGATCTTGCTGTCAATCACTGACATACGATCCAAAGCACCGCAGTGGGGATCGCACCGTTCCTCGTCGGTATCGGCGGTCCCCTGAAGTGATCACAGGACCTCCACTGTTACCTTGACAGCCTCGGGTCCTGTGATGACCCCAGAAGCTGTCTGGAATCAGCGGCTCATCTGAACATAGGGGAAGTGATCGTACTGTGCAGCACTGAGGCTCGTGAGTGATGTGGTGATTGTTATCGATCTGACACAAATTGACAGCTCCCCTTCAGTACATATTTTTCACCAAGCAGATTAGACCCATTGCACCCTTGTCTACCCCTTTCTTTAGACATACCTGAATTTGACATCTCAGCTACTACCTCATGCTATCCTCAGATTACATCACAAAAACCTGTCTACAGATTCTCTTTAAGTGGCAGCTGTAGTCCACCCAATTGCATAAAACTCAAAGTGTTGTTTTGGACTATATCAGTAGCTAAATAGTTCAAATCAATTAATAGCGCTACAAAGAGTTGAAGTGTAGCCCAGGTCTAAAACTACAAGTTAATAATAGTATTTGCCCAATAATAAACTTAATTCACTTCACAGTTTTCATAGTATGTTTCAGTTAACCCCTTCCAGTACCTTGCCACACATGTACGTCACAGCCAGGGTATGCATGTAAGGAGCGAGATCAGGATCTGTACCTGCTCCTTACAAGGAAGATTACCTGCTGTAATAAATAGCCAGTATCTGCCATAACAGTAACAATCGGCACTAGCAACAATCACAAACAAAATTGTACATCCATCAGAATATAAAATTATTTAAAATATATGTAGTTCCCCCCCAAAAAAAGGCAATAAAAAGTGATCAATATGTTGCATGTAACCCAAAATGGTAAAAAAAAAATTGTATAACTTGGCACACAAAAAACTAGCCCTTCACACAGCTTCATAGACAGAAAACTAAGAAGTTAAGGGTCTGAAAAATTGATAACACAAACAATAATAAGTTTTCAAATCGAAGAAATATTTTTCACTATTGAAATATAGAAAAGCTCTAGAAGTAACTGTAATCACATTGATGACGTCATTTTTACTGCACAATGAACACCATAAACCTAAAAATACGATGGAATGTCAGTTTTTTTACAATTATACCCTACTAGCTGGTAGAGCCCGGCATTGCCTGGGCATAGTAACTAACTGTTCTTAGTTATAAGCTGACTGTATGTCTATGTGTGTATGTACGTCCACTATATGCATCAATCCTGCTGCCCCATCCACCCACGCTCCCCCCCCAAATCTACCCCTCACACCGCACCCCCACCCCAAAACATCTACCCGCAAACCTGCCAACCTGCACCCTCCCCAAATCTGCACCCACCCCCCTAAAAATGCCCCCCTCAACCTGCTCCCCTCCAAACCTGCCCCCACTGCACCCGCACCCCCCAACCCTTCCCCCCCCAAATCCACACCCCCCTACAAACCCTGAGTCAAATGGGGCGTGTGCAAAATTTTGTGATTGTAGATGCAATGCTGTAAATTCCTTTAATTAAATGTATTAAAACGTTTTTATGCACTTTCACAGGATGCTTTTAGGAGACAAAAGGAGTGTGAGATTAGTGATAGGATGCTGCAGGGACATGTTTTGCTAGCTTAGGAGGCGTTTTGAAGGTGACAGGATCCCTTTAATGGACATACATACATATATGCATTCATTCGTAAAATTTTGTTATTGTAGATACAACGGTGCAAATTGCTTTAGTGGACATACATACATGCATACATTCATTAATTTCTGTAATTCTTGCCTCTCTCTCTTTCATTTCTGTAAGTCTTGTTCATTGAGACGTAACACAGCTTTTCTCTTAGCGCGTGACGACAATCATCCAGTCACATTCTTTTTCTTATGAGTCATAAGATCAGAATGATCAGGCAGTGACATGACACAGAATTTTATAAGCTAACATACTACATTCTATTGTGTCATCACAATGGAGGGGCGTGGCTGTGTAGTGGGCAAGGCTATGTGGATTGGGCAAGGCTATCTGGAGTGGATGGGGCTTACAATACATGGGCGTGGCTTTGACTGGGGCGGGGCTATGTGGAGTAAGTGTGACTATGTGGAGTAGAAGTGGCCATGTGTAGTGGGCATGGCCATGTGGAATGGGCATGGCCATGTGGAGTGGGTGGGGCTATGTGAAGTGAGCGGAGCTTGCCACATACACTCAACTTTATATATTAGATTTAAAAAGAAATAGAAAAGGCTATACAGCACTCAAGGTCTAGTCCGAACTGGTGCAAGCTACAATACTGAACAATACACAGAAAAAAGTTCACAGCAGCACACATTCACTGCCAATCATGTGTGTATACATACATATAGATAGAAGTGAAACACCTATGCATTTGAGAAAAAAATATAAAAACATGCGTTTTTTCAAAAAATCAATTTTTGGATTTTTTTTTGGATATTTTATCTTAGTAAACTAAGATTTTTGGTACACATATTGGCCAATACCTGTTTGCCCATCAACCAGCTTCAAGGTGACCTTAGATCTGATGGGTCCCTATCCTACCATGTCACTCTTTCCTTGGGCTTAGCTAAGTCTCCATTTTTATGATTTGTATGAGAAGTGGGAGGACTCACTTCAATCAAAGACCACCTGGTGTCAGTAGGGGTGCAGAGTAAAGCTGTGGTGCCAATATGTGTACCAAGAACCTTAGTTTACAAAGATAAAATATCCCAAAAAAATCCAAAAATTGAGTTTTTTGAAAAAATGCATGTTTTTATATTTTTTCTCAAATGCATAGGTGTTTCACTTCTAACTATCTATATGTATGTATATATGATTGCCAGTGACTGTGTGCTGCTGTGAACTTTTTTCTGTATATTAGATTTTTTTAAAATGTCCCTATGTTTCAGTACATGATACAGTAAAATGAATGATGTCAATCAAAACTGCACTTTGTCCCACAAAGAAAACAAGATCTTAAATGACTATATCAACAAAAAATTAAAAAGTTACTGACAGGGGCTGGCTGGCTGTCTTTGTCTGGCCCTGGGTGGCAGACAGTCCATGGGCCAAGTGAGGATGAGGAGCGAGTGGGTGGTGCTTCTGAAGACAAGTGAGGAGCAGGGAGGGGGTGCTACTGGAGATACGTGAGGAGTGGGAGTGGGGGGGTGGCCTTCACTCACATGCTGGCTAGCCACTGCCTCCGCTGCAATCATGGGTCCCGCGGACACTGTGCTGACTATCTGGGCGGCCCTAAAGTAGGACTGAACCACCGGCCTGGGGGGCAATTGCCACCCTGTCACCTGGGTCAGTCCGCCCCTGGTTACTGATTATGGAAGAGGAAGGAGAGGAAAATACTAAAGCACGAAACTCATTCAGTCCCTAAGGGGTTACCATATCAATATTTTCTGTATTTGATGAAAAAACATTTAGGCTGGTTTCACATTGGCGTTTGTTTGCCATCTGTGTGTATGCAACTTGAACTGGATGCATCAGTTTTCGGCCCCAATGTCTTTCAATGGGGGTGCATCCACTTCTTCCCGTTTGGCCCGGGTGTCACCGTTTTTTTCACAAAGACTAAAAACGCATTTTGTCGTCACATTGGTCTTTATTACAAACCCCCGTAAGCACTATGTAACACGTAATCAGTAATGTAAAACGGATCAGTGATAATACAGGTGCAAGGTCATTAGTTTTTACACTTCCAGGGTAATCCGAAGGAATGCAGGTAAAACATGCATCTTTCGCATTAAAAAAACACAGGTGTGAAAGCAGCCTTACACACAGTAATGACAAACAAACTCGATATACTGGGTTGATAGGAGTCCAGGAGCTCAGTGCTACTAGACAACTGCGGTATCAGTAGGCCAATTCTCTGGGCTGTTTGTGTCTTTCCAATTCTCGTCACTTCAACATAATTGTCGGCCATTATGAACTCCAAGAGCGTGCTATGTCCTATGTCCTGACTTTCACTAAGGTGCACTGCATTCTTCCAGCATCCATTTCACACAGAATGGCAAATCTGTAGCACATACATAAAAATATTAGACTACGCTGCTTGTACCTTAAAGGGATCCTGTCACCCCCAAAACACCTCAAAAGCTATTAAAAGCTGTCCCTAGAGCATAGTAACACTTACCCTACACTCCTTTTAGCTCCTAAATGCAGCAAGTGAAATTGAAGATAAATGTTATTACAGTACCTCATTAGGGATGATAATGAGTGACTATGGTATTCATAGTCACCCTGGCAGGCTGTCCCTTTTCATGATATCACGCCTCAATAGGCGTGATCTTCAAATCACATTAAAATGCGCGCCTCCCCGCTCTGTGCTGTGTCGGCCGGCCTGTAGTGGGGCTGGGTGACGCGAATCGCGTCATTTCCAGCGCCGGGTGACGGTATGTACACCCGCGCCGCTGTTAGCTTCAAGGCCCGCACTGCGCATGCGCAGTGCGCGTTTTGAAGCTCACAGAGCGGCGCGGGTGTACATACATCACCCGGCGCCGGAAATGACGCGATTCGCGTCACCCAGCCCCACTACAGGCCGGCCGACACAGCACAGAGCGGGGAGGCGCGCATTTTAATCTGATTTGAAGATCACGCCTATTGAGGCGTGATATCATGAAAAGGGACAGCCTGCCAGGGTGACTATGAATACCATAGTCACTCATTATCATCCCTAATGAGGTACTGTAATAACTTTTATCTTCAATTTCACTTGCTGCATTTAGGAGGTAAAAGGAGTGTAGGGTAAGTGTTACTATGCTCTAGGGACAGCTTTTAATAGCTTAGGAGGTGGTTTGGGGGTGACAGGATCCCTTTAAATGTAAAGGGAACCTGTTAGCATGAACGTATAAGAAATAGCCCCAGCTTCATCAAGATAATTCAGTCAATTTTTTTTTCATTTGACATCCATATAGAATCTGTTGTTTTTTTACAGTTTTTTTTTGCAGCAGTTTTTAAAGAAGCACAATCATTAAGTTTTCTTTTCATTAAATTTGTGTATATATGCATGTAATGTAGTGTGTGTATTAATATACTCAGCTCTATGTAACTGATATGTTATATGTAACTGATATAATTTACTAATTCTTCTGGTGATGCTCTTTCTATTCACATATTTCTTTTACTTATTCTCACTCCCTATCCTGTGTAAACTGCAAAAAAAGAGAGATTAATTCCATCTGTCAATCACATTGAGTGATCACTTCTCTTTTGACTACTCACCAGGGAATGAATATTTATGTAGTGACATCACTGCCATGCCCTCCTATGCACTGCCTTTCTCTGCAAGCATACAAGGAAGTTCAATGGAAATCACTCAGATGGTGTCTGTATCCTCCTGTGTATGCTGGCCTCTCACTGCAGAGGAGAAAGAAGGGGGATGATGTGTGCTCTTAGCAGACAGAGCAGCTTCAGCTCTGATATCTTCATATTTCCCTCCAGCTTTAAGCAGTGTCATTGTGTGCATCTGAGGCATATGTGTAGTGTGTGCTGTCTGAGATATATCAGCAGATACAATCAATATAAGTATGCCTGAAAACAAATGTTCATATGAAAAAATAGAAATCTCTCACAGACAGCACACTGTAGCACATAACCCCTCCCCCCTCTCCCACAGAAGCACTTTGCACAAGCTTGAGATTTTCAGTCGCTGACTTCAAGTATAGGGGAAAGGACAGAATAACAGCTTGAGTAGGGGTGGTTATTTAAATAACATTTACATACACTGACTATTCAGCAGTGAAAGTAAACCGGACTAGTGCAACAGCTGCTTGCAGGGTATGACGATGCTTATAGGAAGACAACTACAGAGGTTTTAGTAATGATTTTTACATGTTTTAAAAGTTCTGCCCAGGCACGATTCAAGGATACTATTAGTTTCACACTGAAAAATTACCTGACAGAGTCCCTATAACATAGTACACTGTAAATGGTCTTGGAAATTATTATTAACTACTGATATAAAAAAAAGATTGCTGATGAGTTTTCTGTTGATTTTTTTTATATGGTCATGTGAACTTAGTAGGCAGAAAATTAAGTTTTATTCACTCTGCAGTCCTTTTGCTTCCAGTCATGTGTAGGGCTCAGGAGGCCATTCCATCATCATTCGTTACACAGTGAGTGTGCTGGAATCTCTCCCCAACAAACTGATTGACAGCCTGGTCTGTTGCATATTTGTGCAGAGCAGGTTCTTAGTCAAGGTGGAAGGGGAGTGATTGCACTGTGTAACATGCGGTCACTTCTAAAACCTCCTGTGCTGTTCCGATTACTATATCTTCATTTTCTCACTTTTGCCATTCTGCCAGTTAGACAGTCGAAAATGTTTAAGCCATGGGCACACGTTTTTGGTGAGCTTTTCAGTTGAGTATTTGTAGACCAAAGCCAGGAGTGGAGCAATCAGAGGAACAGAAACACCGGCACCACTTCTGCATTTTTACCAACTGCTGGTTTTGGTTTGCAAATAGTGAGGTAAACAACTCACCATACACTTAACATGTGCATGTGGCCTAAAGCTGTATTTACCTTCAGATTACCGCTATGGCTGCAGGAAACTACCATCTTTTAACTGACAGACTCCCTTTAATCACATCTTGAATCTGTCATTCTCCTTAAGTTATTGCCCTTCATACAGGGCTGTCACCAGAAATAACAGGACCCCATACAGGCAAACTTTTCGGTCCCCTTGATACTTCACCCAAGCTCTACCCCAGCTCCGCCTCCACATCTTAAACATTTCACAGACCCATTGCCGACTCTTGGAAAAGCTCCTGCATATGTGAAGACACAGGCTGCGTATGCATATATATTCTAGAGACTGCTCGGCTGGCTGTATACAAATATATATACACAATAGAGACTACTGGCATGGCTGTGTACACAATAGAAACTGCTGCAGGCTGAATGCACAATAGAGACTGCTGTGGGCTGTATGCACAATAGAGACTGCTGCGGGTTGTATACACAATAGAGACTGGTGTGGGCTGAATGCACAATAAAGACTGCTGCAGGCTGTATGCACATCAGAGACTGCTGCAGGCTGTATGCACATCAGAGACTGCTGTGGGATGTATGCACAGTAGAGACTGCTCTGGGCTGTATGCACAATAGAGACTGCTGCAGGCTGTATGCACAATAGAGAATGCTGACAATATAGAGAATAGAGATTGCTCCAATGCTCAAATCATGGCGCGCTCTGCAGAGACCTCCTGTTTGTACTGTGCATGGAAGCCTCACAAGAAACAGAGGTTGGACTGGCAGCATCTGACATCAGTAAAGCTTTCAGTCTCCGTTGACCCTTCTGCTTTTGCAGCCATTTTACTTATGCAGCCGCAGCAGTACTGTAAGTGGGGAATAGAGTGTGCACCCAGTGAAGAGGAAGCCCTGGGTGCCATGGCTTAACAAAGCGTAAAGTTATTACCACTGGCCTGAGCCCCCCTCTTCACCGGACCCCATACACTAGTAAGGGTAATAATAATGCACTAATGCTGGTCCTGCTTTCATGAGATTAAAATAAAATTACTACCATGTTTCGGGACTCTCCGGACTTCCCCCAAACTATTCCTATGATTGCCCTTGACTAGTAATACAGGGACAGGTTGTGGCGCACAGATGGAGCGTGTTGCAAGAGTTCATCCTTCTCTTAACTCTCCCTCTCTCTTCCCTCCTATTCTCCCTCCCTGCTTTTGTTTTGTTATTTTTATGCATTATCTTAGCCGATAATATTCTTAGCAATTCCACAGGGCTGTGACATCTTCACTTCTGGACTATTATGTCCTACTGAACCGTCAACAGTCCCCTAGATATATCGGCACCAAGGGTATTAAGAAATCCGCAATATCGGGGAACAAAGAGATGGGGTTGATTGGGGAACCACCGTTCTTTCTCCTATCTGATTATTATGCGATATCTATCAGTCTCCCTTATTGGTATTATTATAACCAAAATATACAGTTTTCTGTTTAATTTGTATACCTGAAACTGATGTTTGTATGTGATTTTGTGTTGTATTTCGTTGTTCTTCTCAATAAAAAAAAGATTAAACCAAAATAAAATTACTACATGGAAAAGTGTATCTTGGTTGATATGTCTGGACAAAATACTGCCTGCAAGCCTCCTTGGGATTTTGAGTCTTTTGTGACTGTCGGAAATTCAGTATGATTGAGTTGAAAGAATCCTTTCTTGCTCACTTGTCTATAGATATGCAGAGAAAGTAGAAAGCTCCCAACCAGACCTGTAGCTGGTACAATTGACCACATAAGGTAAGATTCATCTGAAAAAGAAATGAAAGCATCTTTAGATACATTTGTTTTGATCTGATTACTTAAATAGGTTATCTTAAAACATTTCTTTATTTCAATACTATGTGCTTAAGAACTAACAGGCAGTTAGTTGCAAACTACAGTACCTGCGTGTTCTACGCAGTGCCTGCTCAGAGCATCTCTTCCTTTTTGGGATGATTTGACTATGGGGCCTGACTGCCAACCTCATGCTGATTGACGGCTGGCTCACCGCAGTTAAGCAATGGGGAGCTGGCTGTCAATCAGCATGATTGACCACACTGGCGATCAAAATGACGGAACAATGTATGATCACTTGATTTTTTTAGACATAATGTAATCTATATTGCCACAGGACATCACTAGTCTCTCACACTGCTCTGGAGTGATTTTGGTCCACTCTTCTTCCAGTCTCTTTACCAGTTCTGTGACTGTTGTGAGTTTCTTGGCCATAACTGTCACCAAGGATTTCCAGATGTTTTCTATTGTGCTTAGATCAGGACTCTGGGCAGCCATTTCATTGTTTCAAAGTTTTCTGTTTCAAGGAAATGCTGTACCAGTTTTATTGTGTGACAGGGGGCATTGTCCTGCATGAAAATTTCTGGCTGATTGAGTGCTGAATGCAAGTAAGGAACCACGTGTTGATGAAGAAGGTTCAGATACACACTTCCATTCACTCTGCCATGTATCTGTTTGAGAGGTCCAACCCCTGCAGAAAAAAACATTCCCCAAAACATGACACTTCCTCCAACATCTTTCACTGACTTATTTAAACACTTTGGTTTTAGTCTTTCCCACTTTGTCAATGGACATAATGTTTCCAATCAGACCTAAATAAATTAAACTTGCTTTAATCACTAAAATAAACTGTGGACCACTTCTCCTCTGTCCACACATCATGCTCCCCACCAAAGTTGAGTCTAGCGTTTTGATTCTTTCTGTCAATGAGAGGTTTGGTCATGCAGAGTGGGCTTTCAGTCCAAATGCTCTTAAACATTGTGACACTGTATGACAAGACAGTGCTCAACTGGCAAGCTATTCCAACTGCAGTATTGAATCAATTACCCATGGAGATTCTTCACATTATCCTGTCCTCTTGCATTTGTTTTTCGAGGGTAACCAGCCTTCTTTGAAGACTTGAAAGACTTTGTGATGTTGTAAAGATACAATAATCTAGAAATCTCAGACTTGGAATGACCAAGTTCTTTTGCTGAGGCCTTTTGGCCTTCATCTGGACAATCTGCTACTGGAGGGTTTCAGTCACTTTGGAACGTCACAACGTTTTTGCAAAGTGAGTGCAAACTGGAAAGTTAGACTACCAGTTTAGTAGGGTTTGTCAGATAATCAAGGAAATCGGCACCAGGTGCCAGATTAACACCAATAATTTGCAGGTATCTGAAAGTGTTCTCCAATTTTAATCAGTGTTCTTTTTCATTTATCTCATTCAGATTTTTATTCTGGGCTTTAAAATATATTCAATTTATGAAATAAGCTTAAAATACAGCTATTTTACTCATGTTAGGATATTTTCACATAGAACATCCAAATGATCTTTACCTAGATGGGGTGAACAAAGGCGCAATAGGGTCTTATCCTCAATTGAAAATGGCAAAGATGGTGTTATTACTGCTCACCTTGTTGGGTTGTGTTACCCACAACCGGTATATGCACCTGTACAGCTGCTGCTGGGCCCACACTTCCACAGAGCAATAGTGGAGATCAGGCTTCAGAAAGGATGGTGTGTCACGGTCTGCGCTGCTGCATTCAAACAAAAGGACCACGAACTGATATGCAACAGTGTTTATTATCTCACTTGACGTGTTTTGGAGCTGTCCCTGCTCCTTCCTCAGAAATACACCATGGTGTATTCCTGAGGAAAGAGCAGGGACAGCTCCAAATCGCGTCAAGTGAGATAATAAACACCACTGCATATCACTTTGTGGTCCTTTTGTTTGAATGCAGCAGCGCGGACTGTGACAAACCGTCCTTTCTTAAACACAATGACCTTAACATTAAGGAAACTGTCTGTTTATCTTTAATTTTGATCGCCAGTGTTGGTCTTGACCTATCCATAGTAAAAGTAATAATTTATAGCAATGTGGGGTCCAAATACTGACACCTCTACATATCCCAAAAATGGGATGTGTGCCATCTGCTTCACTAATATTCTGCCGGAGATTGCCAAGTACATTGCTCAGCTATGTCTGACAGTCCTATAGAGCAGTGATGGGGAGCTCCAGGCCTCGAGGGCCACCAACAGGCTATGTTTTCAGTGTTTTCAGGATTTCCATAATGTTAGGTTAGAATTATCACCTGTGCAGGTGATTCAATTATAACCTGTGCAATACTAATGAAATCCTGAAAACTTGCACTGTTAGCGGCCCTGGAGCCCTGGAGTTCCCCACCCCTGCTATAGAGAACGAATACAGCAGTGACACGCATATGGTACCAGCAGTTGGACCCTCACTGATACGGATGATATCACTTTTCTCTGAATTCAGATGATAATAAGTTATTGCCAACATTAAAAGTTAACAGGTGTAAGGTAGCGGTTAGGATCGGCACGATGGAAGGCAGTGACTCAGGCAACTGTTCACACAACACACAGTTTAATGGTACAGTTCAGGTATATTACAGACCTCCAGGTTCTGGGGCACAGCTGGTACAACTCTGTTCATCCAACACACACAGTACCTCTGTACCTAGGACAGGCTCTGTCCTGGCCGGCTCCACTGGTGAGGGCCAGGTCCTCACTGCTAGGCTGTGTTATCAGCACACAACCACTCTCTCTCTGCACCGTCCGCTCACTAGTCTCATGAACATCCTTTCTGAGAGAGCTCCCAGGCTGTGTTAGCTTCACACAGCAGTTTCCTCTGTTCTGATCCACTCCTCAGCCCAGGGCAGCTCATATCATCTCTTATCCCATCACAGGTGGGCTGAGTGCTTTCAATCAGCACTCCGCTCAGATCTCACTACTGTTAACCCTGTGAGTGCTGCCACAGAGCAAAAGATACAATCCCCCATGTACTGTACACCGGTCAGGGGACACATCGGGGTCGCACCACCACACAGGTCACATTCAAATTACACAACATAAGTCAATGACATCCTTTTGTTGTTTGGCTATGATGCAATCAATATATCAGACCTAAAGAGATTTTCCTGGACTTTAGTATTGATGCAATACCATTTAAAAGGGGTTGTTCTCTACATAGACAATCCCTTCTTATTCCCCATGTTTGGCACCATTAAAATAAAAAAGCTTATATTTACCTCCTGTGCTGGCGCCGTTTCAGTGGTATTGGAGTTTGAGTTGCCAGGTGTCACTCGAGGTAGTGATGTCACGCGGGCTCAATCAGCGCCGGGTTCTCTTTCCACCTTCAGACAGATGATTAATCATCAGGAAATGATATCTTCAGCTTCCACTCACTTCCTGTTGATTAATCATTTGTCCAACAAACTGCTGCAACAACACCAGCATGGGAGGTGAGTGTAAAATTTTTTTATTTAATGGGGCTAAACATGGGAAATTAGAATGGGTTTTCCAAGTATTGGACAATCCCCTTTAAGGTGTAACATTTATTGTTATGTTGTGTCTGTATACATACCAGTGTTATTAGATTTGGTTGGACTAATTGTCGTAGTAGACTGTGTACTCTGTATGATGACTTTATTAACTGTACCACTCTTTGTATGTTCTCTTGGAATGGTCAATGGGTGACTTTTTATTGAAGTGCTCTTTTGCTTTCCTTGGGCAGTTTCAGGAGTTTGAGAAGTGGTAATTGTGGTCACGTTAGGTGCCTCTGACGTCCATGTTAAGGTAGATGTGATTTGGGAGGTGGAAGTAGCTGGGCCTGCAGTGGTGGTCTTGTCTGTAAATGAAAATATTCTGTAAAGAAGGTAAACCAGCAAAGATTTCGCCAAAAAAGTAATTGTAACTGGCAAAAACAATTTGATAACAAGCTGCATTACAGAAAAATACATTATAGGGTTTGTCCACTACTTGGACAAACCCTTCTCAATCCCTTTGTTTCCCCGGTTAGATAATAATGCTTAGATACTCACTTCTGGTGCTGGCACCATTCCATCGGTGTCAGCAGCTAACCTATTAATGCTTGTGTCAGATTGTCTTCTGTCATGTGAACCCCATTTCACTCTCTCCGCCTTCATATCAAACATCAAGAAGAAGTGAGCAGCTCTGACTTCCCCTTGACAATCAAGTCATCCAAAGGAGGGGGGAGTGAAGCCAGCAAGTCTCACATGACATAATGTGACACGAGCCCCAGAAGCATGAGTGCCAACACTGATGGAACAGTGCCAGCACCGGAGGTGAGTATAAGTGTTGTTATTTTAGCGGGTGGCAAAAAAAGGGAATAAGAAGGGGTTGTCTAAGTAGTGGACAATCCCTTCACCCTGAAATATTAACCTTTTTATGCCCTGAAAAATAGATTAGCTGTCTATAATTTTAATATTAATGCAACAATTCACTGGAACTGCAGGGGAATTACTAACATTTACATTATTTACATCCAAAAAAAAGTTTTCATTTCATTTTCTACAATGAAACATCCTCTGAAAATAACTCCTCTGAAAACTGTCAGCACATAGCTTAACTGTTCCTATACTTTTACATAACATACTTTTCTCCTCCTACTGTCAACTTCTCTTAGGCTGGCTTCACACTACGGTTTTGTTCCTGTCCGTGGGATCCTGTTTTTTGCAGGACCCCATGGACAGGAATGGACAGGTCCAGATTATAAACTCCGGATGCCATTTCTGTGTCTGGAACCGGGATTTTGAGGGATCGGGACACAGAAAGAGCTGGAAGGAGCCGAGCCAGGCAAGTGGTGTCAGCGCTGTTACTTTCACTTTAGCAGTGTATCTACATCACTGCTAAAGTGAAATTAAAAAAAGAAACGGTTAAAAATAAAAAAATAAATGCTCACCTGTCCGTCAAGTGTCCCGCGATGCATCCACCTCTGGTGGCTAAAGGACCTTAATCAGCTGACCGGGAAGGGGTGGGGCAACCCTATCAGCTGATTCGTCACATGACCGCATTAGTGCTGTTTAAACTATGCTGATGCGGTCATGTGACACATCAGCTGATTGGTTTGCCCCACCCTTCCCAGTCAGCTGATTAAGGTCCCTTAGTCATCGAAGGTGGATGCATCGTGGGACACTCGGCGGAAAGGTGAGCATTTATTTTTTTTATTTTTAACCATTCCTTTATTTAATTTCAATTTAGCAGTGTATGTAGATACACTGTTGAAGTGAAATTACAGGAACATAGCAGTTTTACTGTACTGAGCATGCTCAGTACACTAAAATCAGATCCAGGAAACAATACGATTTTTTCCCGGATCCAGCGCCCATAGACTTTTATACTATGTGCGCCAGATCGCCCCGAATTTGTTTTTGTTCGTTTTTTCACCGGAGCCCAAAATCGGAGCAGGAAAAAACAGGATGGAAACGAATCCGGGACTGAACTGGCAGAATCGGATGGCCATTTATGGACAATCTGGCACCATAGGGATATATGAGAGGCAAAAACAGATCCTGTTCTGTCCTTTTCACAACGGACAGAACAGGATCCCAAAAACTGTGGTGTGAAGCCAGCCTTAAATGTGTTTTCTCACCGTCAATCTTCAGCCACACATTCCCCAGTGTTTTAGTTAATAGCTTGCCAGGGGGAGGTGCTTTCCTAATGACTGACAGCTTTGGACAAGCGGCATGGCTGAGCCTTTCGTCCAAACTGTACACTCTTCATTGCTGGTAGCATTGAAGCAGCATAAAGGCACTGAGGCTTGCAAGATCCATCTGCAGCCCCCAGATGCGTCTTTGGTGCGTTTAACTGTTAGGAAATGCAGATTTGATGCAGAATTGAGATGCTGCAGATTTATTTCTGCACCAAATCTGTAAGGGTAAAAAAGCATGGCAGATTACCAGAATTGAGTTCAATGAGCTCACCTGAGGTGAGTTCACTGACTTCAATGAGTTCACCAGATGTCACAACTGCAGTACAGTCTGTTCGGTGTCCTCCATCTCGGACTTTTCTTTGTGAATGAAACTGTGGATGGATGGTGCGATGACGACCAACTCGGTTTTATTAATCAGGACGTGATACTTTTTATTTCTTTCCTATTAGATAAAGATTCATAAAAGAAATGATGGATGCTGGGAGTTGTAGTCCTCCGCACGGCCAGGACTGTGTACAGATAATTTATTCTTTTTCTGCAGATTTTATTTATGTTCTGCAACTGCAGTCCAGTGGGAACCGCACAGCTGTGACCTCAGGTGACCTCACTGACCTCACCACTCTCACACTTGTGGCTCCGCCAGCGTTTTCCTGATGCCTCAGTGCCTCTCCCATTACTAATTCAGGGCTCTGTGGCTGGTGTGATTTTTTGATAAATCACACCTGTCATTAACCCCTTGTATTGCCCTGATTAATACCAAACCAGAGCAATCGAGAAGAGCCAGGGAAAAGTATCAGGATTTAGGGCTGCTAGTGCACCAATTCTATTTTGAGCCTTGGGAGGGCCCAATAACCATGGGCCTCCCCAGGCTGAGAATATCAGCCTCCATGGATGGGTATCAAAATTGCGGGGAACTCCACACTGTTTTTTAAAAAACATTTTTTAAGTATTTAAAAAAAAAAACAAAACTGTGTGGGGTCCCCCGTATTTTGATACACGATCAAGATAATGCACACGGCTGGGGCTGCAGCTCTGTGTGCTTTATCTGTGCGGGCTATCAAAGACAAGGGACTCCCATGCTGGTGTTTCTTGAATAGGGCCTGGCTTTCTCATTGCCTTAGCGTGCCAATCTGAGAAAAGCTTGTTCACTCCAATACTCCTCCAGTCTGTCCAGTGTCTGGATGAAAAAAGCTGACAGTGCATCAGCGTGAATAAGCATGACTCTGCTAAAATGGTTTCCTAATGGTACCTTTACATGCCGCTACGGAAGGTTAGAAACAACCGGGTGTCTCATGTGCACGAGCATGTTCCAACGGTTGCAAACGGTACCCGATACCGCCTTTACACGCCGCTAAAAGGTGCTCTACAGAAGGTTTAATCTATCTCTGGATGCACCGCCGGGTGCCGCAAGTTACCTTCTGTAGAGCACCTTCCCTCATTTACACGCTGCTACAGAAGGTAATATGGGAGGACCTGGGGCAGCAGGGACAACACATAGACGGGCCAGAGTTGTGGATTACGAGACGCTCGTACGGTGATTGGACAATGCAATAGCATCATGATTGGCCAGGCAGCGCAGAAAGGCTGACTAATACATGACGCTAGAGCAAATGTGTAGTGTGACTGGTCAGCTCCTTAAATATGCTGCCCTATGCAGCGACAACCAATCGTAACGCAGGAGCTTCCACCACTGATCGCTGAAGGGGGGCGGTTTCCCGGAGGCTGTGTCACGCCCCAGGGAGTTAACTAGGTGACGAAAAAACCTTCCTGTACCTTATTTAGACGCCGCTACCATCGGGTTGAAACCAACCTGTTTTAGAGCAGTGCTCTGAAACAGGTGTCGACAGTGACGGGTGGCAACAACCTGATTTACACGCCGCTACCTCGGGTTGTTTTGACGGTGCAAGATACATTTGTCTCCGACACCCGGTTGTTTCTAACCTTCCGTAGCGGCGTGTAAAGGTACCATAACTGATAAAGGGATGACATGTGCTGTATGCAAAGGGAAAGGAGTTATTGGGGAGCAAAATTCATGTGGAACAAATTGAAAAATGTACTGTAAACAGTGAGTGATGTGTTAAGATGATTTTTTTTGGGGCTGTATATGAATGCAAGAGGAAAGACTGTAAAGTCTAGGGTTTGTTAATTTGGTTTTCTATATGTATGCGAATGCTAGCTACACTGTAAATGTACATTGTGATAAAACAAAATATCTCTAACTCTACAAATCAACATTATCAAAGTCACAGAAAATCTCAAATTCTTCTCAATTCATGTTCACAGTTTGTTGCATTGTAAATTACATTAACTCTGTTGGATACACAAGTCACACACAAGTATTTTTAGTTGGTGAACTCTTTAAAATGTAATGTTTAGCACTGCTTTTTGTCTGCATACATACCAATGTTTTTAGATTCGGTAGGACCACTTGTCGTAGGCTGCGCCCTCTGAATGGTAACTGTACTCATTGTTGCAGTCTTTCTATATTCTCCTGTAATGGTCGATTGTTGACTTTTTACTGTAGAGCATTTTTGCTTCCTTTGGGTGATTTCTGGCTTTTGAGAATTGGTAATGGTGGTTGTAAAGTAAGACGCTTCCTGCTTCTCTGATAGATTAGATGTAATTTGGAAGGGGGAAGAAGCTGGGACTACAGTGGTGGTTTTGCCTATAAATGAAAATATTCTGTATAGGATGGTTGCTGAAATTCTCTTGTTCTCGCACAATATACTTAACTAATATTTATATAGCAAAAAACAAAGTAGAAGAAATCATGTCCTCTCCATGTGCAGTAAGAGCTGATAACATAAATATCCAATGCTCTTCCCTGTTAAGAAGAGTGCATTTATGGTTTTCACCCATTTGGGATTATAACATTTTTGTGTCCATGAAAAATAAAGATAAGCAATCTCTTTGATAAGGATAATGCAATGATGGATTACTATCATGAACAATATTCATATTCATCAAATCCTTCCCTATTCGCTCCTTCAACATTTTCGTAGGACAAAAAAATGAGTCTTTTAAATGACAACTTTCTATAGTTAGTCCTGGATTACCTTTTTACGTTCATATCATTCTTGTAAAACTGATTTATGATGAAGGTGTAACTGATTTTCCTTAGCCCCTGATCAAGACATGAAGCCATTTTACTTAGGTGTAGAATAGTTTTCTTATTGCAATTAGTCTACCAATCCTAACACTGGCAGACACAGGTAGAAGAAGCCTCTATGCAAGATGGGCCCTAAGCAGTCCAATAACTGATCAAAATGCAAAATTGCACCTGTTTAGGAGATGGAGAAAGGGCCCCCTTACGTCTAAATCCTTTAAAATGTTTGTCACTGGTGTATGATTGACAGAATCTGCATAAAGGAATAATGTTCTGCAAATGGGAGGAGACTGTTGTAATGTATAGAAGTAAGGCCAAGGTAGTACTGTAAAGTGTGGACGACGTGCTAACACTTGTTTGTGGAAAGTTTCATCTTTTATGGGGTCCAGTAAAGGCATAGGTTCTCTTTATAATTTACCTTACTCTACATATTTATTAATTGGAAATTGAAAGGATGTAAAAGACATAAACAAGTCTTCTTGTTAATCCTTCTTGACCTACTCACTCCTCCATTTGCCACATGCCCTTTTTCTGATGGTATACCACATTATCAGTACATTGCTTGTTTATTTTCTCCCATACACCATATAACTTTGGCCAACTCATCAACTCTTAGTTTTCATACACCCAATCTTCTACATTCATGAAACCATCTACGTACATTTAAACCCACAAATGACACTCTGCCATTAAAATATACATACTACTGTCTGCTGAATTTGCTCTCCCATCTATTCATAATTTTTCTGTATAATCTACCACTCTTCTCACTGCTACTTCTTTTTTTTACCGTGTTTCCCCGAAAATAAGATGTACTAGGAGGGTTTAGTGCGCCTGTAAATATAAGGCACCCCCCAAAAATAATAATACCTGAGGCATGTAGATCTGACTCCTCCAGCCCCCCTGTCGCTGTCCCGGGTTCTGCAGATGGATATAGACTGGCACCGCTGTATTTTCACTGCCCCTCACCGCTCTTAGTGCTGCAGATGGATATAGACCGGCACTGCTGTATTCTGTCTTTCCTCCGACCACTGTCGTGGTGCCGCAGATGGATATAGAATGGCAGCACTGTATTCTCTCTGCCCCCCAACGCTGTTCCAGCCAATCACAGACCAGGAGCTGCCCAGTGGCCAATAACAGGCCAGTTGGCGCATGACGTCAGTTTCTGGCCTGTGGTTGACTGCCCGGGTGGCTCCTGGCCTGTGATTGGTTGGGGCAGTGGCATCGTACACTTATGGCATCTGAGGCAGGGAGATGAGAGCGGTGCCGGACAACATGCATCAGTGGCACCTGGACACCTGCAGGCATCTGGGAGCAGCATCTGCGTGTGTGTGTATTCCAGTGTGTTTGTGTGTTCCTGTGTGTATGTGTCCCTTTGTGTGTGTCTCTGTGTGTGTGTCCCTGAGTGTGTGTATGTCCCACCGTGTGTGTCCCTGAGTGTGTGTGTCTCTGTGTGTGTGTCCTGTGGCGCCCCACTGGGCAGTGCGCCACAGTAGGGGTACAGCACCCATAATTGAGTGTATTCCTGTCATTGGGGAGTGTAAAGTCAATCTGAGGCTCTCATCCCAGCATCCCTACACCTAACATAGGTGACCAATTGGCCACCCGTTCCTAGGTCATCCGGTCCCGGTGGGAGGAGTGTTTGGGTAGAAGGAGCTGGAACCACTCAGAGTTGGTCAGTCGGAGTAGTCTAGTCTGAGGAACAAGTCTTAGAGGGACACCACAGGGAGGGCACCCAAAAGGAGCGGCTACCCAGACTCAAGGAGGAGACCCAGTGCCGGACCTTAACAACAGTCCGGGGGAATCCTGGTCCACAGTGGGGTACCGGCTCCTAGTCATGGTGCAGGCAAGTTTAACCCCGAGCCGTCAATACCAGTGGGTCACAAGGTTTGACAAGCAGCCCCGACCTCGTCCAGAACGCGCAGCCCCACCAGGAGCACTAAACCGGGTTGAGCCCCTTAGAGAAGAAGGGTAATCTCATAGCAGCCAACAGGCCTGGTAGACAAGTGGGTTGTGCAGGACAGCGCAAGGATAGTAAGGAGGCGCAAGCAAAGACACAGAGGACAGTGAAGGTACTAAGAAAGGAACACTCTGAGAGTCTCAAAGAGACTTTATTCTCCCCAGTAATTACCCGGCCAGCTACCCGCAGGGAGCGTTATCAAATGGCTGCAATACCACCATCCCCGGCGGTCTGACAGCAGTGCTGGTGAGATCACCAGAAACTGCAGGTGGCGTCACGAGACTTTATTTCTTTTAATATTTTTTCCCTTTTATCCAAGTGACCCCAGGGTAGGGCCTGGGCACAGGCCACCGAGACAGCACCCCAACTCCACTCCTGGGAACCGAGTTCCCAAAGACGGGTCAGTCCCTGAGTGTGTGTGTCCCTGAGTGTGTGTGTGTGTGTCCCTGTGTGTTTTGATGCTGATACCATATTGGGGATTATGGGGTTGATGGGGATACTGTATTGGGGGCCGCAAGAGGTTGATGGGGATACCTTATTGGCGGCTACAGGGAATGATGGGGATACCGTATTGGGGGCTGCAATGGAATGATAGTGATACCTTATTAGGGGATGATGAGGATACCTTATTGGGGGCTGTAAGGGGATGATGAGGATACTGTATTCGGGGCTGCAAGGGGATGATAAATGTTAATTTTTTTGTAAACAATAAATATGAATTCTTCTTCATGGACAAATAAGACACCCCCTGAAAATAAGACATGGCGCATCTTTGGGAGCAAAATGTCATATAAGACTATGTCTTATTTTCAGGGAAACAGGGTATTAGTTCCTGCAAGTGTACTATCGAAAATCCTAGACTGCATCCTAGAAAACTTGATCCATTTCTGTCCTACATTTCTTACCTTATCACTTCTTCCCAAACGACAACCTCACTTCTACTAATTGCTATCTAGAGCTGCTAACTCCTTTTGCTTGTGTGTATTTCCACTACATTATAGATTATAAAAGTTCATGCAGGGGCGGATATTTCATTGGTGCAACCTGTGCGGTCGTACAGGGACCTACGAGGTAAGAGGGTTCATATCAACCTTAAAAGCAGGTCGAATTGTGCATTATAATGAGTTATTGAGCTGCAAAGGCCCATATATTGTTGTAGCACAGGGACCCTCTTCTGTCTGTATCCACCAGTGTGTTCATGTCTATTGGATTATTTTTACCTTTTGATATGTTCAAGGTTCCTTCTCTTTTAAACACTTGGCCATTTACGTACACCTGTGCCTCACACCAGTATGATTTGTCTGACAGCCAGTCCTCCTCGGGAACAACCCAGCTCCAAGTTACATTATATAGGTCACCAGCAAGAACCTCATTGTCAGTGCCTTCATCCAGCATTTTAGATCCTTTGTAACAGCTGACTTCAGGCGGAGGATACACCAGCTCCATTGAGCAGTTCAGGTAATGGATGCCATTTTTCATATTACTGCTTAGGAGCAAAGTGTTTGGTAAAGCTGCAAAAGATAAAAATAGATATAAGTTGCTAATTTAAGTTCGCCCCAATTTCCTTTAAATTTACTGTGAGCATAGTATTGTGAAAGTGCAAATAGAGTCTGTGGAGCCTCGGTTAGGAGTCTCAAACACAGGACTAGCCATATATCCCTCCAGGGAAGGACCCAGCGAAGTGGTGGCTCCTTGCGGAGAACACCATAACCACCATATTAAGTGGCCCTTTCAGTCAATATCCAGCTCTTTTACAAGTTTAGAGATATGACAAGGGAATACCAAGACCAGGTATCCATCCACAGACAGCTCTTTCGGGGTGTTGCCCCTCATCAATGTGGAGTAGGATTCTGGCTAGGTGGCAGCAAAGCCTAGTAGACCAACATCACAAAGCATTCACTGATCTCAGGGAGACCAGTCCAAGAAAACACTGCGGGCAGCTGGCTAAAGCGCTCAACACAGTGAATTCCTAGGTGCATTGCCCCCTGGGAATTATGAATATGCAAATAGAGTCTGTGGAGCCTCGGTTAGGAGTCTCAAACACAGGACTAGCCAGATATCCTTCCATGAAAGGACCCAGCCAAGGGTGGCTCCTTGCAGAGAACACTATAACCACCATGTTAAGTGGCCCTTTTAGTTAATATCCGGCTCTTTTACAAGCTTAGAGATATGACAAGGGAATACCAAGGCCAGGTATCCATCCACAGACAGCTGAATTCATAATTCCCAGGGGGCAATGCGCCTAGGAATTCACTGTGTTGAGCCCTTTAGCCAGCGCCCACAGTATTTTCTTGGACTGGTCTGCCTGAGATCAGTGAATGCTTTGTGATGTAGTATTGTGAAAGGGCAGCTAAATATTCTACGTGTTCTGTAAAACTTCTACATTTGCATAATCTGGATTATATTTCTATACTGCATGGGCTGGTATACATGACATTATATTGTATGGACGGTGGAACCTTGCATTAGAATAACCTAGTCTGTGACTGTTTAGCAAGACGAGTTTACATTTCTAACAAAGTGTAACTTGGTAAATGAGCAAGATCTCACAAAACAAGCATCACAGACCAGACCTTGGCCTTACTGGCCACATTTGAACCCTTTACTGTTTGGGTTTCAGCCATGGAGGGCTGCAAAAGGAAGCAAAATGGGTATTAAAAGCATTTAAATCATTCATACTTACCGAGAGCCAAGCACCTATAACAGTACGTCCGGGTCCACTTATTAAGTCTCATGCATATTCACTGCAGCCAGCGGGTTCAATGGAGTTCACTGACGTCAGCATCTGGTGATGTCACAGCTCCACCGCAGCTGTCGGTGTGGTCCAGAGGCTGCAGTGAGAGGATGTTTTTACCATCACTGCAGCTTTTGGATGTGGCAGAGCCAGGATCGTGGTGGACTATGTCGTACCTGGGGTGTTTTTTGGTTTTAATAAAGGGGAGAAAAAGGGTGTGTGTGTTCTTTTTTATTTCAAATAAAGGATCTTTACAGTGTTTATTTTGATTTACATGTTAGTGATGAGGGTCTCATAGACCCCAACCCATCACTAACCTAGGGCTTAATGGCAGCTGATTTTTTTGTCAAATCACAGTTGTCATTAACCCCTTATTTTACCCTGATTGCTGCTGCGCCAGAGCAACGGGAAGAGCTGGGTAAAGCGCCAGGATATGGCTCATCAAATCAATGCGCCAAATTCTGGGGAGGCGGCAGGCTTGTATATTTAGACTGAGGAAGACCCAATAATCATGGGGCTCCCAAGGCTGAGAATACCAGCCCCCGGCTGTATGCTATATCTTGGCTGGGTACCAATATCTGGGGAGACCCCACACCGTTTGTTTTTTAATTATTTATTTATTTTTATACTGATATGACGCTAGTTTGGTTGCCATACACTAATGTGAGTGGCAAGAAATCACAGACAACTGCACAAAGGGTGGGGGTGCAATCTTTATATGAATACAGTAAGTATTTTTGGGTTGTGGAACGAATCATCTGCTTTTCAATTATTTCTTATGAGAAAAATTGTTTTGTTATACAAGTAATTTGGATTAAGAGTACATTCCTGGAACGAATTATGCTCGTAATCCGAAGTTACATTGTAACCCCTTCTAGTACTATGGAATCAATGGTGTTCTATAAATAAACATGAATTTATTAATAAAAAAAAACAATAATTACATCACTCTTCCCCAACTACAGTCCTCCAAGAGCCACCAACAGATCATTTAGGATTTCCCTAACACTACATATGTGATGAAATTTCACCCTGGACAATACTAAAGAAATCCTGAAAACAAGCAGTGTTGGTCGCTCTTGAGGACTGGAGTTGTGGAGCACTGCCTTACATAATAGCACTTACCATATACATGAAGCTGCAATGATTTCTGGTAAACTCTGCGATATCCTGGACAAGTCCCCTCACAGTATTTTGTGCCATCCATTGACATGCTTATTTTTCTAGGGTCTGGACACTGTACCCACGAGCAATATATTGTTTATCAACAAAAATGTCAAGCCCTTTCCAAGCTACAGAACCCAAAGGACAATTGATAGAGCAGTTCAGTTGTATGGATTCTCCAATAGACACCACTGGATCCACAGGATGCACAGTTAAGTAGTGTTGAGCTGTAAAAGAAGGAAAAGGGATTTACCTACATACAGTAGGCATTTACACAGGTAGTAGATACATTCCTACAAACTTTTGTTCTTTGCCTTTTCTTGCACATCTTTTTCCATAAACCACCTGAAAAAGCACTAAATAAATACTACAAAGAATGAACATATGAATTACAATGTAAAAACAAGTCTTTGGAGCTTCTTTTAAGCTGCTCACTAGTTTATACAAAAATAACAGCTTATTGCAAAAAAAAATTGACCAAAAACACTCAGCAATGTCTTCTGTTCGAAAAGCAAGTCTGGTACGCACACATATAAAAGACTTGATGTGCCCATACCCTGAGTGGGAGAAAAAAATGAATCTGTCAGCAGGATTATGATATGTAAGGCTGCTTTCACATCACGTTTTTCTTCAATCCGCTGCTGTCTGTTGTAAATCGGACAGCATCGGATCCGATTTTGGCCCCATGTTATCCTATAGGGGGACGGATCGGATCAGATTTGCCCTTAATGGCATCCGATTTGCCTTCGATCCGTTCCTTTCTGATTTTCTGCAGCAGCCAAAATCGTAGACTGCTGCGATTTTGGACTCCGCTGCAAAAATCGGATGCAATCCGATTATAATAGTATGGGAGCTTATGGGGATTGGATCGGATGGAAAAATCGGACCCGATATCAGATCCGATTTCTGTATTGAGCATGCTCAAACTCCAAGACCTCCCACAGCCCTCCCCCATTTAAATCGGATTCGTTAAAAAATTGGATCGGATCGGAGGCCATCGGTCCGATTTTTTTCATAGGATCTGATAAACGGATCCAATAAAAAATCGGACTGGTGGCATCCGATTTTGAGCATTCGATCCGATTTACAACGGACAGCGTCGGATTGCGGGAAAACGTGATGTGAAACCAGCCTAAGCTGAGGACAGCATGCTGTAAGGGTTAAAAACACAAAGCAATTTTGCCTCTCTTATCATGCTGTGTGCTATTGTTTACATAATATAAAGGCTTTTTTGCTCTCTGATCATTATTGCAGGACTAGAAAGTCATGAGCATGGCTGTCCGACACTCCCCAGGCTGTGATTGACACCTCACTGTGAATGTACAATCTATATTGAAAGCCTGGTGTGTGCGGAGGCAGCTATCTCTGCTCAGCTACATGCTCATAACTAAATTCTTTGATCGTGTCAGAATGGCTGCAGCCAGTAATCTATGTGATACATAATTGGAATCAGAATCACTTTGCCTACATTATATGTTGCCGTTAGATTAGGAAGCAAAAACCTGCTGACAGATTCCCTTTAAATAGGAAATTACAGATTAGCTGAAATGTTATGGTGTGTTTACACGTCCCGATATCGGCGTCCAACTCCGGCCAAAAGTCACGTGGTTCGTGCGTTGGCCCCGATATCGTTCGTGCGTTGTATGGTTTAAACATCCAATACGATGCACGAAAGATGCCAAAACGATATCTGGGATCGAATGAGCATGCTCTCCAACTGCCCGATATTGGATGGAAGATGTGGCCGGATCGTGCTGTGTGAAAGCCCAACTACGATGTGCAGTACAACGTCCCCTATTCACTCCCATGTTAAATGGTCGTTCCTGGGTCGGCCGTACAAGGGGGGTGTACACATCGTAGAGACGTTGTATGCCGATATCGCGCTGTGTAACATCTCATATGCGATCTTGGAATTCTGCCCAGAAAAAGCGCACTCCCGCGGCGTTGGATACAATATCAGACCGATGTTGGGACTTGTAAACCCACCATCAAAGTATAATGAGCCCCAGGTAATAAAAAAAAAAGACAAAAAACAGCACAATTCTGTTTTACAGTGTTACAGTTTCAAAAATAACACTTTTACTTTATTCTGTAGGTCGGTACAATTATGGTGATATGGAATTTATATATTTTCTTTTAGTAGTTGCAGACTGAAAAAAACATTTGGTGTCATTACCTGAGATATTCTTTTAGGGCGAGAGTTGATTTTTTCTTTCTATTGATACCACATTTTGAAGCATTTATACAACCTTGGTCATATTTTTGGAAAAGAAAGTAAAGATAAAGGAACCCCAGCAATTCGGTCATTTTATTTTTCTTTATTGCTGGCTTCTCCATGCAAGATAAATAATGATATTTTATATAGTTTGGATCACTATAGACACGGCAAGTCTAATTATTCTTATTTTGTATTGTTTGGATGTTTTCCATACCTTACAAGAACATTGACTCCCTCTGACGAGTACAATTGGTTAGGAAAATAAAACTAATATACAGTGTGATGAATTGATATATTTCTATAACATGACAAAAGTGTCTTTTTAGCAAATATTTGACATTACATCTTGATACTGGATATGAACTATTGAAACGCATAACCACCACAATATACTTGAGAAAATAAAAGTCCCACGCACCATAAGGAGAAGTCTGTGCCAACTTAGCTCAAATTTCCACCAAGGCAAAGAAACAATGTCTTCATCTATTATTAATTTGATTAGATTAAAGGCAAAAATAATAGCAAAGCAACGTAGCTAATGTACCTTTGGACATAATCTATTAATATAACCTTAGGACATATTTATACCAGACTTTTTTTTTATAATAAAAGTCAGTGTGTACCTGTCTTTGCAAACGTTCTTACACACAGTTCAAAAGAAAGTGTTTTTATTATATTATTATATCGTTATGGAACTTATATTCTATTATTATATTGTATATTGAACTTATATGAATAAGTTAAAAATATATCTATATAGAAATATCTACGTATTTAATGCCAGTGATTCCCAAGTTCCCCTGAATTCTATCACCACCATATGAGAGTTTTAGTGTAGTTTTGGGTTGACTGGAATGGCCATGTTGAAGTCGCCTACATTTATCTGTACATTCTCAAGGCTTGTTTGCCACTTTGTGCATAGACATTTCACATTTGGCTGTTAAATACTGTATTCTCCAGACCATGTATAGAAAAAAAAACGCTTGCTACTCATAATCGTAGGCCCAAGAGTTTTTCAACAGTGTGGATGTCACATTAAAGCTCCATAGAGTCTCAGCCCTAATTTTGAGTAAAATAAAGAGGACATTTTCATGACACTGGTCCTGTTTAAGCCTTTCTAACTCAATGATTTAATTGAGATAAGGCAGATCATTACAATAAAACAATGCCTAAAAAAAAATAAAAACTTTGACAAATAAATGTTTAGGATTTATATTGGGTAAAGAAGGAAAAGAGAGATTTATCATTGGTCTTACCATTGTTTAGAAGGAACAGTTGCAGGACAATGCAGCAGAGTAAGTGAAGAGCCATGGCTATGCTTCTCCCCTGAGTAGTTCCTTCCTTTGTATAATTTCTGTTCTTGTGCTGCCAATATATATCCCTCCAAGTAACCTTTACTGATAACAGGGGCTCTTTGCGATGCAGGGAAACTGAAAATGAAGGGGTGGAGAAAATTAAGGAATTTTTAGGGGGAATCCAAATTATAGTGGCTGACTTGGAAAAGGAGGGGGTGGTGGTTATATACAACGCTTATTATAATCATTAGGATACCTACTAATGTACATGCAACAAATTGGGTTCTATACTAAATAGCCTTATTTTCTCATTTTATTTTAAATTCCAAACAAAGTTTTGTTTTACATCCTTATATTAAACTTGTGACCCACCCCAGGTCCTTGGGGTTCTGGTCCCAGGCGTTAATCAAAGGGATATTCACGGGCGGCCTGTGCCCGGGTCCGTGGCCCTGGTGGTCACTGAAAAAGGGGTTAAATAAAAATAAAGTATTCATGTCGCCACCTACGGTGTACGGTGATGGCACCGGCGCTGCTGCAGACCTCCGGGGAGGATGGATAGGGCAGCTAGGTGGTGACGCTCCCCATAGGTGGAGCAGAGTCCCCTGGGCAGAGATGGTTGATGACTAGGGGATTTCTGCACAGGGAGCAGCTCTGCAGGTGGAGATGCTGCTACAGTCTATGTGCAGGGCTGCAATAAAGGACACACACACACTGGAGTTGTTTCTTTACCTTTACTGATGTTGCCGGTTCAAGGTAATATCCAGGGTACAGTCCGGGTGGTCAGATGGCAGTTCAGGATTTCCACACCCGATAAGTTGTTAGGCCTCCTTTGTGCTGTGTGTGTATTTATGTTCTGGCCTGACTGAATCCTGGCCCTGACCTCTCCTGTGTTCCTCACTTGTATGGCAGGCAAGATGAACCTTCTACTCGGCACCGCTAACTCCTCTGTGAGCCCCAGCTCTGTGTAGTTGCTGTGCAACAAGTGCTGCCAGGAGCCTGAAGTCTTCCTGATCCTCCAGTACTCTCTGCTGGGCTAACTAGACCCATGCAGACTTGGACTCCGGTGTCCGGGTTGCTTCTGTCTGTTGCTGGGATGAACCGGTATGGTTCCTAAGCCTCACTCTGTTCCTTGCCTTGTCTCCGACCCTCACCCTAGGGTTCCTTACACTGGCTAGGCTTCCCTCTAGCACGGGCCTAGCGCGGCACCGCTCACCAGGTGTCTTCACATTCCTCCCTGGAACTGCACTCCCTAACTCTTTCCCCAGGCCTGGATTTTATAGGTGACCTTGCCTGAAGTTGGCAAGTAGAGCTCCCCCTTCAGGTCTGGGGTGGAAGGTGTTGCATGTATGTGTACCTGATGTGGAAATCCCTCCGTGCACCAGGTGTTCCTGTAGCAACTTACCCACAGGGGTGCCACATTCCCCCATAGTTAAATTCAGTACTCCTGGATTGAAAAACATTTTTTCAAAAATTATAACATTAACAAATATTATGAACAGAGTCTTAAAAATCAAAAATATACAAAAAACAAGAAAACGGGGAAAACAGGAAACAGGTGCAGTCCATACGGCGCTAGTCCATCCGCCAGCTAGCTGTAAAAGTGAAAGTTTTTGCCACTACCAGTCCCGTGGCTAATGGTCCATGTTTAAAGAAATATTAATCCAAGTAAGTGCAACATTTTGTACAGGTAAAGTCTCTGTAGGCTGAAAACGCTTAACGGGTTTAAGTTGCAATAAATAACATACACATTTACATTTACCTATTGTTACCTATGTTTCCTATGGGTGTCTCTGCTTAGGAGTCCTGGCTTTCACTTTCTGCCCCCAGGAACTTTCTCCAAAGTATTAATAATTGAATCATTCAGTCCCACAGCTACAGGGGTATAAAATCCAGCCTCACACCATGCAGTCTACCTTTACTAACATTTCTGATACAACAGCTAATTCTAACCAGTTCACTGAATTTGTGTTTGTTAATGTAATAGTATGCCACCATTTTGACATTTTAGTTTGTTGAATTTCTTCCCTCCTAAATATTGAAAAAATATTTATAAATATTTAAAAAAAAAATTGAGTGGGCAATATTTTGATGGCCAGCCAGGTAAGACCAGTCAGCTGGGGACTGGAATCCTCAGCGTAGGGTGGCCCAAGCGTTCTGGGCCCCCCTATGCTGAAAACTGCAGCCCGCAGATGCCCCTGGGAGTGACATATTCATCATAGCACCATTTCCAGGCACTTTACCAGGCTCATCCAGCAGCCCCTGCACCTATTGTAGTTACGCCCCTGCCCACACATGTCCGTGTCGGCATTTGTATTATACACTTTGTGAAGAATTATTAGGTAAATTGTATTTAGAGGATTATTTTTATTATTGATCAACAACTATGTTCTCAACAACCCAAAAGACTCAAATATCAAAGCTTAATATTTTTGGAAGTTGGAGTAGGTTTTTTTTAGATTTGGCTATCTCAGGAGGATATCTGTTTGTGCAGGTATCTATTACTGTGCAGAATTATTAAGCAACTTAATAAAAACCTAATCCCATCTCACTTGTTTATTTTCACCAGGTAAACTAATATAACTGCACAAAATTTTGAAATAAACATTTGACATGCAAAAACAAAACCCCAAAAAATTAGTGACCAATATAGCCACTTTTCTTTATGATTACACTCAACAGCCTTCCATCCATAGATTCTGTCAGTTGCTTGATCTGTTTATGAATAACATTGCATGCAGCAGCCACCACAGCCTCCCAGACACTGTTCCAAGAGGTGTACTGTTTTCCCTACCTGTAGATCTCACATTTTAGGAGGGACCACAGGTTCTCTATGGGGTTCAGATCAGGTAAACAAGGGGGCCATGTCATTATTTTTTCTTCTTTTAGACCTTTACTGGCGAGCCACGCTGTGGAGTAGTTGTATGCATATGATGGAGCATATCAACCCGAAAAGGTCCCACAAGTTCATCTTTGATGATACTAGCCCATACCAGTACCTCACCTCCACCTTGCTGGCGTCTGAGTCGGAGTGGAGCTCTCTACCCTTTACTGATCCAACCTCTGGCTTATCCATCTGGCCCATCAAAAGTCACTCTCATTTCATCAGTCCATAAAACCTTTGAAAAATCAGTCTTAAGATATTTCTTGGCCCAGTCTTGATCTTTTATCTTATGTTTCTTGTTCAATGGTGGTCATTTTTCAGCCTTCCTTACCTTGGCCATGTCCCTGAGTATAGCACACCTTGTGCTTTTTGATACTCCAGTAACGTTGCAGCTCTGAAATATGGCAAAACTGGTGGCAAATGTCCTCTTGGCAGCTTCACGCTTTATTTTCCTCAATTCATGGGCAGTTATTTTGTGCCTTTTTTGCCCAACACGCTTCTTGCGACCCTGTTGGTTATTTGCCATGAAACGCTTGATTGTTCGGTGATCACGCTTCAAAAGTTTGGCAATTTCAAGACTGCTGCATCCTTCTGCAAGACATCTCACAATTTTGGACTTTTCAGAGCCCGTCAAATCTCTCTTCAGACCCATTTTGCCAAAGGAAAGGAAGTTGCCTAATAATTAAGCACACCTTATATAGGGTGTTGATGTCATTACACCATACCCCTCCTCATTACAGAGATGCACATCATGTGATTTACTTAATTGGTAGTTGGCTCTCAAGCCTATACAGCTTGGAGTAGGACAACATGTATAAAAAGTATCATGTGATCAAAATACTAATTTGCCTAATAATTCTGCACACAGTGTACATTACCTGTGCTAGTTTCTGACCCACTTTAACCTGAAATGGACCAGGCTTATACCTAAGAAGAAACTGGTGGCAGCTTTATTGGGTAAGCAGAACTCTATTTCACTGGGGCAGTGAAAAGGGTTGCTCAGCCTGTCAGGGTTGTGAGCGAGTGTGCTGTTGACTCGCCCATGCCAGTGCTGTGGGGTACTCAGAATCGGGCTCTGGTATACACAGATTAATGGCACATTATTAATTAGCATCGACTATACACACTAGCCGGTGTGTATGCTCAACAATATACAGTATGAACTGCTGTATGCAGATAAGATTCTAGTGTAATTCTGGAGTTGTTTTATGAGGTAGCACCTTGTATACCTTCAGGGCATACCATCCCCGGTATCCCATATGCCTCAAGTAGCTCAACTTGTCTCCAAGGTACAAATCTCTACCAGGGTGTCCTTTGGGCAAGTAGGACTTGACGTCCCTACAGCTCACAAACACCTCTTCATCCAGACCAGACTCCTTAATAAAATCCCACCCATTCAATAGGTGGAAGTTTACTATTTCTCTCCGTCACCGCTCGATCGGGTCTGCTGCTGGGGCCTTGTGTTTGTGTTCCTTCTTCTCAAGGTTGGCTTCCTCCTGCGCCCACAAACTGGCTTGGCGTTGTCGGCGCTCCTCCTCCTCGGCCGCTTGTCTTTTGCGCCAGTAGTCATTCTTCCTGTGGTCTCAACATTCCCTTTTAGATGGTCCTCCTTCATTCAAGCTGCCACCCGGAGCTCTACCATTTCCTGCTGTCGCTGCACCCAGTGGAGCTGCTGGGTCCGAGTCTTTGTTGGCTTCGCCGGGGGCACAATCTCCACCTTCGACAGGACCACCAAGTCATCCTCCTCTCTTTTACTGCTCTGCCCTTGTCCTTTCGCTCCCAGCCCAGGTTGCCAGTCTATAGCCTGCGGGACCAGTCCAGGTTTTTGCAGAGTACTTTCTTCTACTGGGATGGTGGTACGACTTTTCATCTGCGGCATTTTCTCCGCTTTCTTCCCTGGTAGTCTGGGGATTTTGGTGCTGCTGACCCCTGGACTATCTTCGAGAAATTGGAGGAGGAATGTGCTGGCAAAGTCCACATGTGGGCCTTATGCAATTTCAGGTTGAGGTCATTTAGTGCAGTGTTCCAAAACTCAGTTTCTAACGGCAGTGACAGGTCTGCGCTCCCCTCCGTATCACCGGGGATGCCTGCTCCTGTTTTCCTGCCTGCTGGACACTCTGAACCGCCGGACCCCATCATCTCTATCGCGCGCACACCGCTGCCTTTCTTCTTTCTGGCCTCTTTCCCGCTTTTTGCCTCTGGACCTCCCCCTGCCGGTTGCCACTCACCTCCTTCGGCGGAGTCATCATGGACTCAAGCAGGCTTTTTGCTGGGACCTGGGGCAGGCCTATCCCATGATGGGGGGGACAGGGCTTGCCCCCGGGCCAGCACATGGCGTCAGCCCTCCAGAGTCACCATGTTCAAAATATACACTCAGTACTTTTAAAAGTCTTTCTTAAGGCGCACGAGACCGGGTATCACTGGGCCATTCGTATCCTGTTCATGACGCCAGTTTTGACTCGCCCACCCAGACGCCGTGGGGCACTCGGAACGTGGCTCCAGTACTGCAGCAGAGTCACGGAGGTCGAGACCCGCTTTCCATGACACTAGGGGAGTCAATTTTCTTGGTGAGGGGCTTTTGGATGGGGGTTAAGTTTGTAGTCTGTGGGTCAGACCTCTGGCGTTGTTAATATTGCAGCCTGATGTCGTCACTCCCTGTAGGTTGAGCAGTACCCCGGGGCAGATATGTTCGATTGCGATGGATGTGCAAGGCCATGTTCAAGCTGGGCCTCTGTATCTCATCTGCTTTTGCAGTTGACAGCTCCACAGGCGGGGAAATAAACAGTCACACACAACATTGGAATTCTGTACCCGGTTTACTCACTGAAGCTGCAACTGGTCGCCGGGTGCTTGTCTCTGCCAAGTTACAGTCCAGTCAATCCCCAAGGAACTAAGATAGTTTGTCCAAGACCCCCTTCTTGTGGCTTTCCTTTTTCTGGTCTCTCACTCCCAGCGCTGCTTATTCGCCTCTCCTGTCAGCGCGTCCGCACACAGAGTCCTGATCCGACAGCCAAGGGTCATGTTGGGTAACTGGTACCGGTCCCCTGACCCTAATTTGGCTGCCTTCTCAGCAGGTGTGTTGTGTTGCGGCCACAGCTTCTATAGACCTCGTGGCCTCTGATTCAGTGGTTCAGGCATACAGCTTCCGCGCCACATTCAGGGCCGGTCCCTGGTTCTTGACCAACCCTTCCAACCCCCTTTGGTCAGTCCCAGGTTCAGGTGCAGAGGTCGTTCTCACTCCACCTGTGCCCCTGGGGCTTTCTCTGTTCTCCGCACAACAACTTCCTTCTCCTCCTACTCACTACTCCTCGCTTCCTCACTCACTCCCCACAACCCTCCACCTTTTCTTCCCCTGTTTCCTCGACTAGGCCTTTCCCCCAGGTCCGCCCATGGTCCCCTGGGTCCTAAGGGTGAGTTGGGTGTTTTTGCTAGAGTCTGAATTCACCATCCTGTTTCCTCGAGTACTGAGATACCACACCCGTGGAGTGGGTGTGAGAACCTCTTTGTGGCGACAAGACCCTTGAGGCACCATACTGTCATGCCAAAAGATTGCGTTAACCACCTGCTCTCGCTCCCTGCGCCCCTCTGTGACCGTGTGGACAGGGGCTGTCAGTGTCAATGCAAAACTGCCAAGCTGACCTCACATACACCAGTGGGTGCGGAACGATACATGTTGGCGAAAGTGACAAGGCCATATTGTGTGGCTCCAATGTACTAGAGACATGGGGGCTGTGAGGTGCGGTATTTGTCGCAGTCGTTATTTTTACAAGGTTACAGAAAACTACTGGCTGTCAAAAATCATAGAGAGGCAATTGAGTGGAGGGGATACCAAGGAATATTTTGGTGATTTCTAAATAGCAGAACTTGTGCAGATTAACAATCTAACATTAATAGCTACTATATCACTAGTCTGGGATCTGCTGCAAATGAGGTGGTTATCTCGTAACTGTGTTTAAAAAGTTTAGTGGAAAGCCTAAGTAAGGTGGCAATAAGAACAGTTAAGGTAAATGGTTATTATTGGTGTATTTCCAAGCCATAATATTCAGATGTATAACAAAAATAAGACAAAGTTCCTGGGACAGGATGAAAACTAAAGGACAAACATAGCTTCTGAGTAAGGCTGGTTTCACACTGCAGTTTTTTTCCTGATCAGGTTCGATCAGGTTTGTGTGTCAAAACCAGGAGTGTCTCCAAAACTCAGAACAGGTGTCAATCTTTCAATAAGGGCTCGGACATACTCTGCTACTTACATACGAGTCTCTCGGACGAGATTCGGAAGAGGCTGGAGCAGTGAGCCTGAACAGTCTCTCCCTCTCTGGAAAGGAGTGTGGAGCTGGACAAAAACACAAGCAGCTGTCATTCCCGTCCAGACAGGGAGAGGCCGTTCAGGGTCACTGCTCCAGCCTCTTCCGAGTCTCGTCCAACAGACTTGCATGTAAGTAGCAGAGTCTGTCCGAGCCCTTATAGTTTTTCTCTGCAAGTTCCTCTCCTGGTTTTGGCACAATAACCAGATGCAACCTGATCTGGAAGCGAAACTACAGTGTGAAACCAGTCTTATCGGGAAAGTGTGACAACCATCCGCTGTGAGGCTGAGCTGCTGGTAAGGCAGCACCCCGAGAAACCCCGAGACCCTTAACCCCTATACAGGGATCTGGAATTACAGCGAAGCCCAGGGGGTAGCTGCCTATAGCAACAGAGCAGGTAAGGTTGCCAGGGAAAAAATCAAGACCCGAAAAACAAAGTCAGAAGTCCGAGTCAAAACCGAGAGGGCAGCGAAGGTACAAAATCATCAGGCAGTAGCAGAGTCAAAAATCCAGGCAAGGGTCAAGGGCAAAAACCAAGAGGGCAGCTGAGGTACAAAATCGATAGGCAGAGGCAGAGTCAGAAATCCAGGCAAGGGTCAAACACACAACTACACACACTATATCACTTAGGGAACCAAAACTATATCTGGCGGCCTGCAAGACATTCTCCAATGTATTTGAAGGGCGCGGTTACCTCCCATAGGCTGGAGCTCACAGCCTGATGACCTCATCCGGACCGCCCCTAGAACCAGGCCAGATGGAGATGCACGACTGGCTCCACCCACCCCACCTCTGACAGAAGAACGCAGGCTGCGCCTAACGGACACCTCTGCAGGGCCCGCTCCTTTGCGACCAACACCACCCAGAGGGGAAACACAGCAGCGCTCAGCAACAGAGGCAGACGTCGTGGAAGCAGTTCCATATGAGGACAAGGCCCTCCTATCACCGGCGCCACCAGCCGAAGGAATCCGGCTCCTCCCAGCGGCCGAGGCAGGAACACCAGCCACCGAGTCCAATGGCGATGTGACAGTACCCCCCCTCTACGAGGGGCCTCCGGACGCACAAAACCCGGTTTATTGGGATGAAGAAGATGAAACTTCCTGATCAAACCCTTGGCATGGATATTACTGGCAGGCACCCAGGACCTCTCCTCCGGACCATAGCCCTTTCAATGTACCAGATAGTGCACGGATCCTCTCACTAAACGCGAATCAAGGATCCGTTGAACTTCATATTCCACGGCACCTCCGACCAAGACCGGAGGAGGAGGGGACCGGACAGGACGAATCGGAGATCGGTACAATTTGAGAAGGGATTTATGGAATACATTGGGCAGTTTGAATGATTGAGGGAGCTTCAGACGAAAGGCTACAGGGTTAATCACGTCAATTATTTCATACGGACCAATAAACCTGGGACCTAGTTTGGCAGACGGTACTTTGAGCTTGATATTTTTCGTAGACAACCAAACTTTGTCCCCAACTCCCAGGTCCGGACCCTTGGAGCGCCGTTTATTAGCAGAAGACGCCTGCCTAGTCTGAGCCCCCTTTAAGTTTTTGTTCACTTCAGACCAGATAGTCTTTAACTGATCTACGGACCTTTCTACCCCAGGGACGTCAGAAAGCCTAGAAGAAAATGAACAAAAGCACGGGTGTAGCCCATGATTACAGTAGAAAGGGGTGGTCTTGATGGACTCCTGGTACTGGTTATTCATGGCAAATTCCACTAGTGGCAGATGTTCCACCCAATCAGATTGATGCTCAGAGACATAACAACGTAGATATTGTTCGAGAGCTTGATTAGCGCGCTCGGTTTGACCATTGGTTTCAGGGTGATAGGCAGAAGAAAAGGAATAGTCAATTCCAATCCGTTTACAGAATGCCCTCCAAAACTTAGAAACGAACTGGGTGCCCCTGTCAGAAACAATATTCACAGGAACACCATGCAATCGCACAACATGATTAATAAATACTTTGCTCAGAGTCTCGGACAGCGGAACAAAATGACACTGCTTGCTGAATCTGTCTACCACTACCCAGATACAAGTCTTCCCTTCTGAGAGTGGCAGGTCAGTAATGAAGTCCATGGAGATATGAGTCCAAGGACCCTCAAGGGTAGGCAAGGACTGTAGCAATCCGGCAGGGCGGTTGCGGGGAGACTTAGCGCGAGCACAAGTTTCACAAGCTAGTACATATTCCTTAGGCGGCCGTCACACGCTACAATATCGTGAGCGATATCGTTAACGATCACGTGCACGCGCGATCGCTAACGATATTGCTCACATCGCTGGTGAGCTATCACACAGACAGACTCACCAGCGATGTGGAGCAGCGAGATCGCTGGTAACTATGGTACACATCGGGTTACTAGGCGCCGCGCGGCGCTTAGTAACCCGACGTTTACCATAGATACCATCTCCCAGCATAGGCTGTGCCGCTGGGAGATCGTTCTTCGTGGTGTCACACACCACGATGAAGCAGATTGAACAAGCGTTTATCGCTTGATATGAGCTCCGGCTCTCATATCTGCGATGTCACGATCAAGCGATTTTACATTGTAAAATCGCTTGATCGCACGTAGCGATGTACAAACGATATCGCTTAAGCGATCAAAAAGCAGATCGCTTAAACGATATCGTTCAAGATATTGCACCGTGTGACGGCCGCCTTACAGTCCTTTACTATGGTTGGCCACCACAAACTTCTGGTTACCAGTCTGATGGTGTTATTGATACCAGGATGCCCTGCGAGGATGGAATCATGAGATTCCTTAAGGACTTGGAGGCTGAATTTGGCAGGGACGAATAGTTTCTGGGCAGGAGTAGTGTCAGGGGCCTGTTCTGGAGATCTACGAATCTCTTCCAGAAGGTCCAAAGACACAGCCGAGACAACAATCCCCTTGGCTAAAATGGGAGTCGGTTCCACGTCCTCGACCTGTAAGGGGCAAAAACTTCGACACAGGGCATCAGCCCTCACATTTTTAGTACCCGGTCTGAAAGTGATAACAAAATTGAATCTGGAGAAGAACAAGGCCCACCTAGCCTGTCTAGGATTCAGTCTTTTCGCCGACTCCAAATAGGTTAGATTTTTGTGATCAGTAATAACCGTAATCCTACGTTTGGCGCCTTCGAGGAAGTGGCGCCATTCCTCGAAGGCCCATTTGATTGCTAACAATTCCCGATTACCTACATCATAATTCATCTCTGTAGAGGAAAATTTTCGGGAAAAGAAGGCACACGGACAAAGCTGAGTGAGAGATGCGGTGCCTTATGATAGCACTGCTCCCACTCCAACTTCAGAGGCATCTACCTCTACAATGAAAGGGCGGTCCAAATCAGGCTGCACCAATATTGGGTCCACGGAGAAACACTCTTTTAACTTAGAAAATGCATGAACGGCTTCAGGCTTCCAATTAACCACATCCGCCCCTTTCCGTGTCCAATCAGTGAGTGGTTTGGCTATCTCTGAAAACCCTTTAATAAATTTACGATAATAGTTAGCGAAACCCAAGAATCGCTGCAGTGCCTTTAGAGACTTGGGTTGTACCCATTCCTTAATGGGTTTAATTTTGGAAGGATCCATGCGAAAACCTTTCGCCGATATAATATACCCCAAAAAATGTATCTCCTCCTCCATGAAGACACATTTCTCTAATTTGGCGAATAGAGAATGCTCTCTGAGTCTCTGGAGCACAGTACGGACATGTCGGACGTGCGACCAAAAACCAGGAGAAAAAACCAGAATGTCGTCCAAATAAACGACCACATATACACCACTGATGTCTCTAAAAATATCGTTGACAAAATTCTGAAACACTGCAGGTGCGTTACTTAACCCGAACGGCATTACAAGATACTCAAAATGGCAGAGAGGCGTGTTGAACGCGGTCTTCCACTCATCTCCTTCTTTTATACGGACCAGGTTATATGCTCCCCTGAGGTCCAGTTTGGTGAAATACTTGGCTCCCAACAGCTGATTATAAAGATCAGGGATGAGTGGAAGAGGATACTGGTTTTTCACAGTGATCGCGTTCAATTCAAATCAATGCAAGGTCTGAGGCCGCCATCTTTCTTTCCCACAAAAAAGAAACCAGCCCCTACTGGTGAGGTGGACAGTCTAATATACCCCTTTCTCAGACTGTCTGCTATGTAATCATTCATAGCCTGACGTTCAGGACCAGAGAGGTTAAATATTCTCCCCTTTGGGAGACGAGAAGCAGGTATCAAATCTATGGAGCAATCATACTTTCTGTGAGGAGGTAATTTCTCTGATTCCTGAATAGAAAATACATCCTCAAAATCTCTAAAGGCATATGGTACAAAGGGAGGAGACTTGACCTTCACTTGGTTTACAGATAGCGAGATACAGTTACCCTGACACTTCGGGCTCCAGCGCACGATGTCACCCAAGTGCCAGTCTATGACAGGGTTATGTTTGCGTAACCATGGCATGCCTAGGATTACTGCAGATGATAAATTATTGATAGCAAAAAATGACACATTTTCAGTATGTAACGACCCCACCAGCATTGACACTTTCTCAGTGACAAATTCCACTCCAGCTTGGATGAGGGGAGTGCAATCAGGGCCGGGACGATAGCTAGGCGAACGTAGGCGATCGCCTAGGGCGCCATCTTGTGGAGGGCGCATTTTAGCCGCATTAGTGGCCCATTGCCCGCACCCCCTGGAGGGCCCCGCACCCCCTGGGGGGCCCCGTGCTGGCCGCCGGCGGCCGCGCCAGCCATAGAGGAGAGAGGAGGGGACTTCCGGTCCTGCAGCTCTGCCCGGTGCCCGCCCCTCCTCTCCTCCAACATGGGGCCTATGGAGCGCGGATCCGAGGAAACAGCTGATGTCTCCTCGGACCCGATCTTAGTGTACTGAGCATGCTCAGTACACTAAAATCGCTCTGTGCCATAATATCACTTCTGCAATGTATACTCATACATTGCAGAAGTGATATCCAGTGAAATGAAAGGGTTAAAAATAAAAAAATCATTATTCTCACCTCTCCACGATCCAGCGATGCCTCCAGCGCTCGGCTCTGTGCTTCCAGGACCTGGCCTGACGTCACAGTGCAGTGACATGACCGGTTACCGCGGTAACCGGTCATGTGACTGTGACATCACGCCAGGTCCTGTGCATCAGAAGAAGAGAAGCTGGAAGCACCGCAGGTGTCGTGGAGAGGTGAGAATGAAGATTTTTTTATTTTTTAAGCTCTGCAAAGAGGGAGGACAAAGAAGGAGGACAAAGAGGGGGGCAAAGAGGGGGGCAAAGAGGGGGGGCAAAGAAGGGCTGCAAAGAGGGGCGGCAAAGAGGGGCGGCAAAGAGGGGCTGCAAAGAGGGGCTGCAAAGAGGGGGGCAAAGAGGGGCTGCAAAGAGGGGCTGCAAAGAGGGGGGCAAAGAGGGGCGCAAAGAGGGGGGCAAAGAGGGGCTGCAAAGAGGGGACAAAGAGGGGGTGCAAAGTGGGGGGACAAAGTGGAGGGACAAAGAGGAGGACAAAGAGGGGAGACAGAGGGGACAAAGAGGGGAGACAGAGGGCAGACAGAGGGGAGAAAGGTGACAGGAGGGGGACGAGGTGACAGGAGGAGCAGGGAGAGGATCCAAACTGATGCTGCAAAACATCGGGATCGGATGCCTATTTGGCATCCGATTGCAGTCATCAGTTTGGATCAGTTGCTGTCTGAGGGGAGCTGCAAAAAGTCTGATCCCCTCGGACAGCACAAAAACGTAGTGTGAAAGCAGCCTTATTTGGCACGGATCAGGTCGGATCCAATTCGGTTCGATTTGACCCGCTGTGCCAAAAATCGCAGCAGGCTGCGATTTTGGGCACAGCAAAAAATCGGCCAGAATCGGATCCGACAAAAATCGGATGCCAATAAGGCCAAATCCGATGTGATCCGTGCCCATAGGATAACATGGTGCCAAAATCTGATCCGTGGCTGTCCGTTTTACAACGGATAGCCACGGATCACAGAAAATCGCTGTGTGAAAGCAGCCTTACAGCACACGCACGGTGACGGCGGCCGCGGTGAGTGTGCAAAGGCGCGCGCCTCTTCCCCCGGCCCCCGCATACTGGGCCCTGTATACACCACCACTGGGCCCTGTATACCACCACTGGCTCCTGTATACACCACCACTGGGCCCTATATACACCACCACTGGGCCCTGTATACCACCACTGGGCCCTGTATACCACCACTGGGCCCTGTATACACCACCACTGGGCCCTGTATACACCACCACTGGACCCTGTATACACCACCACTGGACCCTGTATACACCACCACTGGACCCTGTATACACCACCACTGGACACTGTATACACCACCACTGGACCCTGTATACACCACCACTGGACCCTGTATACCACCACTGGGCCCTGTATACACCACCACTGGACCCTATATACACCAACACTGGACCCTGTATACACCACCACTGGACCCTGTATACCACCACTGGGCCCTGTATACAACCACTGGGCCCTGTATACCACCACTGGGCCCTGTATACCACCACTGGGCCCTGTATACCACCACTGGGCCCTGTATACCACCACTGGGCCCTGTATACACCACCACTGGGCCCTGTATACACCACCACTGGGCCCTGTATACACCACCACTGGGCCCTGTATACACCACCACTGGACCCTGTATACACCACCACTGGACCCTGTATACCACCACTGGGCCCTGTATACCACCACTGGGCCCTGTATACCACCACTGGGTCCTGTATACACCACTGGGCCCTGTATACACCACCACTGGGCCCTGTATACACCACCACTGGGGCTGCTGTATATACTGCTGGGGCGTGTATATACCACTGGAGCTGCTGTATATACTGCTGGGGCCTGTATATACCACTGGGGCTGCTGTATAACCCCTGGGGCTGCTGTATTACCCCTGGGGCTGCTGTATAACCCCTGGGGCTGCTGTATAACTCCTGGGGCTGCTGTATTACCCCTGGGGCTGCTGTATTACCCCTGGGGCTGCTGTATTACCCCTGGGGCTGCTGTATAACCCCTGGGGCTGCTGTATTACCCCTGGGGCTGCTGTATTACCACTGGGGCTGCTGTATTACCACTGGGGCTGCTGTATTACCACTGGGGTCTGTATATACCACTGGGGAGGCTGCTGTATACCACTTTGCTGGGGGCTGTATACCTGTGCTGGGGTCCACCCTCGGCTTATACACGAGTCAATAGGTTTTTCCAGGTTTTGGGGGCAAAAGTAGGGGGGTCGGCTTATACACAGGTTGGCTTATACACGAGTATATACGGGTAGTAATCCTACAATGTCTGCTGGACATGGTATGAGGAGGTTTATGGCTCAGTCAGTACACACTCCATACTTCATGGTAAGGGGAGGGTTTATGGCTCAGTACACACTCCATACTTCATGGTAAGGGGAGGGTTTATGGCTCAGTACACACTCCATACTTCTCATATTAACCAGTTAATGCTCTCTTGTCCACCGCACTGCAGTGTCAAAAGAGGACAACAGCGAGACAAGCAGCAACATGGCATCAGAGAGTCCCTGACCTCGAAATAGAAGATCCTCAGATCCTGGTATTGTGACATAATATTAAGAATAATACTTTTTGCATTTATATTACACTATGAACTCCACAGCACTTTACATACATCATGAACACTGTCCCCCAATGTAAACAACCTATCAGTATGTCTCTGTAGTATGGTTGGACGAACCTTTTATAGGTCCCCGTTAAATTAAATTTACTTTCAAAGTATGCTGACATTTTTATTCCCAGACATATTTCGGGGGGGGATGCGCCGTTTGCCTTACCTGCCTAGGGCACCAAAATGCCTTGTCCCGACACTGAGTGCCATTAACTGCAGTGGTTCTAATGGGGGCATTACGCTTTAGTAGTGGTACACCTAGATTTCTTGCTACCTGGAGATCTATGAAATTCCCCTCTGAGCCACTGTCTACATAAGCCTCTAAACACACTGATTTCTTAAGGTAAGTCAAAACAATAGGTAACAAGACTTTGGCCGCATCTGCGGGCCATACTACCTTGGCACCTGGGCAGGCAGAGCCAGAAACACCCTGGTGCTGACATCCAGGGAACGAGGCCTCCTGATCTCCAGCGCCTGCAGAGGACTCCAGATTGTGGCTTGGACAGCATGTTGGTCTAAGACGATGGGAGTGTTCCTCCACAGGACTGAGAAGCTGGACACAGGTGCTTTGAGGGAGCAATCAGCAGACACAGCTCAGAGTAAAGAAAAAAAAAACATTGGGAAAAGGAGAGGAAAAGAAAAAAAAAAAAGGTAAAAAAGGAATGCTTTATATATAGTCTATCTATATATATAAAGAATGGTAGGGCCAGATATAATGTGACAACCATCCGCTGTGAGGCTGAGCTGCTGGTAAGGCAGCACCCCGAGAAACCCCGAGACCCTTAACCCCTATACAGGGATCTGGAATTACAGTGGAGCCCAGGGGGTAGCTGCCTATAGCAACAGAGCAGGGAAGGTCGCCAGGAAATAAATCAAGACCCGAAAAACGAAGTCAGAAGTCCGAGTCAAAACCGAGAGGGCAGCGAAGGTACAAAATCATCAGGCAGTAGCAGAGTCAAAAATCCAGGCAAGGGTCAAGGGCAAAAACCAAGAGGGCAGCTGAGGTACAAAATCGATAGGCAGAGGCAGAGTCAGAAATCCAGGCAAGGGTCAAACACACAACTACACACACTATATCACTTAGGGAACCAAAACTATATCTGGCGGCCTGCAAGACATTCTCCAATGTATTTGAAGGGCGCGGCTACCTCCCATAGGCTGGAGCTCACAGCCTGATGACCTCATCCGGACCGCCCCTAGAACCAGGCCAGATGGAGATGCACGACTGGCTCCACCCACCCCACCTCTGACAGAAGAACGCAGGCTGCGCCTAACGGACACCTCTGCAGGGCCCGCTCCTCTGCGACCAACACCACCCAGAGGGGAAACACAGCGGCGCTCAGCAACAGAGGCAGACGTCGCGGGAGCAGTTCCATATGAGGACAAGGCCCTCCTATCACCGGCGCCACCAGCCGAAGGAATCCGGCTCCTCCCAGCGGCCGAGGCAGGAACACCAGCCACCGAGTCCAATGGCAATGTGACAGAAAGCAGAAGTATGACAAGCATCAACTAGACAAAAAGGAAACACTCGACAATCTGGAAGCAGGAAACCATGGACTAGCAAAGTACAGGATTCTCAAGGAAGCTGGGCACTAGAGCTGCATGCAGTGACCTGGAGTAACAGCGAATGCCGGGTTCAGATAAGCTTATAAAAAGCATTGCAAAATATGGACCTAATTGACTCCACCTGCAACTGTGTGTACTCCTCTGTATTGTGGACATGTATTCTATGGTAGCATATTGGCTACAAATGGCTCGTCATACACAGTAAACACACTTATGTGAATGTGCCATAAGCATGGTCTTAGAAGGTTCAAAATGAGATTGCCAATATCCCATGTTCCACTACCAGTACATAGTTTTTTGGCAGAGGAAGCCAGAGCCAGCCAGGATTTTCCCTGCAGTGACTGATGTAGGGGTAGTTTAATATATGGCAGCAATGCAGATAAGTATCTATGTAATACAAAGGCAGCTGGAGTCTACCAGAGTAAGGCTATGTTCACACTGGATGTTTTTGATCCATATTTGGTGCTGCATTTTCTTATCAAACTGCACCAAAAACAGATCAATCACTGCGTCTGCCAGCAAAGTGAATGGGATTTTCTATTTGCTTTGCAGACATCAGCATTTTTGACTGCTGCGTTAGTGGTGCAGAAAGCAGATCCAGAAAATAATGAGCGTCAATTAGTTTTCCATTTTTCTGGTGCGTTTTCCATACCACAAACGCTTAAATTACTTACCCTTCCTGGCAATCCCACGGTGAGCTCCAACAATGTGTTCTTCCGGTCATCGTAGGACCTGCAGATACGGTACTAAAAAGACCTGGCCATGTGACTCAGCCTGAGATACACATGACCAATTCCTGTCAATACCATACCTGCAGGTCCTACCGATGCCCCAAAAAACACATCGCAGGGGAGGGTAATAAAGTGTGTGTCTCCGTCTATCTGCGTCCCCCAAAAACAGAGCAAAAAAGCAACACAAATGGATTATGCATTTGTAATGCATTTTTGCAAAATAAAGAGGAACCATTTTTGGTGCAGAAACTGCTCCTATCTACATAATGGGGAAAAAGTGACAGTTACCAGTTGACAGTTGTGAGTGAGAGGGGATTAATGACAGCGCCAAAGACTAACGGCATATACCAGCATATAGTCACTAAGGTGGGGCCCCAACATGGAATATTCACCACGCACGGGGACATGTATAAACACCACACACACACAAAGAGTAACAGCAAGTGTATAGTCGCTAACGTGCAGCCCCAACATTGGATACTCACCACGCACCCAAACAAACACACACACACCTCAAAGAGACACACACAACACAGAGACACACACCCCAAGGGGACACACACACACCCTATAGTGACACATGCACTCACCCCACAGGGACACACACACACACACACCACAAAGAGACACACACACACCACACAGACCCCCCCTACAGGGACACACACACACTCCACAAAGAGACACCCCCCCCACACACACCCCCCACAGGGAAACACACACATACACCCTATAGGGACACATGCACTCACCCCACAGGGACACACACACACCACAAAGAACACACACAACACAGAGACACAACCCCCACACAGACACCCCCCCCCCACAGGGACACACACAATACACACCCTATAGGGACACATGCACTCACCCCGCAGGGACACACACACCACAAAGAGACACACACACACACACCACACAGACCCCCCCACAGGGACACACAACATATCACCCCTATAGGGACACATGCAATCACCCCACAGGGACACACACACACACCACAAAGAGACACACACAACAGAGACACCACACCACACAGACCCCCCCACAGGAACACACACACATACACACCATATAGGGACACATGCACTCACCCCACAGGGACACACACACCACAAAGAGACACACCACACAGAGGACACATCCCCCACACAGACACCCCCCCCCACAGGGACACACACACATCACACCCTATAGGACACATGACTCACCCGAGGACACACACAACAAAGAGACACACACACACACACAGACCCCCCCACAGGACACACACACATATACACCTATAAAGACACATGCAATCACCCCACAGGGACACACACACACACCACAAAGAGAAAACAAAACACAGAGACACACACACCACACAGACCCCCCCACAGGACACACACACATACACACCATATAGGGACACATGCACTCACCCCACAGGGACACACACACCACAAAGAGACACACACACACACACCACACAGACCCCCCCACAGGGACACACACACATATACACCCTATAGGGACACATGCAATCACCCCACAGGGACACACACACACACACAAAGAGACACACACAACAGAGACACACACACCACACAGACCCCCCCCACAGGAACACACACACATACACGCCCTATAGGGACACATGCACTCACCCCGCAGGGACACACACACACCACAAAGAGACACACACACCACACAGACCCCCCCACAGGGACACACACACATATACACCCTATAGGGACACATGCAATCCCCCCACAGGACACACCCACAGGGACCACCCCACCACAAAGAGACACACACAACACAGAGACACATACACCCCACACAGACACCCCCCCCCCCACAGGGACACACACACATACACACCCTATAGGGACACATGCACTCACCCCGCAGGGACACACACACCACAAAGAGACACACACACACCACACAGACCCCCCACAGGGACACACCACATATACACCCATAAAGACACATGCAATCACCCCACGGGACACACACCACACACAAAGAGACACACACAACAGAGACACACACACCACACAGACCCCCCACAGGAACACACACACATACACACCATATAGGGACACATGCACTCACCCCACAGGGACACACACACCACAAAGAGACACACACACACACCACACAGACCCCCCACAGGGCACACACACATATACACCCTATAGGGACACATGCAATCACCCCACAGGGACACACACACACACACCACAAAGAGACACACACAACAGAGACACACACACCACACAGACCCCCCACAGGAACACACACACATACACGCCCTATAGGGACACATGCACTCACCCGCAGGGACACACACACACCACAAAGAGACACACACACCACACAGACCCCCCCACAGGGACACACACACATATACACCCTATAGGGACACATCAATCACCCCACAGGGACACACACACACACACACACCACAAAGAGACACACACAACAGAGACACACACAACCACACAGACCCCCCCCACAGGAACACACACACATACACACCCTATAGGGACACATGCACTCACCCCACAGGGACACACACATACACACACCCCAGGGACACACACACCACACAGACAGACACAGATGTGCACAAATCACCTCACACAACTCGCCTCATACGTGTGCTATCTTTAATTTCCAAAAACATCTGGTTAAAAACAGCCAATGTGCAACACATGTGCCATATAGGGAATTAAGGCAGATGTCAGTCACATGAGCTGTCTATTATGTGTATGTGTGAGGTAACATATACTGCCCGGCCGGGGGAGGGTTTACTCTTGGCTGGAGATTTATTAGGCTGCCTATAGCAACCAATCACAGCTCAGTTTCTATTTTCTTACAGGTCATTAATATGACATATTCAAATTCTATTTTGTTATGGCTAACAGCAGTCATTATTAACCCGGGTGTAGCCGGGTACTACAGCTAGCTATATATATATATATATATATATATATATATATATATATATATATATATATATATATATATATTATATATATATATTAACTAATAATAAATGTAATAGTATATATACTATATAATAAAAAAAAATATATAAATAATAAATAATAAAAAATAATAAATAAAAACTTTTAAAAAATAATGTATGAAGCAGATCTGAGAGCTGAATGATTAAACTGATAGCTACTAAATCCCTAGCTACAGAGAAGATCTAGTGCAGAGGATTGGCAGAGAAATGATGAATTGCTTGCAAAAGTTTGCACTTCATGTACCCAAGTCCAGGGACGTAAATATCGGGGTCACAGGGGTCGCAGCTGCGATGGGGCCTGGACATACAGGGGCCCACGATGCCCACCACCCCCTGCATCCGCTGATCCCAGCACCCACTTCACTTCTCAAGGACGCACATCCATGTATGACTGCGCGGCAGGTAATGTCACTTAAGGACCAGTGTGTCGGAGAGGGGTGGGGAGAGGAGCCTCCTACTTGCTACTGCTGCCGCCCCACCCCTTGCTACCTCTTACTAGCCGGCTGGCTTTCCACTATGGAACGCATATAGCAGGCTAGTTCCACCTCCTCCACTCCAGTAGGCGGCATTTCCTGCTTTATGCGTTCCACAGTGGAACGCACATTAGCACCGCCTCCTCCTGAGTCTTCTCTTCAGTTATTGCAAGGAGAACAGAGCAGCAGGTGAATGGGGAGAGGTAAGTACAGATTTATTTTGTTTAATAAGTGAGTGCACAGTGGCCAGAGGATTATGGGGGGAGGAGGGAGGATGCATTATACTATATGGACAGTTATGAGGCTGCATTATATGAGGTTGCACAGTATAGAGAGATATGAACCTGCACTATATAGAGAGATATGAGGCTGCACTATATAGAGAGATATAAGGCTGCACTATATGAGGCTAAACTATATTATTTATTATTTATTTATTTTTTTAAATCAAATACATTTTTATTGATATATTGTAATCAATCATCATAACAGATATAACATATGTAAATCACGCAGTACAACACAATACATCCCACTGCACCTACAACAATGTTGAACACCCCCTACCCTCCCCCTCCCCACCCTCCCTGACAGCAGTACAGTCCTTTGCATTCTTGCACAGCAAAATGACACAGTTTACTCTCCTCTACACCTCTTCTCCCACCCATCAGAAGTCCACCAGGCAAAGCCATGTGTCCCAAGTGTTAACTAGTATCTTACAGTCCTTTAAATTGGATCCATGACCCCCATATCATCTCATGCATGGACTGCGACCCTCTCTTCTCATAGATACCTCTTTCCAGTTGCAGGATATACTCCACCCTATTAGAATATTCAGCAGTAGTCGGAGGATCAACCCCAGTCCAATGTCTCGCAATTAATTTCCTGGCACAGTACAGAAGTCTGGCTATGGCAAGTTTGGCACTGGACGTAGTTGAGATTTCCTCCACATATCCCAATAAGCACGTAATAGCATCCCCAGAGACCTCACACCCATATGCCCCTTCGATCATGCCTATTACTCCTGACCAGAATGATGATAGCCTGGAGCACTCCCACATCATGTGGAATATACCCGCTTCATCATTTCCACATCTCGGGCACGCAGAAGACTCTCGCAGTCCCATTTTATATAATCTTAGCGGCGATCTATACACCCTATAGACCACATAAATGTGTGATAATCTCGCAGGTTCGCTCATGGAAAGTTTCGGGATGTATTCCAGTATGGTCTCCCATACCTCATCCTGTATGGGGCCTATGTCTTCCTCCCATTTTCCCCTGGCCTTCAGTGGGAACTGTAACAGAAATGTATGCATAAGATCTTTATACGTGCCCGAGATTACTCCTCTGGTATTCCCCTCTTGACAGACATAACTGAGAACGAGATCCGTCTCCACCACCATAGGCCGCGTAGCTCTCTGGGTTTTAATCGATATTATTTATTATTATTATTTATTTATATAGCGCCATTAGGTTCCATGGCGCTTTACATGAGGATAGGGGAGACAAGCACAATTACAATAACTCTAGACTATCAGGACATATAGGTACAGGAGGGGAGGTAACCCTGTCCACAAGGGCTCACAGTCTACGAGGGGCGGGTGGGGATACAGTAGGCTGGAGGAGTGTCAGTTATGGGGCGGTCGCCTGGGTCTCATGGCAGGTTGTAGGCTTGACGGAATAGGTGAGTCTTCAGGTGACACTTGAAGCTTCTCAGGGTCGGAGAGTGTCTGACGTGTTGGGGCAGGGAGTTCCAGAGTATGGCAGATGCCGGGCGAAGTCCTGAACGCGGTTGTGCGAAGAGGAGATGAGGGGGGAGCAGAGGAGGAGTTCTTGGGAGGAACGGAGGTTGCATGAGGGTAGGTATCAGGAGACCAGGGCGGAGATGTATGGTGGGGACAGATTGTATATCGCTTTGTATGCCATGGTTAGTGTTTTGAACTGGGATCTCTTGGAAGCGGGGAGCCAGTGAAGGGCTTGGCAGAGGGGGGAGACAGGGGAGTAGCGGGAGGACAGATGGATTAGTCGGGCAGCGGAATATAAGGCTGCACTATATGAGGCTGCACTATAAAGAGAGATATAAGGCTGCACTATATAAAGAGATGTAAGGCTGCACTATTTGGAGGCATATGAGGCTGCACTATATGGAGAGTTTGAGGCTGCACTATATGCAGGATTATGAGGCTGTACTGTATTGAGAACTGAGCCTGCATTATACTGTATAGAGGGCTATGAGGCTGCATTGTACTATATGGAGGGATGTGAGGCTGCATTATACTATATGGAGGTGTGGCGCCCCACCAGGTAGACCGCCACCAGAGGTACTGCACTCTTCCATTTGAGGGAGAGTTGTGCCTCTGGTCTCCAGGTACTGGGATAGTGCAGTTGAGCTTCACACACACAACACTTAGGACCCTGGGACGGTTGGTGGACCCAGAGGGAGGACCCAAGCGTAGCTGGGAGATAAAGTGTAGAGTTAAAGAGTAGTAGTAGGAGTAGTGGAGAGATCATCAGAGGAGTGGCATGGAAGTCGTGGTGTAGTGGCGGTGTGGTGCCGACTCCCATGGGCTGGAGCACGACCATGTGCACCCCAGGAGGGAAAGACCGACAGGTGTAGAGGAAGAAGGGAGTCCTTGGGGTATGGAACGAGATGTAGATCCCCGTATGCCCGTATCTGGTGAGACAGAGGGACTGATGGACGACACAGGGACCAGACCCTGAACACGGCACAGATGATTCATGACCAAAACGTTTAACTGGAGGCCCCAAGCTTCTAAGGGGAGCTGTGGTCGAACACCTGACACAACTCGGAGAAGGCGGCCAAACTAGGGAGAAGTGCTTGGAAGGGGTATTACAGAGCACCCTTGGCTGTCGGTACCTGAGCTCTGTGCTGCGGAGGCACTAAGTGAGGAGCGCCAAGATGAGCTTATAGTGCGTAGGGATCACCAGAGTCAGAAACACCTAGAGAGAGAGAGGGACACCAACCGAGATTTGACTGCACTAACCCGGTTCTGGAGACAATACTGAACCGGAGGTTGGCAAGGAACGTACCCAGCGGCCATGCTGAAACCACTGAGTAAAAGTAACAGAACTCTACCTGTGGTGTGTGAGACTTTCTGTACAGGTAACCACCAGCCACAGAGGCCGCATGAGACATCGGGGTGCTGATGACCCAATGAACCCCTGCCAAGGTACGAACTGACTCCTCCATTCTGCTGCCCTGAGGACCACGCTCCACCTGCGGGGAGCGGAACCATCCAAGCGGCCGATACCGTTTCCAGAGGTTCTGAAGCAGCAGCGGCCACCCTGGCTGCATATCACAGGTAGCGTCACGAATGCCCCTTTTCCCTGTCATCTACCCCGTTTATTAAAATGACACCACCAGGGTCACGGGACCGAGTCTCGGCCCTCATCTGTCCCCGTGAAAAGAACTGAGAAGTGAAGAACAACAACTGCTGCCCAGTTCCCGAGTACCCCAGGCCCTGGAGTGGGAGTGTGAGAGGACTATGATTCTGCATTATACTATATGGAGGATAATGGGGGTACATTATAATAATTGCATGACCATTGGGGCTACCTTATTAATGGGGGACTATGGGATGCATTTTAATACATAGAGGACTATGGGGGTACATTATAATATGTGGAGGAATATGGGGCTGTATTAGAATACATAGAGGACTATGGGGGTACATTGTAATATATGCAGGTATATGGGGATGTATTATAATACTTAGAGGACTATGGTGGCAGGAGGAGGAAGACAATATAAGCCATGATGGGGGACATATATACAACGATGAGGGCCATATTCCAGGAGGAGGACCATATATAGCAGGATGAGAGACATTAATACATAATGAAGAGGGAGAGGGGTCAATTTGTGAGTCTTTCAAGTATTTAGAACGTTACACAGGGCCCAAACATCTGATCCATGTGTGGGGGGTGGGGTCCAGGTCTAATTTTGGCATTGGGGTCCACCAGATTCTAGTTACGCCACTGCCTGTGTCTAATTTGAGGCCTTTGCACCTGTATAACCAAGAAACAATTATTTAAAAAAATGTAAAAAGTAAACATAAGCAACTAGAGACTTCAATAACCTGTCTTAGGCTATGTTATCCCAAGCTACGTATTTGCTGCAGGTATTGTGCCAAATCCATAGCACAGCAAACTCCTAGCTAAGTACCGTATTTTTCAATTTTTAAGACGCACTTTTGTTCCCCCCAAACTGGGGGGGGGCGGGGATATGTCTTAAAAAGCGAATGTAAGAAAAAAAATTAAAAATGTAAATATGACCGGGGAAGGGAGGTGAGGAGTGCAGCGGCTCAACGGGGAGGCAGGTTCCGGTGGGAGGGGGGCACAGCTGCAGGACCGGAGCAGCAGAGATGTACCGGCGGCAGCGAGCGGTGGGCGCCATCATGTTATTTGTGGCAGACGGCAAGTAAAAGTAGAGACTTCAAAATGGCCACGGGTCTCCATTATGGCTATGGCCATTTTGTTGAAGCCTCTACTGCTGGCTGCACAGTTAATGAATGCAGCTGGCCACAAAAACATGGTGGCGCCCACCACTCTCTGCCGCTGGTACACCTTCGTTGCTCCGGTCCTGCAGCTGTGCTCCCCACCCACCGGAACCTGCCTCCGGCACCCTCACTGAGCAGCTGCACTCCTCCTCGGTAAGCCATGGGGGTCTGGAGGGAAGATGGGGGCTATATACTGTACTTAAATGGTTGGGGATGGGGGCATATATACGGGATGGGGACATATATGCAGGTTGGGGGGCATATATACAGGATGAGGGCATATGTACAGGATGGGGGCATATATACAGATTGGGGGACATATATACAGAATGGGGGACATATATACAGAATGGGGGCATATATACAGGATGGGGGGCATAGGACATATATACACATTGCGGGGTATATATACAGGATGGAGGCATATATACAGAATGGGGGCATATATACAGGATGGGGGGCATAGGACATATATACACATTGGGGGGCATATATACAGGATGGAGGCATATATACAGGATGGGGGGCATAGGACATATATACACATTGGGGGGCATATATACAGGATGGGGGCATATATATAGGATGGGGGCTATATATACAGAATGGGCACATGTATAGCAGGATGAGGGACATACCGTATATACCATGATGGGGGATATATATAGAGGATTGGGACATATATACCAGGATGAGCAATATACATACCAGAATGGGGGCATGTATACAAGATGAGGACATGTATAAAAGGATAAGGGACATATATGCCAGGATGAGGGTTATATATACCAGGATTGAGGAGTTTATGTACCAGGATGAGGAACATATATACTGATTGTAAGACGGACACTGGCATTATAAGACGGACCCCATTTAACATTAAACATATTTTTTTTTCTCTTTTCAAATTTGGGGGTGCGACTTAAAATACGATGCGTCTTATAAAGCGAAACATACGGTATATGACTGTTTGAAATGTTGTGCCCATTCTGGGGATTTTTGTCTTGTGTGTATGCTGCAGATTTTCCTGTGGGAAGCTCAGCAGCATGTCAATTTATCCTGTGGGTATTTCAGTGTATTTCTAGGCTTCAGACAGCAGAGATAAATTGTATTGTCGGATTTCAGGTCTGTGAGAAAGTGAAACCTGCCTCACAAGAAAGGCATGTGTGCCATCTTATTAAGTGAAAAGGATAATAAAATGTATGTGCACCTGGTGAGGGGCAGCATGAGTGGTTTCAAACCACAACTTTATTATAATTGATTATTAAAGTCCCTGTCGTCTTTTCCTGGGGTGGTTCTTACGTTGCTGATGTAGAGAACTGGCTGGCATAATAGTCTCATCCAGCAACTACATGAGATGCACAAGCTCTCGCTCCTGATGCGACATACGCCAGTTCTGACAGTTCGCTACATTTTTAGCGTCGGCACATAACCTAAGGGCCCTTTCACATCAGCGTTTTTTGAAATTCGCGGCAGATGCGGTGAAAAAAACGCATCTGCCGCGTTTAACGCATAACCGCGACACTTGCGGCACACTTGCGGCAAGCCCCATGCAATGTCTATGGGGCTTGCGGTAAGGGTGCGGCAAGTGCGGCAAGCGCGGTTTCGGCACTTGCGGCAGGGGCGGCCGCGAAACAAAATGCTGTCAGCCGCTGTTTTTTTCGCGGCCGCACCTGCCGCAAGTGCCAAAACCGCACTTGCCGCACCTGCCGCAAGTCCGCCTATACCTTGTATGGCGTTTACCGCAACCGCGCCGCAACCGTGCCGCAAGTGCAGCCGGTATGCAGTAATCGCGGCAGATGCGGTTTTTTCACCACATCTGCCGCGATTTGAAAAAAACGCTGATGTGAAAGGGCCCTTACAGATTCAGAATAACATTAAGTACTGTTTCCAGGAAAATATATTTTGACAGAACAGTCAAACACCGCACCAGCTCTTCAAAGCATTAGAAACTGAAGGCACTTTATTCAAACCCACTTTTAAAGAGCTGTACAAAATCTAAAAAAAGAATTCTTCTTACCAATAATTTGGTTTCTAGGAACCTTCCAAGACAGCATAGGAAGTTGCCTCTCCACCCCCTAATTAGGGACAGGAAGCACAAACAGGTTAAAAAGCCAGTGACTTACAATGAACCCATAGCAACGGCTACCTTAGCAATTCTAGGAAAATATTGAGGAATGTAGGGAGTGAAATAAAGGCTGTCTTGGAAGGTTCCTAGAAACCGAATTAATGGTAAGAATAATCCTTTTTTCTCTAGTCACATTTCACCACAGTATAGGAGGAATGCCAATGAAGTATCCACTTAGAGGGGGATTACAGCCTGCAGTACTTTTCTGACAAAAGCTAAATCCCTGTTGGACACAAGATCTAGTCTATAGTGTTTGGTGAAGGTATGAAGAGACGACCACGGCCCCTGCTCGCTTAGCCCAGGAGACTGAAGTGGATCAAGTTGAATGAGCCGTGAACCCGGACGGGGGTGTCAGGTTCTGTCAGAGATAAGCTTCAGTAATGGCTTTATTGATCTAATTAGTGATCGTGTTTTTCGCTACTTTTCAGCCTTTGTTACGCCCGAATGGTTGGATGAACAGATTGTGATTGATCCTCCAAGGCGCAGTCTGGTCTAGATAGTGTAAGACTATTCTGTGGACGTCTAGATAATGAATTTCTTCTTCCTTTGAATTTTTCAGATTTTCAAATAAAGAAGGATGAACAATACTTTGAGAACAATGAATGTTGGAAACTACTTTGGGAAGAAATGAAGGATCCAGATGAAGAACTATGCTACCATCACGAATGGTCAGATAAGGATCCCTGATTGACAGGGCTTGCAGCTCTCCGATTCTTCTTGCAGTCGTGATAGCAACAAGAAAGGCTGTCTTGTGAGAGAGATCAAAGGCTGCAAGACGAAAGAGTACATGACAATCCAGCAAGGACCACATTCAAATCCCAGGAGGGTGTAACAACCTTACGTCTAGTACAAAGTCTATTAGCCGATACCATGAATCTTTTGATCCAACAGTGATTGGTCAGGTCTTGATCAAAAAACGAACTAAGGGCAGAGACTTGGACCTTCAACGTACTAGATATGAGGTCTAAATCCAGCCCCCTCGTTAGAAAGTCCAGAATTTGAGAGGTTGAAATGGATCTGGCGAATTAGGGCTGCACTAGGAGGAAACTTTCTTCCAGATTTTGTTGTAAATAGTGTTGGTAATAGGTTTCCTACATTTTTGCAAGGTGGAAATTACTTTCTCGGAATGGCCCTGCGCCCTTAATACCTGGGCTTCAGAAGCCAGACAGCTAATTTTAGCCTCTGATGATCCGAATGAGGACCCTGTGAGAGTAGATTCAAGTCTGGTGCCAGTGGGACTGGAGTCTCCACCTTGAGATCCATTATTAGATTGTACCAACCCTGCTTTGGTCACATTGGAGCAACTAGGATAGTTGGGACTCCATCTTCTCTGATCTTCTCCAGGGTCTTTGTCAGTAGAGGAATTGGGGTAAAGGTCTAGGCCAGGCGAAATCTCCAAGGGTGGGAGTATGCGTCCACCCCTATGGATTCGTCCCTTTAATTCAGGGAGAAAAATGTTCTTACTTTTCTGTTTTGGTTTGAAGTGAAGATGTTGATCTCCGGAGGACCCCATCTTGCTACCATCTGTCATGATCTCCACATTGCCTTTTTCTTTTGCTAGGTTGTTGTGGAGATTGTCAGTCTGGGCTGGCTCTGTGCTGCAACTCACCTGCATTTCAGCTCACTTGATTAGAACTCTACTTAAGCAAGCTTGCTGGACTATTCTGTGTCAATTGTACATTTGCCTTTGGATGTGTAGGATTGATCTCTCTGTGCTCTGAGCCAAACCCTGCCTGATTAGTTACCTTACCTGGACTTGACTCTCTGCTTGTGACCTGATTCCTTTTTCTGCCTACTCCTCTGTATTCTGTTTTGTCTCTCTGGTTTCCTGACTTCGGCTTGAATTGTCCTTCGCTTCTGAATATCCTGAGCTGATACTGCATGATTTCCTGGACCTGACCCTGGATTATTTTGACCTCTTTACTACCAGTAAGTAGTAATATTATATAAACGTTACATTATTACAGCCTGTTTTCTGCACCTCAGAGATGAGTTATTACTGTAGTGACTCATGTTACACCAACACACAATACCATCTGGTCCAGGCTCCACTCCCCTGGGTGTAGATCCTGATGATTTAAGAAGTCCGCCTGGATATTGGAGGATACCTTTAAGTGGAGTGTGGATGGGGATAGAAAGGACTGTTCGGACTAGCAAAAGATCCGACTTGAGATTGATTTCAGGCTGTCGAATCTCATGCTCCCTGATGGCGTAGATGTGCCACCGTAGTGATGTTGTCTGAATAGACGAGAACGTGTGTGGCCACGACTAGGCTGCATGCTGCAAGGAGGGCTTCTTCTACCGCCTTTAACTCCTTGTAGTTGGATGACTACCTGACTTCAGAGACCTTGGAACGGGTTGTGAGACACCATAGCTCACAAGCCTCTCTTGCTGGTATCTGTTGTCAGGGTGATGAGAGGGGTCTGGGACCAAGCAACTCCCCTGTGGAGATTTGTGGGGTTTAACTACCACAGGAGGGACGTTGCTACTCCATCCGATAGTTGAAATCTTTTGTTCATGGAAGTAGGTTGCCTGTTCCAGTTTGTCAGGATGTGATCCTGTAAACTGCAGGAGTGACCTTGGGCCCACAACACTGTTGGTATGCAGGGTGTCATGGATCCCAGGACGGACATAGCTGCACGAAGGGTAGTAGCCCTCTGCGTCTTCAGTGCTGAGATTTTGGAGATCAGAGTCAGCCAGTGATCTTCTGGGAGGAATTACATTGTCTGAATCCAGTATTACCCCCAGGAACCTCCTTGTAGTGGAAGGTTGGAGTTGTGAGTTATTCATATTTGGGATCCAACCCAAAGACCGAAGCATGTCCAGCAATGTTTCTACATAGCTCCTGAGGGTTTGGGCTGAAGGAGCGATGAGAAGGAGATCATCCAAGAATGGTATGACACAGATGCCTTGCGTTCTCAGGAAGGCAACTACCTCCGACATAAGTTTGGAAAACATCCTTGGCGCCGAGGACATGCCGAAGGGGAGCATGTTGAACTTATAGTTAGTGATGGGCGAATCTACTCGCTAGGACTCGTTACTCGGCGAGTAGTAAGGGACTCGCAGGACTCGCTACTCGGCGAGTTTCCCAGCGAGGACTCGCAAAGTAGCGAGTCCAATGCAATTAAATGGGAATCCTAGTTTTACTAGCGAGACTCGCTCTATCACATCGCTATGTAGCTTGAATCTCCCCCAAATCGTTTAGAGAATGGCACCGCTTCACGGATACCCGCTGTAAGTAGCGATTCCGAGCGAGTCGTAGCGACTCCTAGCGAATCCTAGCGAGTCTACGAATCCGAGTCCTGTATTCTGTATTCGGGACTCGCGAATACAGAATCTGTTATGTTCCGACAAATCTTCCGAGACAGCCTAGCGTGTTAGGTCAGACAAACTTGTGAAGATGGACAAGCATGTTAGCCAATCTTATTCAGTAATGCCACAGCCCTCTTCTTGTGGCATTACTATGATTGGCTTCTGTCCATCGTGATGGCTATGTCATCGATGACAGGCAAGGCTGTATATAAGCCTTGCCACCGCCATTTTGAGCACATTTCTCTGAAGATCTGAGCTAGAACAGGGTGAGGTAGATTCTGGAGCAGATCATAGGGATTGTCAGTGAGTGTAGGGAACTTCAAGATTCCTTATATTAACCCCAAACAGCTCTTGTGAGAGCTAGCAGGAGGACAGAGGAGTACTGTGTACTGTGACACTTTAGGCAGGCAGGGAAGCAGGGAGCTGCAGCCTTTATAGTGTTCACAGGAGCGACCTCATAGCTTCGCTTACTCACTCAGCTGTTCTAATAGCTGAAGTGAGAGGCTTAGCTGAGGTACTATTTACAATTTTTTGCCAGCTGATAGATTTTGGGTCCTAAAAACCCCTTCAGCGTTATTTTGTCTGTGGCAGAACAGTGCGTTGCTGCTCTCCTAGCTGCAAATAGCACGTACGCCACCTACTTCTGCGACTAATTGTGCGCACTTAATAATTTTTTTCAGGGAATAGTGTGCTGCTTCACTGCCAAGTGTTAGCACACACTTAACCCGCCAGTAAGTGACGCCTGCAGCAACACCAAACTCCATCTCGGTGGCTGTGCGCACTTTCTAATTTTTTCAGGGAATAGTGTAGTGCTTCACTGCCAAGTGGTAGCACACACTTAACCCGCCAGTAAGTGACGCCTGCAGCAACACCAAACTCCATCTCGGTGGCTGTGCGCACTTTCTAATTTTTTCAGGGAATAGTGTAGTGCTTCACTGCCAAGTGGTAGCACACACTTAACCCGCCAGTAAGTGACGCCTGCAGCAACACCAAACTCCATCTCGGTGGCTGTGCGCACTTTCTAATTTTTTCAGGGAATAGTGTAGTGCTTCACTGCAAGTGGTAGCACACACTTAACCCGCCAGTAAGTGACGCCTGCAGCAACACCAAACTCCATCTCGGTGGCTGTGCGCACTTTCTAATTTTTTCAGGGAATAGTGTAGTGCTTCACTGTCAAGTGGTAGCACACACTTAACCCGCCAGTAAGTGACGCCTGCAGCAACACCAAACTCCATCTCGGTGGCTGTGCGCACTTTCTAATTTTTTCAGGGAATAGTGTAGTGCTTCACTGCCAAGTGGTAGCACACACTTAACCCGCCAGTAAGTGACGCCTGCAGCAACACCAAACTCCATCTCGGTGGCTGTGCGCACTTTCTAATTTTTTCAGGGAATAGTGTAGTGCTTCACTGCCAAGTGGTAGCACACACTTAACCCGCCAGTAAGTGACGCCTGCAGCAACACCAAACTCCATCTCGGTGGCTGTGCGCACTTTCTAATTTTTTCAGGGAATAGTGTAGTGCTTCACTGTCAAGTGGTAGCACACACTTAACCCGCCAGTAAGTGACGCCTGCAGCAACACCAAACTCCATCTCGGTGGCTGTGCGCACTTTCTAATTTTTTCAGGGAATAGTGTAGTGCTTCACTGCCAAGTGGTAGCACACACTTAACCCGCCAGTAAGTGACGCCTGCAGCAACACCAAACTCCATCTCGGTGGCTGTGCGCACTTTCTAATTTTTTCAGGGAATAGTGTAGTGCTTCACTGTCAAGTGGTAGCACACACTTAACCCGCCAGTAAGTGACGCCTGCAGCAACACCAAACTCCATCTCGGTGGCTGTGCGCACTTTCTAATTTTTTCAGGGAATAGTGTAGTGCTTCACTGCCAAGTGGTAGCACACACTTAACCCGCCAGTAAGTGACGCCTGCAGCAACACCAAACTCCATCTCGGTGGCTGTGCGCACTTTCTAATTTTTTCAGGGAATAGTGTAGTGCTTCACTGTCAAGTGGTAGCACACACTTAACCCGCCAGTAAGTGACGCCTGCAGCAACACCAAACTCCATCTCGGTGGCTGTGCGCACTTTCTAATTTTTTCAGGGAATAGTGTAGTGCTTCACTGCCAAGTGGTAGCACACACTTAACCCGCCAGTAAGTGACGCCTGCAGCAACACCAAACTCCATCTCGGTGGCTGTGCGCACTTTCTAATTTTTTCAGGGAATAGTGTAGTGCTTCACTGCCAAGTGGTAGCACACACTTAACCCGCCAGTAAGTGACGCCTGCAGCAACACCAAACTCCATCTCGGTGGCTGTGCGCACTTTCTAATTTTTTAAGGGAATAGTGTAGTGCTTCACTGCCAAGTGGTAGCACACACTTAACCCGCCAGTAAGTGACGCCTGCATCAACACCTAACTCCATCTCGGTGGCTGTGCATTTGTCAACAATGTCCCAAAAACACCAGATTCCCAAAAACCAGTCTGCAAAGGGACAGGGACGAGGTCGGGGCCCTAGCAGTCGTGAACAACAAGGCACTGGTAGAAGTAGACAGACAAGGATTGATCGATCCACCTTCCTGCTGTCTAAATTTCCCAGTACTCAACCGAAACGTGTCTTGAGGCCGGAAGATCAAGACCAAATAACATCTTGGATGGCTGACAAGACCTCAACCACGGGTTCTGGCAGCACACAATCATCCTTGACACCATATTCAAGTGCCGCTACTGACAAAGCGGGGTCATCTAATCCACAAAATCTTCCTATTTCCTCAAGCCATCGCCAGACGGAGGAAAATTTAGACCGTGAACTTGGGCATTCGGAAGATTTATTTGGTTCTTATCAGCCATTCAGACAACCGGACCTTTCTTTGTCACTGCCTGAACAGATACTTGAACCAGACGTACATTCCATCTATGGACAAAGTTTGGATTCACCTCGTCCTGAAGAACGTCCCTTTCAACAAAGCCATAGACCGTCTCAGGAGGTGGAGGATGATGATGATGATGAGACACACATCTCATCTGGCCAGCCTGACCAGTCACGTTATCCAGATGACTTTGAGGAGGAGGGGGTGGATGATGAGACCACTGATCCAACCTGGACACTTGACATGCAGAGCCAACAGAGCAGCCAGGAGGAGGAAAGTGGTTATTTACCACCGCCTAAAGCACCCAGGCTTACTCCTTTATCCCGAATCCAAGCTGTGACAACAGTAGCCCAAATTGTGTCAACTGTTGCACAAACTGTACCAACTGTTGCCCCAACTTTAAGAACAGTTGGCCAAAATGTGTCTACAGTTTGTGTTGGCCAGACTCATCCTTCAGTTCCTACACCACAACCTAAAGGACGAACATCCATTGTCTGGAAATTTTTCAAAGATAGCCCATCAGTACCAAATGTGGTTATATGTAACATCTGCTATGCCAGGCTGAGCAGAGGCCAGGGCAAAGTAAACTTGAGCACGAGCAGTATGCGAAAACACATGACTCTTAAGCACCCAAGTCAGTGGTTGGCCCATCAGGGTTCGACATCAGGGCCTTCTGACCTCAACACCGTTATGCCACTTCAGAATCGTCCTTCACCATCTACTGTTCATGCAGCAGCTCCTACTCATACGATCTCACCACAAGCTGCGTTAGACCAGAGATATGACAGTAGTCAAGTGACTTGTGAGTCTGCGCCAAATGTCCAGTTGTCTGTTCCACAGCTGTATGAGAGGCAGCGGAAGCACCCATCCACACACCCTTTTTCTCGACAAATGACAGCGCAAATTTCTAAGCTGTTAGCTGTAGAAATGCTGCCATTTAGGCTTGTTGATACTGAGGCTTTTAGGGAGTTGTTGGCTGTGGCAGCACCACGATACACTGTCCCCAGTCGCAATTTTTTTTCACGTACTGCCATACCCGCGCTACATCTGGACGTGGTTAACAACTTGAAGCGTGCACTGACAAATGCTGTGAGCGGAAAAGTTCACCTGACAACTGATACCTGGACAAGTACTTGTGGACAGGGCAGATACATATCCCTGACAGCTCACTGGATCAACCTTGTCGAGAGTGTCCCAAAGTGTAATAGTGGAATATCTGCGATCCTACCAACTCCACGAATAGCGGGCACAGCATCATTCCGGGTGTCCGCGTCCTCATATACTTCTACAACACAATGTGCGTCTTCAACTTCCTTGACCACTGCTGATTTGTCCGCCACATCACGTCAAAGTTGGGAGCTTTGCAGTACTGCATCAGCCAGGCGACAACAGGCTCTTCTTAAGCTCATCTGTCTAGGTGACACACCTCACACTGCAAACGAGCTGTGGAAAGGTGTTAAACAACAGACAGATGAGTGGCTGGCCCCACTGCAACTACAACCAGGTCTTGTTGTCAGTGATAACGGACGAAACCTTGTTGCAGCAATAAAGCTCGGTAAACTTCAACACGTGCCTTGCATGGCTCACGTACTGAATCTTGTAGTTCAGAAATTCTTGAAAAATTACTCAGAGTTATCTGATCTACTAGAGAAGGTGCGTAGAAATTGCGGACATTTCCGACATTCATCAACGGCACTTGCAAATCTATCTGCCCTTCAACAGCAATTTAATTTGCCCAAACACAGATTAATTTGCGACATGCCCACACGATGGAATTCTACATTCCATATGTTGGCTAGGTTCAATGAGCAGCAGAGGGCTATAGCGGAATATCAGCTGCAACATGCCCGTCACCCAGGAAGTAATACAAGACACATTGGTACGATGGAGTGGGTCTGGATCGCTGACCTTTGCGAGGTTCTAGAGAACTTCGATTACTGCACAAAACTGGTCAGCGGTGATGAGTCCATTATTAGTCTCACCATCCCCATGCTGTGTTTGCTTACAGATTCTCTCCTGAATCTTAAAACAGAATCATTGAGGGCACAGCAGAGGGCTATGGATCCACATTTTAACATCCAGGATCAGAGCCAGCAAAGCCAATTTCAGCCGGCAACATTGGCTGCAGAACAAAACAGTGATGAGGAAGATGAAGACGATTTATTTCTCCATGGTACTGAGGTGCACCCTGATGGAACTCCCAACCCCAGTTTTATGTCGGTACAGCATGGGTGGGCTGAAGAGCAGGAGGCGGAGACCGATTTTGAGACCATGATGCCTATTGTTCATCAGTCTGGTGACACAGAAGACATGAGTCTTTGTAGCCTAGCACACATGTCTGACTTCATGTCTCAATGTCTGTCCCAGGATCCACGCGTCATTAACATCTATGACAGCGACCTCTACTGGTTGTCAACATTCCTTGACCCACGCTACAAAGACAAGTTTCCATCGCTGCTGTTGCAGTCACCAAGGGGCTTAACGATGGATTATTTCAAAAGTGTGGTGGTTGACAATTTAATGTCAATTTCACCATCTGACTCCGCTATACCACGAACAAGCAGCTCTTTGCCACAGCAGCCTTTGGTTCGAACACAAACTGCCACATTGTCAAGAAGAGGTGGTGGTAAGATGTCCACCAACTGGGCGATGTTCAACAGACCTTCCAATCTGCAACGGATTGTGCCTACGGTCCCCTTGTCTAGGAGACAAACATTGTCAAACATGTTGAACGAGTATGTGTGTGACACTACCAGCTTCTTAACCGACCCCTCTGTACCCTTTAATTACTGGGTTTCCAAGCTTCACGCTTGGACTGAGCTGTCTTTGTATGCCTTGGAGTTGCTGGCCTGCCCAGCTGCTAGTGTGACATCAGAGCGTGTTTTTAGTGCCGCTGGGGGAATTGTCACTGATAGAAGGTCACGGCTGACTACAGAAAATGCCGACAGACTCACTCTCATTAAGTTTAACAAGGACTGGATATCATCAAAGTTCTTAACCCCTTCAGACGAGAGTACCCAAACCTAGAGGGACATTTTCAAATTTGTTACGTTTGGCTCAGTGCGGTTTAAACATTATGTCCTCTTCTTACACAAAGGATAAACAATGTCCCTCTGCTAAGAAGATTGGATAAATAATGTTCCTGCTACACTTGCTGCATGACAACAAAACTACACAATCAGTGTCAGTAATGTTACTTTAATAATGCATGCACTTGTGATGTTTTTTGACCGTTGAATTATGTCAGACAATCCAAAACAGTCTCTTGGCTGAATTTTTTAAGGCAACAAGCCTATGCCTGCATTGTGGCATTTCTCAAACTGAAAAAAACATATAGTTTGGCTCAAGTGCTTGCATAAATTTAAAATGTTGATCCGCCCTTGGGCTAATTTTTTGAGGCTAAACCTATACGCATCGAATACTTGCTTGTACTATGCTCACAGGACAAGCAAATAGTATGGCCACGCGCCCTCCTCAACTTCCAATACAGTTGATCTCGCCCCTTGGCTAATTTTTGAGGCTACAAGCCTATACCTGCATCGAATACGTTGCTTGTACATGCTCACAGACAAGCAAATAGTATGGCCACGCGCCTCCTCACTTCAATAAGATCTCGCCCTCTGGGCTAATTTTTTAGGCACAAGCCTATACTGCATCGAATACTTGCTTGTACTATGTCCTACAGGACAAGCAAATTAGTATGGGCCACGCGCCTCCTCAACTTCCAAATAGAGTGATCTCGCCCTTGGGCTAAATTTTTTGAGGCTACAAGCCTATACTGCATCGAATACGTTGCTTGTACTATGCATCACGGACAAGCAATAGTATGGGCCAGCGCCCTCCTCAACTTCCAAATAAGTTGATCTCGCCCTTGGCTAATTTTTTAGGCAACAAGCCTATACCTGCATCGAATACGTTGCTTGACTATGCCTCAAGACAAGCAAATAGTATGGGCCAGCGCCCTGCCTCAACTTCCAAATAGAGTTGATCTCGCCCCTTGGGCTAATTTTTTGAGGCTACAAGCCTATACCTGCATCGAATACGTTGCTTGTACTATGCTCACAGGACAAGCAAATAGTATGGGCCACGCGCCCTCCTCAACTTCCAAATAGAGTTGATCTCGCCCCTTGGGCTAATTTTTTGAGGCTACAAGCCTATACCTGCATCGAATACGTTGCTTGTACTATGCTCTCAGGACAAGCAAATAGTATGGGCCACGCGCCCTCCTCAACTTCCAAATAGAGTTGATCTCGCCCCTTGGGCTAATTTTTTGTGGCAACAAGCCTATACCTGCATCGAATACGTTGCTTGTACTATGCTCTCAGGACAAGCAAATAGTATGGGCCACGCGCCCTCCTCAACTTCCAAATAGAGTTGATCTCGCCCCTTGGGCTAATTTTTTGAGGCTACAAGCCTATACCTGCATCGAATACGTTGCTTGTACTATGCTCACAGGACAAGCAAATAGTATGGGCCACGCGCCCTCCTCAACTTCCAAATAGAGTTGATCTCGCCCCTTGGGCTAATTTTTTGTAGGCACAAGCCTATACCTGCATCGAATACGTTGCTTGTACTATGCTCTCAGGACAAGCAAATAGTATGGGCCACGCGCCCTCCTCAACTTCCAAATAGAGTTGATCTCGCCCCTTGGGCTAATTTTTTGAGGCTACAAGCCTATACCTGCATCGAATACGTTGCTTGTACTATGCTCACAGGACAAGCAAATAGTATGGGCCACGCGCCCTCCTCAACTTCCAAATAGAGTTGATCTCGCCCCTTGGGCTAATTTTTTGAGGCTACAAGCCTATACCTGCATCGAATACGTTGCTTGTACTATGCTCTCAGGACAAGCAAATAGTATGGGCCACGCGCCCTCCTCAACTTCCAAATAGAGTTGATCTCGCCCCTTGGGCTAATTTTTTGAGGCTACAAGCCTATACCTGCATCGAATACGTTGCTTGTACTATGCTCATCAGGACAAGCAAATAGTATGGGCCACGCGCCCTCCTCAACTTCCAAATAGAGTTGATCTCGCCCCTTGGGCTAATTTTTTGAGGCTACAAGCCTATACCTGCATCGAATACGTTGCTTGTACTATGCTCACAGGACAAGCAAATAGTATGGGCCACGCGCCCTCCTCAACTTCCAAATAGAGTTGATCTCGCCCCTTGGGCTAATTTTTTGAGGCTACAAGCCTATACCTGCATCGAATACGTTGCTTGTACTATGCTCTCAGGACAAGCAAATAGTATGGGCCACGCGCCCTCCTCAACTTCCAAATAAGTTGATCTCGCCCCTTGGGCTAATTTTTTGAGGCTACAAGCCTATACCTGCATCGAATACGTTGCTTGTACTATGCTCCAGGACAAGCAAATAGTATGGGCCACGCGCCCTCCTCAACTTCCAAATAGAGTTGATCTCGCCCCTTGGGCTAATTTTTTTGAGCTACAAGCCTATACCTGCATCGAATACGTTGCTTGTACTATGCTCTCAGGACAAGCAAATAGTATGGGCCACGCGCCCTCCTCAACTTCCAAATAGAGTTGATCTCGCCCCTTGGGCTAATTTTTTGAGGCTACAAGCCTATACCTGCATCGAATACGTTGCTTGTACTATGCTCAAGGACAAGCAAATAGTATGGGCCACGCGCCCCTCAACTTCCAAATAGAGTTGATCTCGCCCTTGGGCTAATTTTTTGAGGCTACAAGCCTATACCTGCATCGAATACGTTGCTTGTACTATGCTCTCAGGACAAGCAAATAGTATGGGCCACGCGCCCTCCTCAACTTCCAAATAGAGTTGATCTCCCCCCTTGGGCTAATTTTTTGAGGCTACAAGCCTATACCTGCATCGAATACGTTGCTTGTACTATGCTCACAGGACAAGCAAATAGTATGGGCCACGCGCCCTCCTCAACTTCCAAATAGAGTTGATCTCGCCCCTTGGGCTAATTTTTTGAGGCTACAAGCCTATACCTGCATCGAATACGTTGCTTGTACTATGCTCTCAGGACAAGCAAATAGTATGGGCCACGCGCCCTCCTCAACTTCCAAATACAGTTGATCTCGCCCCTTGGGCTAATTTTTTGAGGCTACAAGCCTATACCTGCATCGAATACGTTGCTTGTACTATGCTCACAGGACAAGCAAATAGTATGGGCCACGCGCCCTCCTCAACTTCCAAATAGAGTTGATCTCGCCCCTTGGGCTAATTTTTTGTGGCAACAGGCCTATGCCTGCATCGAAAACGTGGCTGTACTAAGATCCTGCTGGAGCATGGCGAAGGGTCCCACTGTACGCTACGGAGATAACGCGTAGACGCGCTCTGTTGCAAGTAGACGTCCCAGCCTATCGCATCTGTGTTCCCAGTGTTGTTGCCATACCGAGTCATTAAGTCACCCCCCCACAAACACAGGCACTATTTATTTGTAAGCAACATTTGTATGTGCAGTCATGATTTTCCACATAATAACCAAGGTGCCTTCATGCGCCATGCGGGCCGTAAAGTACTTGCTAATGATGATGACTTTAAGCCCACCCACAAAAAAAACCTACACATCCATTCCCTCAAAAAAGACAGACACAAAGCAGTTTTTGTCAACTGGGTATTATTTCGCCATAATGGCAAAGATGTCAGAATTTTTTTTTTTTTTTTTTTTTTTTTTGGGGTTTAAACTTAGTAAAAAAAAATAATAACATAACAAAGAAATTGTGCAATGCACAGGAACAAAAAATAAACAAAAAAAAAAGAAGGGGTCTACAGCTGGTGGAAGGTTGCCGCATCCTCCGGCCTTGGCTGTAACGTGGCACCATCACCCTGGTCGTTGAGTAGGTCCAGGGCCCCATGCAGTACCTCACCCAGTGGTTGGAAGCCTGTAGGCTGGGGCATCTGGGCCGGTTGGCCTTGGCTTGGTAGGCCACTGATTCTTGGACACCACCTCTGGGTCGCAACATACCTGTCCCGGGGTGTGGCCCTGTCCAGGATGTTAGATCTGCTGAGCCGCCACTCCTCCAAAAAATCAAACACCTGCCCAGGATGGTTTGGGGGCCTACACGCATCGAGGACAATGTGTATTGCTGACCATGCCCGCAGTCTTCTCTCGAATGGAATGTCATCCAAGAACGGTATGAGACTGCGGGCAAAGTCAGCACTACACTGTCCTCTGCGGTCTTGTGGTGCCCCCGGGATCAGAGCAGGGCTGCTGGGGTTCCAGTGACTCCCCACACTGCTGCTGGCAGTCGGCACTGGAGGGCGCTGGTGTGGCCCTTCATCCTCCTCTTCTTGTATCTGCGGCCCCAAAGGTGGTGGTGGTGGTGGCGGCGGTGGTGGTGGTGGTGGTGGTGGCGGTGGTGGTGGTGGGCGGTGGTGGTGGTGGTGCTACTCCCTCCTCCTCATCTGGTGGGGGTTGAGGGGCCTCCCTCCCCTCCTCAGGCAGCTGTGGTGGCGGGTTCCAACGCCGCCTCCGAAAGTGAGCAGCTCTGTGGGTAAATATAAAAAACATTTGGTGAATGGGTTGCCTTTGGAAACAAAACCATAGGCCAAACATAACATGTGCACGCTTTTTTGACTCAGTGTATCTGTGTATTCTGTGTCTTTTCATTGTTGCCCTTAAGATGGAATTGCAGCAAATAAATTAATGACATTTTTGGCTCATGCCTCAAACTATATTGTATGTGTGGGTACTGTTGCTCCACGATTTTTTGCCATTACATTACAAATTTTAAAATTAGTCTGCACTATTACACTGTGCCATGACTTAGGCAGGACAGCTATGTAGTCACTTGAAGACATATTAGTGGCCACAACTAATGTTTTGACTTTTTGTGGAAACTTTATGTGGACAAAGCTATAGCCTGACACTGTGAGGCAAACACATTATTCAGGGTTCTTTGCCATCAGATGGACACAAAAACACACAGTGTGGACGGCCTTGGTCTCAATGCACATAACCCAGATCTATAGGGCAGGTGAGCAAGACAGGAAATGGAGTCCTGCAGCATAGGTGACACATGAGCATTTGCCGTTAGTGGCCTACACTCCTTGTTGCTGCCATGTATGCTAATCAGGAATGTCTTGGTAAATAAAACACAACAAACAGATGGCTTGGGATTTGAAACGACTGTAATGGACATAGAGTATGGGGTTGTCTTTGAGCAGCAGGTCACACATCGTTGGTGCCAAACAAGGTGGTATGCACAGATGGACAGTTTTAGTTACTCCAACGGGGCCGAACCAAAAAACGGGAACAGCAAGGACAAACCTCGGGTTTCCTAAAGGACCTTGGACATAAAAGGCTGTTGCACTTAAAATATGGCCCTCTTTAGTTTGATTTAATACAGCATTAATACGCTATGTTTTCCGGAGGATTCGTAATGTGGCCATGAGTTAACGACAAAAAAAGTACAATTCACATGTGGGCCCTAATATCTACACCATCACCTTGCAGCCCCAAATAAACCCATGGGAAAACTGAACCACACATATTTGTAGTGATACAGGGTATGTTCTGAAATGTGTGTGAATGTGTCAGCAATCTGGGATGGTGTACAAACAGTTTAGTGCAAAAGGGGTATATCCTTGCAACGTTATTTTGCCGAAAAAAACACCCACAACTAAATGTGTAGGGATGTATGTGGCCCTTATGCAAGTCGAGGCCATTAGGAACTGATACAACTGAGGCTTATGACAGGCAAACCAGACAGGGCCACAGACCTTAGAGGCCATTGGAGGGAAGAACATGGCTTTGTTCCACAAACATGCCAACAATAATAGCTAATTGTGAGGTCACGGAACATTGTGTCTGACCACCCTGCAGAACATTGCTTATTTGTCCAAACGTCACAATGTGACTATAAATGTGTATGTCCTGGATCATTGCCAAAGGTGATAGAATTGTGTTGCACCATGGCAGAAACAAACCCCTGTGTGGGTATGTAAACCAGCACACTCATTATAGAGCTTCATACGTACATTGTGTGCCCTCGTGGACAGGGTCCTCTCCTCTTGTACCTGTATGACCTGATTGTCTTCATGGACTGTTTTTTGTCGTTAACCCTTATCCTCATGTAAAGTGCCATGGAACCTAATGGCGCTATATTAAAAAATAATAATAACAATAATAGTAAACAACAGTGCGGCAGACACATACCTTGGCATACGGGCCACCGGTTCCAGAAATGACAGCCGTTCATAGTGGCAATATATTATCCCGTGACCAGCTTCCGGGCCCCCCTCCAGGATCCTCCGGTGTTGCCGCTTAAATTGGTCGCGGCAGCTCCTCCAGCGCTTCATAATGTGGTCAACTGTGAAATGATTTCAAACCGGGTTTAGACCTCTTTAACATTTGAAACACTAAAAGTATGTGTACAAATCAACAATAACATTTTAATCATGTTGTGTGTGAAATTTGTATACAAGGCACATGGAAACGACAGTGTGGAACATCATCAACAGCATTACGGACATTGAGCTCACGTGGCCACAATCACAAATGGGGCAGGGCACATGTCAATGCATAGAGAATGTAATAGTGCGGGCACCAGACTCCGCTCATTAGTGGTATTTATATACACCCAACCCCCTGGCCTTCAGAGCCAGGAGGAACAGCCCTTAAACTAAGTGTACTATTGTGAACCCATCCAAATATAGGCAACCATGCAACGGCGCATTATAACACATTGAGGGCCCTGTATACCCTACTATGGGGGCCCTGTATGCCCACGGGGGCCCTGTATACCCACGGGGGCCCTGTATACCCACTGCTGTGGTCTTGTATACCCACGGGGGGGCTGTAGACCCTACTATGAGGGCCCTGTATAATCACTGGGGGCCATGTATAGCCAGTGCTGGGGGACCTGTGTACCCACGGGGGGGCTGTATACCCTAATATCGGTGGCATATATACACACTGGGGGGGCCTGTATACTCTGCAGGTGGAGCTGTATACTCTGCTGGGGGGATGTCTAACAGTGATAGCCGCTGTATACAAGAATGGCGGTCAATATGGTTTCCCACTTTTTTGGGGCTAAAGTAGGGGGGTCGGCTTATACACGGGTCGGCTTATACACGACTATATACGGTAAATGCAATATAACGTGTGAACACATTTAACTCACCCATATTGCTCTGCACATCATGGCCACAACGATGAAACGTTGGGAAAACGCTCTGTGCGATCTCCCTCCAGGCCGTAGTCCGCTGGACATTATCCCCATATGCAGGGTCAGTGGGCAGCCAAAGCAGGGGCCGAGCCTCCACCAGAGCAATTAATTGCAGGGTGTCGACAGGAGCCATGCTTCCTCGCTGTGACTTTATGCGCGTCCAGCCAGGAAGCTCGAGTCGGCTTATTTCCTGTTTGCACAAAGCATGTGGTTTGCTGCAGAAAGTCGCTTGCCTCGCCTCCAACACATGCGACGTTGGCCTCGGAGACAGCAGCAAAATACAGTTGCCAGTGGGGCTTCCGACACGGCAATGCGAGCGCTTTCCGACACACATCTGCGATTTTTAAATCACACATTACTCGCTATTATTCGCTTCCCCATTCATTAACATTGGACTCGCTAGACTCGCAACGAGTAGCGAGTCCCGGGCTCGGACTCGGTAGAGTCAAGCGAGTCCGAGTAATTTAGGATTCGCCCATCACTACTTATAGTGATAGACCTTTTCGTTGTGAAGAACTGCGAATCTCAGGAATTTTCTGTGCCGAGGATGGATGAGCATATGAAAATAGGTATCTTTTAGGTCTATCGTGGCTGTTGGGTAATGATGCCCTATCAATGAATCAGCGAATTTTATTGATTCCATTTTGAACCTTCAATACCTCACATGTTGGTTCACTCACTTCAGATTGATAATAATGCGGGCGTCTCCAGATCTTTTTTTTTTAATAAGTAGAGGCGGGAGTAATAATCTTCTCCCTGCTCTTCCATCGGTACAGGGGAGATTACCCTTGAATCGAGAAGATCCTGTAGGTTGGTGTACAGAAGATCTTGGCCAACCTGTGAAGGCAGAGCAGTGACCCGAAGACCCTGGGGGGAGAATACTCGAACTCTATAAGTACGTCCTCTGAAATTACTTTGAAGACCTACTGGCAACTGGTGGTGCTCTGTCAATGGGGTAAAAAGTTTGAGAGACTTCCCCCCACCTTTTGTTGCTGTTGGGCAGGTACAAGGATGTTTTTGCCCTTGCCCTTCGGATAGCTCCATCAACCCATCTTTCCCTTGCTTTTTGCCGGGGAGGTCTGAGGCAGTGAGGAATGAAAAAAGTGTTTTTTTGTTGATTTATGGCCGGAAGAGCCTTCTCTAGTATGTCAACGAGAGCTGGTCCTAAGACCAACTCTCCCTTGAAGTTTATGGAGCAAAGTTTTATTTTAGACGTAGTGTCCCCAATCCACATTTTGAGCCACAAGTCACGTCTGGCAAAGTTGGATAGGACAGATTTTTCTGAGCAGAGATTTGGAGACACAGGTGGAAGCAATATTATCCTGAATGGTAGAGTTAGATGCCTCCCAAGATTTATTCATCAGACTTTCAATTTTGTAATCCATTTGATCTTTAAAATGGAATGAATCCTCAAAGGGGAGTGCAGTTTTCTTAACTACTCTCACCACCTGCACATCCACCTTTGAGATGTCCCAATTAAACACATTCTCTTCAAGCGTGAATCTGTGTTTTATATCGGTTTTAAGCCTCTTTTCTGGGGATTCCCATTCCTGTGTAATGAGACTTTGTATGTTTGCGTGTACTGGGAAGCCAACTTGTTTTAGGCTGGCTTCACATTTGCGTTTGTGTCTGCATGCTGATCGCATGCAGACACAAACGCACTCAAAAGCAGAGACACTTTGATGTGTCCGCAGTGGATAATGTCCGCCTGCGGACACATCACTGTGCAGCCCGGCAGCCAATCAGCGGTGTCCGGGGGCGAAGATCAGCGCCGGAGATCTCCGCCTCCCAGCCGCCGGTAAGTTCCAGGACATGTCGGCGAGGAGAAACAGCTGATGATTTGACAGCTGTTTGAATCTTCCCGCGCCGACATCTCCTCTCGGTGTCGGCGCGGGAAGATTCAAACAGCTGTCAAATCAGCTGTTTCTCCCCGCCGACATCGCTAGCAGATTATCGGCGGCAGGGAGGAAGAGATCAGCAGAGGCTGAGCTGATCTCCCGGTGGCCGTCGGTGAGCTCCTGTGACATCACCGCCGGCCACCGGGAGATTTTTCAATGGGTCTGCAGCGTTCTCCTGCGCTGTCAAACGCAGAACACTGCGGACCCATTGAAGCCAATGCATTTTTTGTGCGCTTGGGGACGCTTGCTGATTTTCCAAGGTCCCCAAGCGCACAAAAAAACCCAACATGCTGTGTCCCGGGTGCGGACGCTGGACACCGGAAGGAGCAGATATCGTCCGCATCCGCACCCGAACGCAGCAAACGCAGGCACCATGCGTTCCTATGTTAAACATAGGAACGCAGTGCGCATGCGTTTGACTGCGTATGGGAACGCAGCAATACGCTGCCTTCCCATACGCAAATGTGAAGGCAGCCTTACTGATTTCAGCCCCGCAAACATTTCATCATGGACATGGTGCTATGCACAGCACTAATAAGCTCGCACATCTCCAGAAGAAAATAGGAATTTCTTAATATCTGCCTTTCTGAAAGATGAAGTGTTATCTATTTTATCAGAATCTGAATCATGAATTTCTTCTGACTCAGAATCTGGAGGGTCGATCTGGAGCTTCATTTTCTTAGGAGAAGGAGGACCAGGTACAGGGTGGCAGTTATTAAGGAGGCTAAGGAGGACTGGATCACCTGCTTCACCATGAAGCGCAATTCACCAACAGAGATGGATGCTTAGCTCTGACAACTTTGTCTGTACACCCCTGACAGAGCTTCTTATCCCAAATTGAGGGAAGCTTTTTTTTCAGACACAGTGACTAACAAAGATACCATTACCCAAATGAAACATTTTTAACCTCCCTGGCGTTACGAATAATTCTGGAATTTTATGCTAAAAGCGTTACATTTTTTTTTGGGGAAATTTTGTGTTATGTACAGTAGGGCTGCAATTCTTAGTAATTACCTGATCAAAGAAGACTCTAGTAGACCTCTCAGATGTGATAAAGTTCGAAACATAAAATCATGAATTATAATTAAATAATTAATAAAATTTTATTCAATAATCAATAATCTTATACCTGGCGGTATGATTATGTCAGGATTTTTTTACTAAGGGTACTTTCACACTAGCGTTTTTTTGTAAATCGCGGCAGATGCGGTGAAAATAACCAATCTGCCGCGCTTACCGCATAACCGTGACACAGTTGTGGCAAGCCCCATGCAATGTCTATGGGGCTTGCGGTAAGGGTGGGGCAGGTGCGGCAAGTGCGGTTTCAGCACTTGTGGCAGGTGCGGCCGCGAAAAAAAAACGCGGTCAGCCGCGTTTTTTTTGCAGCCGCACCTGCTGCAAGTGCCGACACCGCACTTGCCGCATCTGCGGCAAGCCCCCATAGACATTCCATGGGGCTTGCGGCAACTGTGCCGCAGGTGTCGCAGTAATGCGGTAATCGCGGCAAATTCGTTTTTTTCACCGCATCTGCCGCGATTTACAAAAACCGCTGATGTGAAAGCAGCCTAAATGCGGTACCATTTTTTTTCATAACAAATTTCTTTTATTGGCCGAAATGTTCTACTTTTTTTTTTTTCCCACCCAGTTCCGCCTCCAATGAGCCGCTGCGGCTCACAGAGACGGAACCAGGAAGTCATATGAGGCATCCGAAGGAGCTCTCACCGGCGATCGCAGCGGGGACATCGCTGGATGTCTCTGTGACAGAGGAGGGGAGGGTAACTGAGGGAAGCATCCAGCTTTCCTTGGGTGTTCCCGCCCCTCTTCTCGTCTGCAGCCCAGGCTCTACCCTAACACCCTAGCCCTAACGGCCCCGTCACATGGGGCGACGGGGCTGGAGATGTCAGCGGTGAATGGCGGGGGCGTGCATGCTCTCGCCGCCCCCGCCACCAGCGCCGTCCCCCGTTTAGACAGGGCGACTCCTCCAGCCCCGTGTCGGCAACCTCTAGGGCGACAACCCCGGCGGCGATGCAGGACAATGGGAGCCTATGGCTCCCATCGCCTGACAGGTTACTGCCGCCCGGTTACCGGTGTGCACATCGCCCCATGATGGTCGCCAGGTTTCACAGCACTGCTGTGAAACCAGGCGACCGGCCGGGACCGGCAACATCGCCCCTTTACATGTGGCGACGTAGGGGCGATGACGCCGGCAATAGGCCACGCCCCCACGTCTCCACATGAATGGGCAGCAATATCGCCCCCTTACCCTAATGATGCTGTCACACCTGGCGACGTCGCTAGCGACATCGCCGAAAAAGTGACGTATCAGTGATGTCGCTAGCGACGTCGCGCTGTGTAAACGAGCGGTCGCAGGTTGACAGGTTTACGGGAGGAACCGTAAACCTGTCAACCGGTGACCTGCGGTAAGGCTGGATCGCGCCGTGTGACATCGCCAGAGCGATGTTGGCGGCGATCCAGCCTATGCCGCAGCGTTGCTGCGGATCGCTCGCTGGGCTGAGCCCAGCCCAGCGGCCGATGTCACCGCCCGCATCGCTGCGGTGTCGCCGGCCGCAGCGATGCTGTGTGACAGCTGGCCAGCGATGTCGGAAGCGAGCGGGCACCCGCGCATCGCTTCCGACATCGCTGGCCAGATCGGGCTGTGTGACAGCACCATAACAATAGCCCTAACCCTAGCCCTAACCCTAGCCCTAACCCTAGCCCTAACCCTAAGCCTAGCCCTAACCCTAGCTCTGGAGAAGGGTGCCATACGGCGCCGGTGGCAACTGGCAGGTAAGACCCGATGCCCCAGCCCCCTCCTCCCGGCTCTGACAGCACCCCGGTCCTCAGCAGCAGGAGCAGGGGCAGGCAGCGGTGCTCCCCGCCGACACAGCACGGGGAGCAGGGGCGGGCGGCGGTGCTCCCCGCCACCGCAGCACCGGGAGCAGGAGCGGGTGGCGGTGCTCCCCCGCCGGCACAGCACAGGGAGCAGGGGCGGGCGGCGGTGCTCCCCGCCTCCGCAGCACCGGGGGCAGGAGCGGGTGGCGGTGCTCCCCCGCCGGCACAGCACAGGGAGCAGGGGCGGGCGGCGGTGCTCCCCGTCTCCGCAGCACCGGGAGCAGGAGTGGGTGGCGGTGCTCCCCTGCCGGCACAGCACAGGGAGCAGGGGCCGCGGGTGCTGGCCACAGAGGGCACCCGCGGCTGGAGCAGGGGCCGCGGGTGCTGGCCACAGATGGCACCCGCGGCTGCAGTGACCGCGGGTGCTGGCCACAGAGGGCACCCGCGGCTGGAGCAGGGGCCGCGGGTGCTGGCCACAGATGGCACCCGCGGCTGGAGCAGGGGCCGCGGGTGCTGGCCACAGATGGCACCCACGGCTGCAGTGACCGCGGGTGCAGGGCACAGATGGCACCCGCGGCTGGAGCAGGGGCCGCGGGTGCTGGCCACAGAGGGCACCCGCGGCTGGAGCAGGGGCCGCGGGTCCTGGCCACAGAGGGCACCCGCGGCTGCAGTGACCGCGGGTGCTGGCCACAGAGGGCACCTGCGGCTGGAGCAGGGGCCGCGGGTGCTGGCCACAGAGGGCACCCGCAGCTGCAGTGACCGCGGGTGCTGGCCACAGAGGGCACCCGCGGCTGGAGCAGGGGCCGCGGGTGCTGGCCACAGAGGGCACCCGCGGCTGGAGCAGGGGCCGCGGGTGCTGGCCACAGATGGCACCCGCGGCTGCAGTGACCGCGGGTGCTGGCCACAGAGGGCACCCGCGGCTGGAGCAGGGGCCGCGGGTGCTGGCCACAGATGGCACCCGCGGCTGCAGTGACCGCGGGTGCTGGCCACAGAGGGCACCCGCGGCTGGAGCAGGGGCCGCGGGTGCTGGCCACAGATGGCACCCGCGGCTGCAGTGACCGCGGGTGCAGGGCACAGATGGCACCCGCGGCTGGAGCAGGGGCCGCGGGTCCTGGCCACAGAGGGCACCCGCGGCTGCAGTGACCGCGGGTGCAGGGCACAGATGGCACCCGCGGCTGGAGCAGGGGCCGCGGGTCCTGGCCACAGAGGGCACCCGCGGCTGCAGTGACCGCGGGTGCTGGCCACAGATGGCACCCGCGGCTGGAGCAGGGGCCGCGGGTGCTGGCCACAGAGGGCACCCGCGGCTGGAGCAGGGGCCGCGGGTGCTGGCCACAGATGGCACCCGCGGCTGCAGTGACCGCGGGTGCTGGCCACAGAGGGCACCCGCGGCTGGAGCAGGGGCCGCGGGTGCTGGCCACAGAGGGCACCCGCGGCTGCAGTGACCGCGGGTGCAGGGCACAGATGGCACCCGGGCTGGAGCAGGGGCCGCGGGTGCTGGCCACAGAGGGCACCCGCGGCTGCAGTGACCGCGGGTGCAGGGCACAGATGGCACCCGCGGCTGGAGCAGGGGCCGCGGGTGCTGGCCACAGAGGGCACCCGCGGCTGCAGTGACCGCGGGTGCAGGGCACAGATGGCACCCGCGGCTGGAGCAGGGGCCGCGGGTGCTGGCCACAGAGGGCACCCGCGGCTGGAGCAGGGGCCGCGGGTGCTGGCCACAGATGGCACCCGCGGCTGGAGCAGGGGCCGCGGGTGCTGGCCACAGAGGGCATCCGCGGCTGCAGTGACCGCGGGTGCAGGGCACAGATGGCACCCGCGGCTGGAGCAGGGGCCGCGGGTGCTGGCCACAGAGGGCACCCGCGGCTGCAGTGACCGCGGGTGCAAGGCACAGATGGCACCCGCGGCTGGAGCAGGGGCCGCGGGTGCTGGCCACAGAGGGCACCCGCGGCTGCAGTGACCGCGGGTGCAGGGCACAGATGGCACCCGCGGCTGGAGCAGGGGCCGCGGGTGCTGGCCACAGATGGCACCCGCGGCTGCAGTGACCGCGGGTGCAGGGCACAGAGGGCACCCGCGGCTGGAGCAGGGGCCGCGGGTGCTGGCCACAGAGGGCTGGCCTCTGACAGCACTTTCTTCCCCCCTGCGGCCTCACACTGAGCAGCAGCAGCAGCCGCGAGTATTCCCGAGTGTGACTCGGGGTTACCGCTTCTGTTAGTGAAAATTAACCCCGAGTTACACTCGGGAATACCGCTAGGAAGGTTAAACTGCACCTGAAATTCATGGAGACTTTTCAGAGTAAGTTATGATGTGCATTTACATGAAACATAACACTAGTTTTGGCCATTGTATGTTTATATCCTACATCATTCCCAAGTTGTTCACTCTGCAGGTTCACACATCTACAATTGCGTCTAAATAAATTAGATGATCATCAAAAAGTTAATTTATTTCAGTAATTCAATACATAGAGTGAAATGCATACATTATATACCCAAAATTCATTACCTCAGAAAATTTGAATATTATCTAAGACCAACTGAAAAAAATATTTTTAAATACTTTTCAGTTGGCCAACTTTTATTATGTATAGTAAATGTACTCAATACTTGGTCGGGGCTCCTTTTACATGAATTCCTGCATCAATGCGGCGTGGCATGGATGCAATCAGCATGTGGCACTGCTGAGGTGTCATGGAAGCCCAGTTGCTTTGATAGCAGTCTTCAGCTCATCTGCATTGTTGGGTCTGGTGATTCTCATTTTCCTCTTGACAATACTCTATAGATTCTTTATGAGGTTTAGGTCAGGTGAGTTTTCTGGCCAATCAAACACAGTGATACTGTGGGTAGTAAACCAGGTATTGGTACTTTTGGCTGTGTGATCAGGTGCCAAGTCCTGCTGGAAAATATCTCCATTTCCTACTAGACGGCAGTGCTAAATTTGGTCTTGATAAAACACAGTAGACCTACACCAGCAGATTACATGGCTCCCAAACCATCACTGATTGTGGAGACTGTACACTAGATCTCAAGCTGCTTGGATTGTGGCCTCTCCCCTCATCCTCCAGACTCTGAGACCTTAATTTCCAAATGAAATGCAAAATTTACTTTCATCTGAAAACAACACCTTGGACCAGTAAGCAATAGTCCAGTTCTTTTTCTACTTGGCCCAGGTAAGACACTACTTGTCTATTGGTCATGAGTGGCTTGACACTGAGAATGCGACAGTTGTAGCCCATGTGCTGGATACATCTGTGTGTTGTGGCTCTTGAAGCACTGACTCCAGCAGCAGTCCACTACTTGTGAATCTCTCCCAAATTTTTCAATGCCCTTTTCTTAACAATCCTTTCAAGGCTGTTGTTATCCTGGTTACTTATGCACCTTTTTCTACCATACATTTTCCTTCCACTCAACTTACCATTAATGTTTGGATACAGCACTTGTGTGAACAGCCAGCTTCTTTAGCAATGACATTTTGTGGCTTACCCTCCTTATGGAGTGTGTCAGTGACTGCCTACTAGACATCTGTCAAGTCAGCAGTCTTCCCCATGATTGTGTAGGCTACTAAACCAGACTAAGGGACAATTTTAAAAGCTTAGTAAGTCTTTGCAGGTGTTTTCTGGTAATTATTCTACTTTTCTGAGATGATGAATTTTGGGTTTTCATTAGCTGTAAGCCATAATCATCAAAATTAACAGAAATAAACACTTGAAAAAGATCACTGTTTTCAGAATAACTTTATATAATATATGCATTTCACTTCATGTATTGAATTACTGAAATAAATTAACTTTTTAATGATATTTTAATTTATTGAGATGCACTTGTGTTTAATCTTTCTTTATTGAAGTAAGCAAAAACAGTAAATGAACAATATATTTTTAAAGTCAAAAAGAATAAAAGAAAAGCATGTATGTAAGAGTATCTATAATGTAAATATAACAGGTTTCTTTAGTTGAGCAAGCTTAAAGAGGACCTGTCACCCCCTGGTGCTTTCCGAACTGAAAGCACCACTGAATACAGCGTGTCTGCTGCATTTAGGGAAGAGGTCTCCCATGTAAGCTGTAAAATACACTTTAGAAAGTGTAGAGATAATGAGTCAGGAGGGACTTACTGATTATGTAGTCATCGCTGTTCACATAGGTCCTCCCCACCCCTTGCCTCTTGGTGCCGCTTCCTTGCTTGCCTCGCAGAGTGAGGAATTGTTGCAAGCGGTTTGCTTTGTCGGCCTCCTGCCTGTGACGTCAGCGCCGGAATTGTATGCCCCGCTGTATGCATACAGAATAATCTGTAGCAGAGTGGGCTCCGGCGCTGACGTCACGGGCAGGAGGCGTTTCAGCCACCGGTAAAGCAAACTGCTTGTAACAGTTCCTCGCTCTGCGAGGCAGGCAAGGAGGTGGCACAGAGAGGCAGGGGGCGGGGAAGACCCTGTGAACAGCGATGACTCCATAATCTGTAAATGGTTCCGGACTCATTATCTCTACACTTTCTAAAGTGTTTTTTACAGCTTACGGGGGTGGGGGTAGAAACATGGGAGACCCCTTCCCTGAATGCAGCAGACACGCTGCATTCAGTGGTGCCTTGGAAAGGACCAGGGGGGGGATGACAGGTTCTCTTTAAGGCCCATGTAGAGCCAAGTAGAAAACAAATACTTTAGGAAAAGATATTGAAATCTATGCATCACTATCACATAAATTCTCAACAATGTATTATTGTTCTAATTATTGTCTATATAAGAACCAATTATATTCAACTTCTTTAACAAAGGCTCCTCTCGGAGCTAGGGGTGGTAGTCTACAGATAAGGAGTGTTATAATTCAAGAATTTGTCTCAGTAATTGCAAAGAATAGTGGTTCGTACTTTCATGGGATAAGATTGTTTGAATAAAGAAGAAGGTAGCATTAGAAGAAGGGCTCAAGAAACAGGGGAAGGGTAGTAGAAGAAAGAGGGAGGTATGGGTATATATTTCAGGAGGGAAGGGGAAATAGGAAGGGGGAAGAGTTGGGTACTCTCCTCCCAGGAAGAACCAAAAACCTCATGAAATTTTAAGAGTGTATAAATGTCACCCAGCATCCCCAAGTGGTTACAAACTTGTCGCTGGAGCCATTAAGTTCTGCAGTGAGATCTTCCATTCTGTGTAGGCATTGCATCTCTGTCAGCCAGTCTGTTGAGGGGGGGGGAATCTGCCATTTTCCAGTATCTCGAGATGATTGTATGGCCTGCTGCTATGCAGAACCTCAGGATGTCATTCTTTTGAGATTTGATGATGCCCGGGAGCATGGAAAGTAGAGCAAGTTGCGGTGATTTCTCTACTTCCCCACCACTTATCACCCTGTATGCAGAGAAGACACCTTCTCAAAAGGGTTGTATTTAGTCGCAGCTCCACCAAATGTGGGTCATTGTTCCTCCCATTATGGCATCTCCAACATCTGTCTTCAATGGGAATGCCTTATGAAGCTCCGACCGGACATCGATACTACCAAGTATTTTGAAATTTTATCCCTGGTCTTGGCATGCCATGGACATTTTATGTGATAAGACGAACGTTTTATCCCAATCTGCCCCCAAAATGCCAACCCCTAGTTCCTCTTCCTACCTTTTGCTTTATTTAGATATGTCTGCCGTATTGTTTTGATTCAGGTGTAAGTATATTGTTGATAAACAATGAGCAGGTGAAAATTCTAATAGAAACAACTTCTCGAATGGGGAAGGGTGGGAGGAATAATCAGTCCCTCTACCTCCTATGTGTATAAATGATTTACACTGTGAGTATTCCATCTACGGTACATCACCTGCCGACCTAACGTAGACCTCATATGGCAGGGTATTATTCTTTAAGATGTGGTGGCATTGTGGCTCATCCCTCCTATTCAAGTTCATGTAGCATTTTACTTTGACCTGTGAGGTAGCAACCGGGGAACCCGCTTGCATAATGACAACAAACACGTGTTTATAAGTTATCCAATGTCTACCTGTTTATTTTTCACATATTAATAACATAACCCGGGTAGCATGTTTGACACATATCACATTGATTATAAACACCATACATTTACATATAACATTACATAACACTTATTGCACATGACATCTTATTGTAACCCGGGACCTGTAACCATATCTCTGTCCCCATTGGAGCTCTACCAACAGCTCCAGTGGTGGCTACGGCCTCCGGTCAATCTACACATTCCACATGCATTCCGGTTCGTCAGGACCTTTAACTTACTACACTGAGTCGGTCCCAATGGCGGTACCAGCCGCCTGACTTTATTTCCCCAGCTTCATACTACCCCGGCATCAGGACTCTAGCCTGACCAGGTTCTTACACACCGTATGTGATCCATCCTAACACATCCATGGATCACATACATCCTCACACACGCTCACAGCCCATCATATGATATCCAGGGACTGCGGCTCCCCTGGGTCCATAGCAGGGATTGGCCTACCTGAGTCACCTGGCAAACCGAGCGTCATCAAGGCCTCCTCACCACGTGTTTAGGCCGACAGCCGCCACCAAACCTCCACCCTGTGGCAAGTCTCCAGGTCGACGACTGTGCCCACGCCTGAGTCGAGCGCCCTCCAGGATCAGCCTCGGTTCCCCACTCCAGGAGCCCTCGTTACCCCCGCATCTGGCCACAGGTTCACACATACCATCGAAGGACGGTTTGAGGGACAGGTACCCGCCGCATGCAGCAGGCCAAGCCTCCCTCTCGTCCCCACGGGACGGAATTCCTCCGATCTCACACCCACACTCGCTGGGTTTCTCTCACAGACTGACTCTCCTCAGCTCTCTGGCTGGTAATCAGCCCACATGCTCTCAGGCTGATGTCTGGCTGAGAATGAATCTCCCAATCACTCAGCTGGCTGACCTCTTATCGTGCCTGCCACACCCACACTGAGTCATCCAGCTGGGCTGCTATTCCTCCGGACACACAGACCTGACACACCCACCTGGGCCGTCAGAAATCACTCATTACATCCCATTCCTCATGGCCTCCTCGATTTCATGAGCCACTCATTAGTCACATTAAACCTCATGTTCAAAGTTGGTTCACACAGCATTGTCACAGGAAAAACAGGCCAGTGTGAACAGGATCCTCCTGATCCTGCACGTGATGCGCCCTGGCCATGAGGATCATGCCGGCGGTGCCTCACAGACCCAAGGGGTAAAATCCGGGTTGTTAAAGGCGTGAGGGGCCCACTGCAATGAGATAGAAGCCCCTCTTGGTCTCTTGATCACAAATCAGGAGTGTGACCTGCAAAACCTCTGAACCCAGGCCAAACTGTCCTCTGTTGCTAGGGTCCATCCAGGGCAAGTTGAATAAGGGAACACCTGAACAATTCTGTTCCATGCTGACCCATTGTTTAGAGTTTTTATGATAGTGCCAGTCAAGTAATCGGGTCAAGATGGCCGATTTGTAATAAAGTTTAAAATTAGGGAGTCCAGCTCCATCCCTATTTTCATATCTACAAAGGGTAACAATTCCCATCCTAGGTATATTATTGCCCCAAATGAATTTTGTCAGGGCTGATTGAAGTTTCAAAAAGAAAGAAGCCGGTAGTCTAATGGGGACTGTTTGGAAAAGGTATAAGGATGTATGTCCAGTATGTCCATTTTGATCGCGTTGATTTTTCCAAACTACGATAGAGTTCACTTGTCGAATCTATTTAATTCTGATAGTGTTTTCTAAGAGGGGTGCATAATTTAGAGAGAATATCTGCCATTTGATATTGTAGAGATCTCTAAAATGCTCCTGAAAGGTGTCATATCAGGGATGGGTTCTGCCTGTGCCCCCCATTCGAGAAAGTAATGGGACGTGTCCCGGGTCTCCCCTAGGATGAAGGTTTGTGGCCTACCACATTTCTCAGAGTGTTCGTACATAAATCTCTGTATTCTGGTTCTATAGCTGAGATACAGTGCCTTGTGAAAGTATTTGGCCCCCTTGAACTTTTCAAACTTTTGCCACATTTCAGGCTTCAAACATAAAGATATAAATTCAAATTTTTTTTGTGAAGAATCAACAAGTGGCACACAATCGTGAACTGGAACGAAAATTTATTGGATATTTTAAACTTTTTTAACAAATAAAAAACTGAAAAGTGGGGTGTGCAATATTATTCAGCCACCTCGGCTACTTTGTAGCGCCACCTTTTGCTGCGATTACAGCTGCAAGTCGCTTGGGGTATATCTCTATCAGTTTTGCACATTGACAGACTGAAATTCTTGCCCATTCTTCCTTGCAAAACAGCTTGAGCTCAGTGAGGTTGCATGGAGAACGTTTGTGAACAGCAGTTCTCAGTTCTTTCCACAGATTCTCAATTGGATTCAGGTCTGGACTTTGACTTGGCCATTCTAATACCTGGATGTGTTTATTTTTAAACCATTCCATTGTTAGATTTTGCTTTATGTTTGGGATCATTGTCTTGTTGGAAGATAAATCTCCGTCCCAGTCTCAGGTCTTCTGCAGACTCCAACAGGTTTTCTTCCAGAATGGCCCTGTATTTGGCTCCGTCCATCTTCCCATCAATTTTAACCATCTTCCCTGTCCCTGCTGAAGAAAAGCAGGCCCAAACCATGATGCTGCCACCACCATGTATGACAGTGGGGATGGTGTTTTGAGGGTGATGAGCTGTGTTGCTTTTACACCAAACATATTGTTTGCATTGTGCCCTCAAAGTTCGATTTTGGTTTCATCTGACCAGAGCACCTTAATCCACGTTTGGTGTGTCTCCCAGGTGGCTTGTGGCAAACTTCAAACAAGACTTTTTATGGACATCTTTGAGAAATGGCTTTCTTGCCACTATTCCATAAAGGCCAGATTTGTGCAGTGTACGACTGATTGTTGTCCTATGGACAGACTCTCCCACCTCAGCTGTAGATCTCTGCAGTTCATCCAGAGTGATCATGGGCCTTTTGGCTGCATTTCTGATCAGTCTTCTCCTTGTTCGAGATCAAAGGTTAGAGGGACGGCCGGGTCTTCGTAGATTTCCAGTGGTCTGATACTCCTTCCATTTCACTATGATCACTTGCACAGTGCTCCTTGAGATGTTTAAAACTTGGGAAATCTTTTTGTATCCAAATCCGGCTTTAAACTTCACCACAACAGTATCTCGGACCTGCCTGGTGTGTTCCTTGGTCTTCATGATGCTCTCTGCACTTGAAACAGAACCCTGAGACTATCACAGAGCAGGTGCATTTATATGCAGACTTGATCACACACAGGTTGATTCTATTTGTCATTACCAGTCATTTAGGACAACATTGGATCATTCAGAGATCCTCCCTGAACTTCTGGAGTGAGTTTGCTGCAGTGACAGTAAAGGGGCCGAATAATACTGCACTTTTAAGTTTTTTATTTGTTAAAAAAGTTTAAAATATCCAATAAATTTCATTCCACTTCACGATTGTGTCCCACTTGTTGATTCTTCACTAAAAAATTAGAATCTATATCTTTATGTTTGAAGCCTGAAATGTGACAAAAGGTTGAAAAGTTCAAGGAGGCCAAATACTTTCACAACACACACTGTATTTTGATCAAGCGTTTACCTGAGCTACTCCCTACTTTTGATCAGGTCTGCTAGAGTGGCATGGAATAGTGACTGTTTATGTGATCTAAAAAAACAGAATTTTTGGGCTGCTATTGCGCAAATTGTGTTAGTACAAAGAGAAGTGTACAAACTGAGTTTACACACCTAAGGGAATATATATCCCTTGTGGACAAATATCAACAAAAGATTCTAAAGGTTTCTACTGCATGTGTGTGCTAATAGGTAATGATATATCCGCTCATTAGGCTCTTTCCTCCCTACCCAGGTTGTCAGGAATTATAATTATTATAATGATTATATACAGTTATCTTTCACTTGTGCTTTATTCAAAAGCCGCTTCTTTTAAACTATATGCACACATATGTGTATGACCTCAGAATGCACAAGAAAAATTCCAGAGAAATTTTTTTTTCTATATTATTTGTTCCACAAATGCTACAGAAAACATTAACAATTAATTAAGTTTGTATATTAATTTGTATATAGCCATATAAAACCCACACACATGGGCTCAAGAGAGCCCCTTACCCGAACCAGGGATAAGCTGAGGGGATGTTCACTTATCCTTTCCTCTGTGTGTTGAGGGTCAAGCATTGCTTAAAAGGCTTTATGATGCTTCTAAAGAAACCTTTAGAATAAGTGTCCGGCTGAGTTAGGAAATCCGTATTAAACAATCTTTTGGTTGTTATTTATCCACGATTGATATATATCCCCTAAGGCTGGTTTCACACTGCAGTTTTTTCCCTGATTAGGTTCGATCAGGTTTGTGTGTCAAAACCAGAAGTGTCTCCAAAACTCAGAACAGGTGTCAATATTTCAATTATAGTTTTTCTCTGCAAGTTCATCTCCTGGTTCCTCTCCTGGTTTTGGCACACAAACCTGATCGAACCTGATCGAACCTGATCAGGGAAAAAACTGCAGTTTGAAACCAGCCTAAGGCTGGGTTCACACCACGGCATGATCCAATCCAGGGCTGTCAAACATATCTATTTGTCGTAGGTAGAGTGAGCAGGGGAAAAATATGTATAGTCCCTTAATGTGGGATGCAAAGCTCACCACAGAACTACCAGGCGGTGACCCTTGATGGCTCTCTTGAATGCGTTTATTTTCCTATACAAATGGAAGCTATAGGCTGAGGAGGTATTGACCCCAGGGTCTAATGTGAAGTGAAATCCCCTCCAAGTACTACTGTCCCCTCCGAGAACTCTGTTAAGGAAGATAAGATGCCTGCAGAATATCCCGTAGGGTCTCTGTTAGGGAGGTACCAGTTGACAATTCCCTCCCTGTCTATAACCGTACTAATAACTGAATGTTTAATGACTTCTGTATGGCTTTTGAAACTCCTAGATTTTGAATCAGGGTTTGAACTATGTGTCAAGGAAATGTAGTATCTATCTCTTAATGTGGGGACGTGGCCTCTTTTGAAATGTGTCTCCTGTAACATAGTTACATAGTTTATAAGGTTGATGGAAGACCTTAACCTCTTAACGACGGCCTTGCGTCTAGAGACGTTGGGAAAAAAAGGGTACTTATGCCTAGCCGACGTCTGTAGACGCAAGCCAGGAATAAGCCCTGGTGCGCCGACCGGTGACCAAAAATCTCCGGGGTTTCAGCTACCAGGGATAGCTGAGACCCTAGAGATTATGAATCGGCTACTTTTTTACCGGCACCAGTAATGTGATGACCGTTAAGCACTGCTTACCGGTCATCACTCTACAAAAAATGACATTGCCGGTAAAAAGTACTTTCACTTTAATCCGACATGAAAACACATCAAGAGGAGGGAGGGGGACAATAAAATAAGTTGAGGAACGTTAGAAGTGAAAAAGAAGGGGCGGTAGAACTAGGTGGTAAAAGGAAAGATTAGTAGAAGAGTTCAGAAGGGAGCATAACTTCTGAAGTTAATAGGTTATTTAAAAAAGAGAAAAAAATCTTATGCGACAGTCCTACAAGGTGGGAATTTTTTATCTTTAGCGTCTCTAATCGAGGTGGCTAATTCTTTGAGGGGGAAGACTATTCTGTGAAGGCCTTCTCGCCCCGCCCCGGCATACTACGTATGTTTGCATGCCCCCACGGCAAGGCTGGATCGAAAGCCCGTGGAGGAAAGGAAACTGAACATGTGCCATTTATGGAGCCCACACCATCCTGTTATAAGCCCCCCCTCCCCATCCAGCAAAAAAATAAATAAAAAGGAGGGGAAGGAGAGGGCGGGAAGAAGGAAAAGGGAGGAGGGGGTAACACATTCAAATTGTATAATCCAAAGGGGGTCCACAATCCCCTCTATATTTGGGTAAAAAGTGGTGAACACTAACTGCAGCGACTTATGGTTCCGGCGCTTCTATGGTCGGCTGCATGTGTTAGTGCTCCGGAGCCCGCCGCAGCCCGCGCACCTAATCCCCGAGCACCAGAGCAGCGCATATCGCCACAATGAGCGGCGGCAGAGGTGGGACAACTTCTACCTTGGACCGCTTTGTTGTAATAGGCAGCGGGGGAGAGCTGAGCGGCGTGAGCCGCCCGCCGGGAGAAGATGAAAATGGCGCCAGTCTGTTGATGGCGGAGGCGGAGAGGAGCGAGAAGCCCCTGCCAGCGGCGGTGTGGGAGTGTGGATCGGAGGTCACCAGGCAGCCCTCCAGTTGTAGCAGTACCCAGGAGTTGGCAAGTACCCACAAGCAAACCCCTTTAATACAGCAGCAACTTGCAGGGGATGAGGAGATGGGAGACAGGGACACTCATAGCCAGAAGTCTGAGCACCAGCTTATGGACTATAAGGCCCTAGCTAAAGATCTGGCTCTCTACTTGGCTGATGATTTTAAACATGCAATTGCTGACTTGGCGGAAGCATCAACCCGAGAGATAAATAATAAACTGGGTCACCATGACCAGCAGTTGCAGGAAGCAGAAGCTAGGATTTCTACTGCAGAAGACAGGGTGGCTGAATTTGAACGCCAGGTGCAGGATCTCCAAAAACAGTCATCATACACATTAATCAAACTGGAAGATATAGAGAACAGAGCACGTAGGAATAATCTAAAAATTGTGGGTCTCCCTGAATCTGGGTTAACTGGAAGAGGTATTTGAAGTGGAGTTACCTAAAGCTCTGGTTCTGTCACACAGATGTAAAACGGAGCGCACCCACAGACTAGGTCCCCCAAGAGACCCACCCCCCACAAGGTCGGGAGCAGCAGACCCACACAAACCAGGGAGGCAAATAAACCGCGCCATACCATCGCTAAGTATTTAAATCACAGAGACAAGGAGGAAATTCTGCGGTCCTATAAGGCCAAAAGGCGCCCCCTGTTGATATTAGGTCACAAAGTATTGATTTTTGCGGACTAGTCAATAGAGGTGACAAGACGTAGAAGGGCCTTTAGTGAGATATGCACCATTCTGTTAAAAAAAAATACTCGCTTCCAACTGAACTATCCAGCCACCTTAAGATTCCGCTCGCCAGAGGGTTCTATGCTTTCCTTTACAGACCCAGAGGAGGCGATGGCTATAATCAGAAGGAATAACAGCAAATCTCCTGACGGTGGCGGTTCTCATACCAGCAGCCCTGGACATCTGGATGACAATACTGACCAAAATCCTGCTACCATTGGTAACCGTGATGAGGAACAGAACTCCGTCAGGACATACAGCCTGCGTTCTGACACCATCTTGGAGGAGGGAGCAACGAGACCCGCTACACCAAGGCAACAACGCCAAGCCTCTTCCAGATGGAATAGGAAGAAGGCGGGCTGACCGAACGAGGTGGAAGTTGGGGATCCGTGGTCCAGATTAATCTGAATTAGTCAGCTCTGATGTCTTCTTCTTTTTTCTATGTATACTTCACCAATGACTCTCCCTCTCCTCCTCCTTTCTTTTTTTTTTTTTTCTCCTTCCGTAGGGCACCACATGCCTACTGCTGGGGAAGACAGGAGCAGAGACTGCCATAGGTGCAGAGGGATGTGAACTTTTGAAAGGTCTGTGCTGTCTTTTCAGGGGTTCTTTTCTTTTTTTTGTTTGACATATTCTTGTCCCTCCTCTTCGGTCTAAAGAAACTTTTCCTGCAATCGGTGTTGGTGCAGTATTCCGTCGAGGATGGACCGTGGCGGAGAGTCACAAACAGCCGTCCATCTTGATTAATTACTTCCAGAGTTTTGAACGTGATCGTCTAAACTATCGCAACCACCAATTAAACCCATATTTAGCCTGTAGGGATGGTTAGGTGGGTCTCGTGGAATGTTAAGGGGCTGCGCTCCCCAGCTAAGCGCATGATGATCCTTCGGCATCTTAAGCGCCTCCATGTTGATGTGGCGTTACTCCAGGAGACCCACCTGACATCCGAGGATTTCTTTAGGCTTAAGAAGGTGTGGGTGGGAGAGATTTACGGATCCAGTGCTGTCAACAGAAAGGCGGGGGTTCTGATTTTGATCAATAAATCACTGGCTCATTCAGTCCTCTCCTCAGACACCGATCAAGAGGGCAGATTAATTCACATGACCATTCAGTTGCAAAAAGATACTTTTAGTATTTACAACCTTTACCCCCCCCAATAGGCACCAAAAATCCTTTTTACGGAAAATACTAAATCAACTTCTGACTGATCAGGAGGGCATTAGGCTAGTGGGGGGCGACTTCAACATGGTCCTTAATGAGGATGAGGATAGGAGGCACAGTGATCTTATGGTACCCTTGGCACGTAGAGGATTGGCCCTCCCTAGAGTAAGCCTTTTGGAAGAATTTTTTGACAACTGTAACATGAAGGATGTATGGAGAGAATTACACCCTTTAGAGAGAGAATACACCCACTACTCTCACTCACATAGATCCTGGTCGAGATTGGACATGTTTTTTGCCTCATCCTTGTTATTCCAAAGGGTGATTGGGACCACGGTTGAGGACATGGTAATATTCGATCATAGTCCTCTGGTTTTGGACACAAGGGACACTTATCAAAAGGGGACTGATTATCTGTGGAGATTTCCTGATACTCTGGTCCGAGAGGGCGACTTTGTTAGATGTCTTGGGGAGTGGTGGTCAGATTATGCACTACACAATGGGGAACATTGCTCGGACCCGAGTCTATATTGGGAGGCGGCAAAATCAGTTTTACGGGGTAACATCATGGCTTACACCATGAGATTAAAAAAACGAGTTAAGGAACAATATCTAAAGGCCAGCACAACAGTAAGAGGGGCCTACTCTTTATATAAGCATTCTATGTCGGATATAAAGAAAATTGGCTGTTAGCTAAGAAAGAATTTGAGATGTGGGCCGGGAAAAGGGAGGACCTGTACAAGACCAGATTAGAATTGGAGCTTCACAGGTTTGGAGACAAAGCAGGTAGACTGTTGGCGCATCTGGCAAAGGGAAGACGAACGCACAACCCCATTGGGAAGATAAAAGATAAATTTGGGAACTTGTGGTCGGACCCTAAGGACATTGCTCAGGTGCTGGGAAAATACTATGCCTCGCTATACAAAGAAGAAGAGATGGAAGTGGGAGAAGAGGGCAGGTGGCTTTCCTCGATCAAATTACCTAAACTAACTGAGGAAAATGAGCAATTCCTCAACTCCCCCATACTAGAGGCTGAGATAGAACTGGCAATCAAAACACTTAACCCAGATGGTTTAATTGGTGCTTTCTTTAAAGTGTTAAAAGATAAAATTGCCCCTGTGTTAAAAGATCTATTTAATGAATTTCTTAATGGCACACCAATCCCGGACAGAATGAATATGGCCCATATAAAGTTAATCCCTAAACCAGACAAACCACTAACTGATCTGGCAAGTTACAGGCCCATATCGCTTATTAATCAGGACCTCAAGCTCCTTTCAAAAATACTAGCCGATTAGCTCAAATACTCCCTAAAATAATCTTACCACATCAAGCAGGATTTATCAAGGGGCGCTCGACGGTCTCCAATATTAGAAATGCAATGCTCCTCTTGGACGTGATGGGGAATCGGAGTGAAGGGGAGGGAGGAGGTCCAGCCATGATCACCTTAGATGCTGAAAAAGCGTTTGATAATGTGAGGTGGTCATGGCTAGATATGGTCCTGGATATTATTGGGTTGAAGGGTTCGTTTCGTCGGTTTATAAGTTCCCTATATGCTAATCCGAAAGCCTGCATTAGCCTACCGGGCTTCCTCTCAGACACCTTTAATTTAGAGAAAGGGATAAGACAGGGATGCCCATTATCTCCCCTTCTATTTAACTTAGCAATCGAACCCTTGGCGATATATTTGGAATCACAACACTGGTATGAAGGCCTGAAAGTGGGGTACCAAGGAAATAAAATTATCTTTGTTCGCTGATGACATTATCCTGTATGTCCAACATCCGGAAAGAGACCTCCCCTCTATTTTGAATGACATTGAAAGACTGGGCAAAGCATCTGGGTTTTGTTTCAATATAGATAAGTGCGAAATACTCTTTATGAGCAGAAATAAATGTAATTCAAGAAATATATCACTCTGTGGAATAAAAATAGCAAAGGAGAGCGTCAAATACTTGGGGATCCACCTGGCTAAAACTCCTGGTCTGATCTATAGACTCAACTTAACCCTGATCATATCTAAAATTATAAAAGAGCTGGCTGGTTCGGTGAATTTGCCCCTGTCTTTCCTGGGCCGCTGTCATCTTATCAAGATGATAAGCTTTGCGAGATTGCTTTATCCCCTCCAGACGATCCCCTTGCTACTCAAGCATGTTGATATCAAAAAACTTAACACAGCTTTCTCAAGATTCCTCTGGAGGGGCAAGACACCCAGAATTGCTATTCACACCCTTATGCGGTCAAAGTTTGAGGGGGGTATTCAGCTCCCAGACACCAGAGGTTACAACCTTGCGTGTCTATTGCGCCATGTCCTCAATTGGGTCAAAAATACTACTAAATTCTCCGACACTGTGGTGGAGGGAGAGTTGGTTAGGCCTTGGAATTTGTCCTCTCTACTGCATTCCCCTTTATCAAAGTTGCTGGCCAATATCAAAAACACTTCTATTTGCAGGGACACGATAATGACCTGGAAGTCTGTGAGGAAAAAGATGGGTCTTTCTTGGCAGATTTCCAAATTTCTCAGCCCCTAGGCCTCTCCGGCCTTCAGTTTGGGTTATGAGAACCCTCTTTTTAGGGTCTGGAGATCAAGGGGCATTCTAACAATGGGTGATCTTATGCACAAGGAGGGGTTGTCGGGAGAGGAAATTCTGTCAAAATACGAGCTACCCAGGATGCATGTTCTACAATGCCAACAAATTCGCCATTCCCGCATGTCCCGACTAACTGATATTTCAGGAGAGCTGAACCACTCACCGTGGGATGACATGTTGAAAATGGAAGTGGGTGCTACGTCTGCATCCTAACTTTATAAAATCTTACAAAATACGTTTAGCCCAGCAAGTACTGAAAAACGTTTTACTAACTGGAAAAAACATTTTGCAGACCCTGACTTGTCCCACAAAATACTGGAGGGGTGGGCGGTGATGAGAAAATATATCACCAATGAAAGGTGGAGAGACTCCCAATTTCGTCTCATGCATGGGTCTATTCAGGGATTTAACATCCCGCCCTCACCTGATAATCAGGGGAGATGGGTCCATTGCCCGAAATGTAAGACATATAAAACAGACTTGGAACATGGGATGTGGTCATGCGCGAAATCACAAATATACTGGGTTAAGGTTGGACAGTTAGTCTCGGGGCTATTCAACAAAGATGTGGGTTTGAATCCAATGTTATGGCTGTTTCACTACCATGGAAATGACGAGGGTTCCACCAAGCCGTTTTATTCCATACAATAGCTTCGGTGGCTAAGATACTTTTATTACAATACTTATTCCACGTCTGGCGGGGCTTTCAGGATTTTGGTGAAAATCTGATGTAGGGCAGATGGAGGTCTTTGGGCTCAATTGTCTCAGGAAGCCCCCTCACTCTAATCTTGTTGTGACGTCTCCTATTCTCTGAGTCATCCATCACTTCTATGACATATTGAATTTGATGGGACAGAGAGTCTATCAACTCCTGTTGGGACACAACCTTTTCCTCCAGGATCTTTAGTCTACTGTCGAGAGTTTTGACCTGCATCTTCACTTTAGAGACCTCAGCATGAGTGGAAGCCAGCTCTGCCCTACAGGCGCTTTCTAGCCTGTTGACATAAGCCTCCATGCAGCTTTTGATGGAATGGAGCAGATACGGGCCCTCAAGGACCTAAACTCGGCTATCAGATCAGACTCCTGTTCTTCAGGAGTGGAGCGACTCCAGCTCTCCTTTCCCCGGTGTTGCTCCCCAAAGTCCCCCTCCATTGCAACAGGCTCCTGCTTGTCGCCCTGCGTGTAGGTTGGGCTATTAGGGCCCCCAGTCAGCTTGGGGTTGCAGCATCTCCCCCCTTTCAGACCCCCCTGTCTCCATCAAGTCCTCTTGGGGAGGGGATCCCAGGCCCCTTATATCTGAGGGTATAGGTCATAAATTTCTCCCTCTACGTCTTCTGACGCAGTCCTCTGATGGGTCTTGTTTATCAGATCAGCCTTTTTAATGCTGCAGGCAGAAGCGCTGGTATTCTCCCAGGGAAAGGGGGATCTCCGCGCTGAGCAGGTCCCTGCCGCAGGTGGGGATCGCTGCTGGATTTAGCCTTGGGATATCTCTCCCTCTCTCCTCGCTCTTTGTCCCCCACTGCTTGTTCTGGGCCCGAGGACCTCACCCCTGCCTCCTTCAGATACCTCTGGCTGCTGGCTCCGGGTACTGCTGCGGAGTGAGGTGGAGGGTGGTGAGTCGTCAGCAATCTTAAAATTCCCCCAGGGAGCGGAAGACATCTGAGCCCCGGAGAGGAACTGCTGTATGCCGGAGGAGGGCCTTGTTTGACCATTTCGGAGCCTTGCGACTCCCTCTCAATTCCAAGAGCTCATGTCCCAGTGTCTGGAGCATGGATGGGCTGATATATTGGCTGTTTGCTGGGGTGGTTGGAGGTGCTCGGGCTTAGAGCATCCTTACACTGGTATAGTTCCCCCCCCCCACAAGATGCACTTGTATTTACGTCATGGATTACAACTGTCACTGTGGCCCACGCTCTGATCACTGTAATTGATCAATCTGATTAACCGATCACAGCAGAGTTGCATGGGAGCTGCTGAAATATAATAACATTTATTCACTATTATAGCGCTATTAATTCCACAGTCCTTATCATACATCAGTAATGCTGTCCCTATTGAGGATCACAATCCAAATATCCTATCAGTATGTCTTTGGGGTGTGAAAGGAAAGCAGAGAACCCAGACGAAACCCATGGGGAGAACACACAAACATGAGCACTTCCACGCTCGATTACCATAAGATACTGATATATTTTAGCAATTCTAAACCAAAAAAATTTATTTGAATAACGGTAGTGATGTAAAGTAGACATGTAGCAAATAATACTTATTAACTATTTTGTGTGGTGGTATCTAGTTTCAGGGCATAAAAATGTAATGTTTGAAAATTGTGAAATATTTAAATTGTTTGCCAAATTTTCATAAATAAATGCAAATAATATTGACCAAAATGTACCATTAACTTGAACTACAACATGTCATAAAACACTACCTACAGTGAGGGAAACATTTATTTGTAATGTCTTTGTCAGTGAGCAAACTTACAAAATCAACAAAGGATCAAATAATTATTTTCTTCACTGTAAAAAGCACTGGAATATGTTGAAGTGTTTGAGACTCTGGCATTAACGTACAATGTGGCTCAGTCCTTGAGGGGAAAAAGGCGGAAAAAGTTCTGAAGTTATTCTTCTTGGTATGACTTTTTTACATGATAAAAACCGGGCATTTTATAACCACTGTACTTTTAAATAAAGTTTAATCTATGACTACATAGAAATCTAACAAAAGATGGAGAAGATCAGAATGGTGGCTGTTTTCTTATTTTTCTCTTATTGCAAGATAGTATAGAGTTGCTATAAACCAAGACAAATAGAATCATAGGATGGTAGACTTTGAAGTGACCTCCTGGATCATGTGTTCCAACCCACTGCTCAAAGCAGGATTCACTAAATCATCCAAAACAGATGTCTATCCAGCCTCTGTTTGAAGACTTCCATTGAAGGAGAAACCACCTCTTGTAGCAGCCTGTTCCACTCACCCTCACTGTCAAAAAGTTTTTTCTTTCTAATATCTAATCTGCGTTCTTTCCATTCAGATTCATCCAATTGCTTCTGGTCTTTCCTTTTGCTAATGAGAATCATAGTGTCACAGCCCTTGAGATATTTGTAGACAGCTTTAGGTCTCCTCTCACTCTTCTTTCTTGCTTGATAAGTATTCCCAAATCCTATAGGACATGGTTTGCAGACCGGTCACTATTCTGGTCACTCTTCTCTGAACTTGCTCCAGTTTGTTGATGTCTTTTTAAAAATTAGGTGCCCAGAACTGGACACAGTATTCCGCACAGAGAGAGGGTTCTGACCCAGCAAATGAATATTCGGCAGCAAATTGAGATTTTAGGTTAAAATGTCCACTTATTTGAAAAAGCATTGAAAATGCACGTTACATGACAGTAAGGAAGTGGATGAACTCCAGTGCCACCTTTAAAGGGAACCTGTCACCCAAAATCACCCTTGTTAGCTGTAAATACATGTCCCTGAAGCATAACACCACAGTCCTACACATCCCTTTGTGGTGTTTTAGTTCAATATGAAAGTGCACTTTAGTCGTTTCAAAACTTACAAAATCCGTGGCAGTGGGGCGTTCCAAAGCCTTCTTGTCTATGAGGCGGTTCCCCTGTGCCGCTGTATTACGCCCTAATGGGCGTTGTTTCAAACTTTGTAGCGCGGGCACGATTCATAATATCGCGGCCGCGACGTCACGGTCATGTGATGCCGTGACGCGTCATTTCCGGGCGGACGGGGCGCTGTTGTCTGACGCGCACCGGCCGACTTCATAAAGCGATCTGCGCATGCGCTGAAGTTGGCCAGTGCGCGTTCACAGACAGAGGCAGGTGGGCAGGCTACGTTGAATCCCCCTCCCTCCCCTGTGTCATCCTCCTTCCCTGTCTCTCGCTCTCTGTCTGTGACCCCCTCCATAACTGTGCCCCCACTGCTTCACTCCAAGTAATAAAAAAAACAAAAAAAAAATGTCAATATACACTAGATATATATAGATGTGGATATAATATATATATATATATATATATATATATATATATATATATATATATATATATATATATATATATATATAAAAACACAAAGACAATGTACACACGTGTGTGTGAATAACTATGTATGCGTAATCACACAAGTATATATATGTACAGAGATACACACCAGTGTACATATATATATAAACATTAATTAATATATTTTTGTTATCCTATATATACACGGTTGTTTTAAAATATATATAAAAAATATATAAATAAATATGTGTGTGTATATACTTCAATATGTGGGGGTGTATTTTAAATACATCGCTGTGTGTATTCACATATATATATAGATAGAAAGATAGATAGATATATACATAGATAACTAGAATAGATAGATAGATAGATAGATAGATAGATAGATAGATAGATAGATAGATACCGTAGATAGATACATAGATAGATAGATACCATAGATAGATAGATCGATACCTTTGATCGATAGATACCGTAGATAGATAGATACCTTAGATAGATAGATAGATTGATAGATATATACCATAGATAGTTACAGTAGATAGATAGATACCGTTGTAGGATAGCTAGTTACCGTTGATCGATAGATATATACCATAGATAGATACTATAGACAGATAGATACCTTATATAGATAGATAGATACCATAGATAGATACTGTAGATAGATAGATACCGTTTATAGATCGATAGATATCTTAGATAATAGATAGATAGATAGATAGATAGATAGATAGATAGAGATAGATAGATAGATAGATAGATACCATAGATAGATAGATAGATACCATAGATCAGGGGTGGGGAACTCCAGGCCTCGAGGACCGCACACAGTGCATGTTTTCAGGATTTCCTTGGTATTGCACAAAGGTTGGAATCATCACCAGTGCAGGTGATTATATTATCACCTGTGCAACACTAAGGAAATCCTTCAAACCTGCACTGTCTGCGGCCCTTGAGGCCTGGAGTTCCCCACCCCTGCCATAGATAGATAACATAGATAGATAACATAGATAGATACCATAGATAGAAAACATAAATCCAATAGATAGATAGATAGATATCGTAGATAGATAGATAGATAGATAGATAGATAGATAGATAGATAGATAGATAGGATAGATAGATAGATAGATAGATAGGTAGATAGATAGATACCGTAGATAGATAGATACCGTGGATAGATAGATACCGTAGATAGATACCTTACATAGATAGATAGATACCGTAGATAGATAGATCGATACATTTGATCGATAGATAACGTAGATAGATAGATACCTTAGATAGATAGATAGATTGATAGATATATACCATAGATAGATACAGTAGATAGATAGATACCGTTGCAGGATAGCTAGATACCGTAGATCGATAGATATATACCATAGATAGATACTATAGATAGATAGATACCTTATATAGCTAGATAGATACCATAGATAGATACTGTAGATAGATAGATACCGTTTATAGATCGATAGATATCGTTTATAGATCGATAGATATCGTAGATAGATAGATAGATAGATAGATAGATAGATAGATAGATAGATAGATACCATAGATAGAGAGATGCCATAGATAGATAGATAGATACCATATATAGATACCATAGATAGATACTGTAGATCATGTGTCTCAAACTATGTGGGGGTTTTGGGCCACACATAGAAAATAATTGATATTGTAGGGCCACATTTCTTTTACGAGTAAGGCGGCCGTCACACGCATCAATATAATGCACGATATTGCTTAAGCGATCTGCTTTTTGATTGCTTAAGCGATATCGTTTGTGCATCGCTGCGTGTAATCCGGATCTTTTACAATGTAAAATGGCTAGATCGTTAGATCTTACATTGGTGAGCCGTAGCTCGTATCAAGCGATAATCGCTTGTTCAATCTGCACCATGGTGGTGTGTGACACCACGATGAACGATCTTACAGCGGCAGAGCCTATGCTGGGAGATGGTATCTATGGTAAACGTCGGCTTACTATGCGCCGCGCGGCGCCTAGTAACCCGATGTCTACCATAGTAACAATCGATCTCGCTGCTCCACATCGCTTGTAAGTGTACCTGTGTGACTTCTCAACAGCGATGTGAACGATATTGTTAGCGATCGCGCGTGCACGTGATCGCTAACAATATCGTTCACAGAATTTAAGCGTCTTACGTCCGCCTATGTGACATTTTTAGTAATTCCAGATTTTTTTTGATTAATGTATTAATCTCCAAATACTGAACCCTTTCTTGTTGTAATGTCTCAATCTTGGTCAATTTCTTCTTGTAATATCCCCACCCTGGTCCCCCTCTTGTACTAATATTTCCAAAACTGTTCACCTTTTGCAGTAATGTTCCCCATGCTGGTCCCGTTTTGTAGTGATGTCACCATCCTCACCCCATAGTGCAGTAATGTCCCCCAAGCTCGAACCCTTTTTTAGTGATGTCCCTAGCCTGGTCTGCCTTCTTTTTACACATACACACACACACACACACACACAAACAGACACACACACTTTCACTCACGATCACACCCACTGACACATTAACTCACCCACTCACACATTAACACACACACACACTCGCACACATTAACTCACGCACACACTAACGCACGCACGAATACACTAACGCACGCACACACTAACGCACGCACACAGTAACACACGCTCACAATAACGCACGCACACATTAACTCACACTCTCACAGTCACTGATGTGGAACAATACGGGGGTGGGGGAAGCACAAGCAATGAGCGGTACCTGGTGGTCTAGTGGGGGCGACAATAACAGATGTGGGGGTTAGCATCTCACCTTTGCTGGTTGTGCAACCCTGCACAAGCCAAGCGTATCGCTGTGGATGGCTCCGGACTCCAGCGGTCGGGGTTTCCTCGACGAGCAGCTTCTTCTTCTTTCGGTTTGGTTACTCGAGCAAGCCGATCACCTGCACCAGTGAGGTTCTGTGTTACGTCACCGCCGTTCCTTTGGCTTCCGATATGGATGATTCTGAGTCACAGCTGCTCCTGCTGCAACCCTAGGATGGGGATATGATATTTGAACAGAATAGTGTGATTATAACAGAAGCGATAGAGCAGAGGAGGCACACGTTTAATTACCTTTTATATACCACAAAGCATATCCACGGCGGTCCACCTTCTCCATCAGGTACAACCACCTGATGAAGACGGCGGACTTCCGTGCAAACGTGTTGTGTGATATCAAGGGTAATTAAACGTGTGCCTCCTGTGCTCTATCGCTTCTGTTATAATCACACAATTCTGTAGAAACTCACACTCACTCAGACCCTCACAGACCCTCACACTCCGAGACACCAACACAGTCACAGACCCTCACACTCACAGACCCTCACACTAACAGGCTCTCACACTCACAGACCCTCACACTCACAGACCCTCACAGGCACTCACAGACCCTCACAGGCACTCACAGGCACTCTCAGGCACTCTCAGGCACTCACAGACACTCACAGACACTCTCAGGCACTCACAGACACTCACAGGCACTCACAGACCCTCACAGGCACTCACAGACACTCTCAGGCACTCACAGACACTCTCAGGCACTCACAGACACTCTCAGGCACTCACAGACACTCACAGAACCTCACAGGCACTCACAGAACCTCACAGGCACTCACAGACCCAGGCACTCACAGACCCAGGCACTCACAGACACTCTCAGGCACTCAGACATTCTCAGGCACTCAGACATTCTCAGGCACTCACAGACACAGGCACTCACAGACCCTCACAGGCACTCACAGACACAGGCATTCTGTCAGCAGTCAAGTGCATGGGGCCACCGCGGTCTCTGCTATAATGTTACTTCCGGCCGCTTCACTCTGCCGCTCACTCTGCCGCTGTGCCAGATCAATGCAAGCCGCCGTCAAAAACTGAGAGACCCAGTGTATGACGTCACCATTGTGCCTCTCATTGGCTGACGGCTCGCGTTGAACTTACAGAGGGGCAGACCGAGCGTCAGGGAAGCGGCCGGAAGTAATATTATAGCGTAGATCGCGGCGGCACCATGCACTGTACCGCCGAAAGCATGGTCTATTGTCCATGGTGCCGGGGGCCGCACACGGAAGCCCCAGGGGCAGCATGCGTCACGAGGGACGTGAGTTTTAGACCCCTGCCGTAGATAGATACATAGATAGATAGATATATACCCTAGATAGATAGATAGATAGATAGATAGATAGATACATAGATAGATACATAGATAGATAGATTGATACCGTAGATAGAGAGATAACGTAGATAGATAGATTTTTTTTTAGATATATATCTCCATAGATAATTTAAAGTGTAAACAATATTTTTATATATGGAGATATCGATGTATTGATATATATGTATATGAATATATATATATAGCGATGATCGATGTATATCAGTACACACAAATGCACGCCATAATATTTATATGTTTATACACACACACACATATTTATTTTTATTTGTGTTTAATATTTTTTTTATGAAAACACACTTGAATATATAGGTTAACACTAATATATGAATATGTCTCAATAGGTAAATGTACATTAGTGTGTATGTATATATATATATGAATATGTGTGTGATTAAACATACATATCGATATACACACACATACAGATGTATTATATTTGTGTATATATATATATTTGTGTGTGTGTGTGTTTGTGCATACTTCACTCTCAGTCTCTATCTTATATATATATATATATATATATATATATATATATATATATATATATATATATATATATATATACACTAGATGGTGGCCCGATTCTAAAGAATCGGGTAGTCTAGAATCCATATATAGTTTATTTACTAATAGTTACGGGAGTGCGGTGAAATGAATTGTGTGTATACAGGCGGCTCTGTGGGTAGCAGAGTATATGGTGGCTCAGTGGTTAGCAGTGAGTGCGGTGGCTCAGTGGTTAGCAGTGAGTGCGGTGGCTCAGTGGTTAGCAGTGAGTGCGGTGGCTCAGTGGTTAGCAGTGAGTGCGGTGGCTCAGTGGTTAGCAGTGAGTGCGGTGAGATTGGTCAGCGCAGCGGCGTGGGCAGAGTGGTCAGCGCAGCGGCGTGGGCAGAGTGGTCAGCGCAGCGGCGTGGGCAGAGTGGTCAGCGCAGCGGCGTGGGCAGAGGAGAAGGGGCAGAGGCGGCTGGGCAGAGGCAGCTGGGCAGAGGACAGGGGGCAGAGGCGGCTGGGCAGAGGACAGGGGGCAGAGGCGGCTGGGCAGAGGACAGGGGGCAGAGGCGGCTGGGCAGAGGACAGGGGGCAGAGGACAGGGGGCAGAGGACAGAGGCGGCTGGGCAGAGGCGGCTGGGCAGAGGACAGGGGGCAGAGGCGGCTGGGCAGAGGGCAGAGGCGGCTGGGCAGAGGACAGGGGGCAGAGGCGGCTGGGCAGAGGACAGGGGGCAGAGGCGGCTGGGCAGAGGACAGGGGGCAGAGGACAGGGGGCAGAGGACAGGGGGCAGAGGACAGGGGACAGGGGGCAGAGGACAGGGGGCAGAGGACACAGAGGACAGGGGGCAGAGGACACAGAGGACAGGGGGCAGAGGACACAGAGGACAGGGGGCAGAGGACACAGAGGACAGGGGGCAGAGGACACAGAGGACAGGGGGCAGAGGACACAGAGGACAGGGGGCAGAGGACACAGAGGACAGGGGGCAGAGGCGGCTGGGCAGAGGACAGGGGGCAGAGGACGCAGAGGACAGGGGGCAGAGGACAGGGGGCAGAGGACACAGAGGACAGGGGGCAGAGGACAGGGGGCAGAGGACAGGGGGCAGAGGACACAGAGGACAGGGGGCAGAGGACACAGAGGACAGGGGGCAGAGGACACAGAGGACAGGGGGCAGAGGACACAGAGGACAGGGGGCAGAGGACACAGAGGACAGGGGGCAGAGGACACAGAGGACAGGGGGCAGAGGACACAGAGGACAGGGGGCAGAGGACACAGAGGACAGGGGGCAGAGGACACAGAGGACAGGGGGCAGAGGACACAGAGGACAGGGGGCAGAGGACAGGGGGCAGAGGACACAGAGGACAGGGGGCAGAGGACACAGAGGACAGGGGGCAGAGGACACAGAGGACAGGGGGCAGAGGACACAGAGGACAGGGGGCAGAGGACAGGGGGCAGAGGACACAGAGGACAGGGGGCAGAGGACACAGGACAGGGGGCAGAGGACACAGGACAGGGGGCAGAGGAGAGGGGCAGAGGACACAGAGGGGGCAGAGGACGCAGAGGGCAGAGGGGGCACACAGGTTGGAGGGCAGAGCAGCCTGTATGGCTGCAGACTTAGCGGTGGCCGGACGTCGGGTGTAGGAGAGGACACAGAGGGGGCAGAGGAGGCAGAGGACACAGAGGACAGGGGGCAGAGGACACAGAGGACAGGGGGCAGAGGACAGGGGGCAGAGGACACAGAGGACAGGGGGCAGAGGACACAGAGGACAGGGGGCAGAGGACAGGGGGCAGAGGACAGGGGGCAGAGGACAGGGGGCAGAGGACACAGAGGACAGGGGGCAGAGGCGGCTGGGCAGAGGACAGGGGGCAGAGGACGCAGAGGACAGGGGGCAGAGGACAGGGGGCAGAGGACACAGAGGACAGGGGGCAGAGGACACAGAGGACAGGGGGCAGAGGACAGGGGGCAGAGGACACAGAGGACAGGGGCAGAGGACACAGAGGACAGGGGGCCAGAGGACACAGAGGGACAGGGGGCAGAGGACACAGAGGACAGGGGGCAGAGGACACAGAGGACAGGGGGCAGAGGACAGGGGGCAGAGGACACAGAGGACAGGGGGCAGAGGACACAGGACAGGGGCAGAGGACAGGGGGCAGAGGACACAGAGGGGCAGAGGACCGAGGGCAGAGGGGGCACACAGGTTGGAGGGCAGAGCAGCCTGTATGGCTGCAGACTTACCGGTGGCCGGGGTCGGGTGTAGGAGGAGAGGAGGGGCGGGCAGAGCTGCAGGAGAGGAAGTCCCGCCCTCCCTCCTCTCCAGGCACACGGCAGGGAGCACGGGTACCCCCAGGGTGTGTGTGGGCCTCCGAGGTGGCGGGCAATGGGCCCCCCTGCCCCCCCCCGGTATGTAGGTACTGGCTGGAGGGCAGAGGGTGGAGGGGAGTGGCAGGAGGGCACACGGAACTTCCGAGATCGGAACGTTCCGTGTGTCGGTGACTGTAGCCGGGGGGCAGGCTGGCTACAGTGCACTGGATGAGCCTGGGCGACGGCCATCACGGAAGTGGGCGTGGCCTCCTCCGGAAGTGGCCTTCGGGTTTTATATAATAGATATATATTAGATAGATATGTATATGTGTGTGATCACAAATACATATTTATACACACATATATATTATATTTGTATATATGTGTTTGTATATATATATAAATATCTATATACTAGCTGTGAGCCCGATGCAAATGCATCGGGTGTCTAGAATATTTTTAATGTTTTTTTTAGATTTTCAAATAATAATCCAATTATTCCAATGACATCTTTACACCAACTACATATATTAGTATGGTTGATATCATTTAAGGAAAATTGAACTATTATGTTGTAAGGGTCTTAGAACACAAAGTACCAATACTTCTTAATATGTCAATTTTTTGAATTGATGAATTAACAGTACTAATATATGTATCAGCCACTTTGTGTCAGCCCACCAATCGCGTCAAGATGCCCTTACGCCTGGTGGGACCTACTCTAACTAAATCCGAATTGATATAATTTAGATATTTTTAATTGCTGGATTTTTCTTAGATTTTTTGAGGATTGTGATGTAAATAATAAAATTTTGTAAATTGATACAGAAGGAGTTACCAACTACAGACTTGCAGCAATATCCGTGCAATAACAAAAAAACTTGTAATTAACCTACAGTAAATGGAGTTAACATAGCTTCAGCAGATGCATAAGATGCATCCACTAACTAACCACAGGTGACTGCAGTTGATGTGGATGACACTGCCACAACTATGTTGTCTGCACAAACTGCAAATTAAGTACAAATTACATATATGCAATTATGAAAATTACAGCAAGTATGTTCTTGATAAGTCCTTCATGTACAATTATTATCATTTAGTATATTCCTCAACAAAGTGAAAAAATCTAAGAAAAATGTCGTGGTAGAATCTAATTAATAATTTATGTTTGTCCCTATCTATCTAAACATGTGGAACACACCTTGGTAATGAGATGTGTGTGAACAGCCGTCCCACCCGTCTCTTAGCTGTTCACAAAAACCTCTCCCTTTAAAGAATAAGAATCAAATCTCTCAGCACGTAGTGTACTGGAGCTTTAAATAGTGGTTTCTATCACCCTGTGATAAAATCAGAATGATACACATCTCCAATGAAATCTAAAATGTGTTTTTCCACAAACATTGTATAAACTATGCACATAAAAAACTGAAATTGAAAAGACTAAACTAATTTTTTTTTTTTTTTTTTTTTTTTTTTTTTTTAAATAGAAAAGGTAAAAATATAAAATATGCAAAAGTTCATCCCAAAATATTCCGATAGACAATATTTTTGGTGAAGACTTTCTCACAGTTAGGCACCAATTTCCCTTGAATGCATGAATCCACCACTTTCACCTTCACATTGCATCGTCTCTTCACACGTGAGAAAGCCACATATAATTGTCCATGGCCAAAAACAGGTTCTGGCAAATAAATCCCCACTTTCTCCAAAGTTTGTCCTTGAGATTTATTTATGGTCATGGCAAAGGCAGGCTTCACGGAAATTGCCGACGTCTTAGTTTGAAAGGCAATCCAGTCTCTGATGGACAGAGATCAATTCTTGGAATGAAGACTACATTTCCTTCATCCGAGCCAGAAATTACTTTTGCTTGTATCAAGTTGTCAAACAAAGCAATAATAATCATCCGAGTCCCGTTGCAAAGTCCTTTTCTGCTGTTAAAATTACGCAAAAGCATTATAATTGTACCAACTTTTAATTTCAGGAGATGAGAAGGCATTCCTGTTGGTGTTAGAGAATTTAGAAATTCCACAGGATATTGTTCAGGATTTTCCGTCTCATCTGGATCAATGGAATCATGGCTCATATATTCCATGTATTCTCCAGGAATACAATCCATCACTTTAGAATTGATCAAATCCACAGCGTCATTTTTGGGACAAAGAATGGCATGTGATGCAGCATTCTGAATACTTTCATCATTATTCACATCAATGACAATGTTTTCACCAAATATGTCCAAGATTAAAGAGCCAGTGCAGATCATGTCTTGCGGGATCTCAATGACATCATCACCAAGGTTGTAATCATTGGACAATTCTCCATTTCCCAATTGAATTAACCAATTGCTATATTCAGAATCAATGGAGCGCATGTTGTTAATGAGCGGCAATTGATTGAAAAGCTGCCATTGTCGTGAATATTTAATGCAGCTCTCTACAATGTCTGTCCTTGTTCCGTGGGAGATGATAGGAAGACACTGCCGAAAGTCTCCTCCCAGAACAATGACTTTCCCTCCAAAGGGTAATTTATTTTTGTTGAAGACATCAGTTGTCATGACATCCCGTAATAATTGATCAATTACATGCAAAGCGTATTTTGACAACATAGTAGACTCATCGATGATGAAGAGTTTGGTAGTCTTCAAATGTTGGGCCGCATCAGTATCATTTTTGATTCTTGAAACGGATGTCTCATTAATTGGTATTGGTATGCCATACAGTGAATGGATAGTTCTTCCTCCTTGCAATAGATTAGCAGCAATCCCTGTACTGGCTGCAGGTGAGACAACTTCTCCTTCTCCTCTCAGTTCATGAATCAATAGATGATACAGATATGTTTTCCCACTTCCACCGGGACCGTCAAGGAAAAAGCACTTTGGCTTATCACTTGTATCCTCTAAAGCTTTATGGATTGCAGTATAGGCCAAACGTTGTTGATCATTTAAGGTGGCTTTCATTTCATGTGCTCTTACTAACTCTTCTTCTTTGTTGTATTGAGGACGAATGTGTGGTTTTCTTTTTGGGCGTGGCAGATTAAAATCAATGAAATGTTTAGCATGAAATTTTAAAACATGTTCAACATCAGTCATGGCGTATCCTTCACAATGTTCACAATCATCAGTGTCAGGGTGGTAGGCATGGCAGTAATCTTGAATGAAGTGTTGTTTAAATTCTTGCCACAACTCCAGAGGATGATTAGGAGGACCAAAGACACATATATACGCAAACATTTCACGGAGCTGTGCAGGCATATTGAGAACACAGGCATCCAATAAAGTTTTTCTCCAAACACTGTCATCGAAGAGCAATCCAAGGGCTAATGCCGCCTCTTTAAACGTTGGGTATGTGACTTCCTTAACAGTCTTAAGGTTATCAAAACTTGTAGCTCCTTTAACATGGAGTAACAACAGCCTTAAATAGTACCGTTCTTGTTCTTGAATACTAACAGTGTAAAGTCTACCAATGACTGAAGCACCTCTTCTCCTTCTAACTTCCCATGCACCTTCTTTCCAAACATAATGCTCAGGAATTTGACGATATAAGTACTCCCGAGCTTTGGGATCATTCTCATTGAGGGTAAAGTAGGCCATGAGTGTTGATTGTCTGTCCATTGAATAACTGATGTTGTCCGCAGAATCACCCTCGTGAAAAAAAAGTGATTGTGAATGAGGCAGATGTACTGCAAGACGACTAATGCTGTGAGATTGTCTATGCATTTGAAAAGCAAAGATTCGCCAAGCTGCCTCTGGTGCACTGACATATCTGGAATCCATGAATTTATGAGTTTCATCGTGTCTGATGTTGGTTTCACAAATTTCCACATTGGCTTTGTCATGACCTTTGTACACATATTTGAAGAGGTATTTTACGCTCTGAATGGAAGCACATACTTCCACATTGATATGGCACTTATATTTTAATAGAAGGAAAGGGTTATATGGAACCACCCAAGAATTATCAATCATCTTGGAATGGTGTGGAAAAGAAGGTCCTTCGTTTCTTTGATAACTTGGATATGCATCCTCAGGTATAACAGTTTTTGTTTGAAACTGTTTTGGAAAATTTTTTTTACACTTTCCATTCTCCATACATGGAGAATTGGGATTGTGTTGTCCACAGGGGCCATGGATCATGTGTTGCATGACAATTTGATGGAGCAGAGGGTAATGTGATGGATCAGGAATTTCAGCCCAAACAGTATTGTCCACTTCCACCTCAGTTCTTAGTTTTGAGTTGGCATCCAGAATAATTAGAATGTGAGCATGTGGTAGGCCTCGCTTTTGAAATTCTATCACATGAACCATAGCACAAACCTTGCCAAATAATCCAGAATTAATATCTTTCAAAAGGGCTTCAAGTTTAATCCTGAATACACGTGCCACTAAATCCGGGCGATGTTCAGCACGCTGCCATGGCTGTAAATTGGTTACAATTTCACTCCATTTTGGATTGCAGGTCATCGTTATAAAAAGATCTGGTCTTCCAAATTTAGTTACAATCGCCATGGCATCTTGATACCTCTGCTGCATGTTTCGGGGACTTCCCTCAAAGGAAGATGGTAAAATTACGGTTTTGCCAATGGGGATTCCTTTTTCTACGGATTTTCTCAGCAAATGTTCTTGAAGGAGACAATAATCTTCCACCTTCAAATCTTTCTGGTGTTGTCGTATAAAATTTAAACGATTGGCCTCGATCTTAACATAGGCATCCACCAAGTACTGCTGTGTCAGTTTTCCTCCATTAAGGACAGGATTGAATTCTGCCCGTACTGACAGCAAATAACAGTAATACTGCAGCTGTGTCACCCTGCGAGGATTTTGGCCTTGGTGTATGAGTGATTCATGCCACCCTTGCTCTCCATGAGGGAAAAACAATGGATACAGTAATGCATCCAAATTACTGTGTAAAATACTTATTTGCTGTGTTTTGGGGGCCAACGGATTATTTGTGTCTGGTTTTAGATGTATTAAAATGTCTCTATTAAATGGTGGCTCTCCATCAGCATTTTCAAAGATGACTGCAACTTCATGGACAGTAGGGTTGTTATACCGTCTTGGGTCTTGCTCTCTGTCTTGTTTAATTGCCATGATGATATTAGGCATTTTTGTGCCATGTTCAAATGCTTTCTGTTCTTCCTCTTCCTCCACTTGCCGTAACATTTTGTAGGCTGAAACAAAGGGATTGATACCTTCCAATTGCTCAGCAATAATTCTCATCAAGGCTGGATTACACTTGAGATTTTCTGGAGACTGTAGGCGTTGTTCAGTAGCAGTAGCACTATCCAAAATATAGAGCTGTGCATATGCTGGAACTTGACCTTCAGCGGGGTGGAGAGTTCCAGTTCTATGGTAAATTTGGCCGTGAATCCGGAAACAATAAGGACCGTGTCCAGGTGGTTGCGAAACACTTGCACCCATCGAAGCAAATGCAAAGGAACTATTAATGCTCCTGATATTCTCCATGAGATTTTTACTATATGGGCTGTCTCCTTTTAGTAAAGTAGTGAAGAGCTCAGGGTACTGAGGTAATGGTACCTTAACTTTACCCTTGTGACAACAAAGGGAGAACTGTCCATCAGATGGCCTTTCAGCCTCAAAATGTTGTGCTTCACAATGTTCACATAACACATTCATGGGCCCACAGGTATGTTCTAAAATACTGCTATCATCATCAGTAAAGCCAATAGGGATTAATGACGTTGGTGAAGTGAGCAACCGATGACGTTTTTTGTAGATGCCTAAAAAAATAAGGCGTAGCTGTGTAGAAGTTTCAACACATTCAAGAAAAGAAGTAGTGACTGAAGACTTATTCCTGAGGTTTTTTTTTGGCGTAATTGACGCTGTGAGGCAGCCAAATGGGCCAAACGGCGTTGTTTTGAGGTAGGTGACATAATTTGTAAACGCTTGACTTTAGCCAATTTGTGTCTTGTGATGGCAGAAGCAGTCTTGTCTGTTCTTGTTTTAGAAGAACCTTTGCACTTCACTTTACCCGTGCCAGATGTTGTAGGCAGTTGAGTTTCCAAAAGTGTTGGAGACACAGATATAGACGCCATATCAGAGGTAGATGGTTTTCCTTGCACCTTCACCTTTTTTTTTTTGCGGCCAGATGTTGTAGGCAGTTGAGTTTCCAAAGGTGTTGGAGACACAGATATAGACGCCATATCAGAGGTAGATGCTTCTCCTTGCACCTTCACCTGTTGTTTTTTGCGTCTTTTTCGTTCCACCTCAGCTTTTTTGGCCAACCGACTGCTTCTTTTTTCAGCAGACTCCTTTGCAATTCTTTTATTCATATCCTCCTTGAGCTTAACCAAACGGAGACATCTTTTTTCCGGATCTTCCTGCTCACGCTTCTTGCGCTGGCGTGCAGCATTCTTAGCTCTAACAGAGCTTTTTGGTTTGTCAGAGCTCATATTGAGCACACTACAGCAAAATGTATGCAATAATAGCTACAGTATATTATTTAAGGAAGCAATCAATATACATTCTGCATAGCAATATAGTCAAAGTAGTAATATTTATATTGATAATTGTTATTATATCCAA